>VWYN01023089.1:0-29046 GCA_013400075.1 Hippolais icterina
GTGCTACAAACTATAAAATCTGCAAATATTACATTTCTGCCCTCTGTAATCTTCCAAGAACTTCTAGTGGATGTAGGACTTCCATCAGGATTTTCATCCCCATGGCAGGGAAGTTGGAATCAGAAGATCTTTCCAACCCAAAACATTCTGTAATTCTGTGATTTGTGATGTTTTTTCTCCATGGGGAGGACATTGTCACAGGGATGGAGAGCAGAGTGTGTTTGTCTTCTGAGGGTGGTGGATGTGGTAGGAAATGATGAATGAAGGTGTTGCTCCCCTTATTCTGCAGAGAAAACCCTTTTTTTTGGTGATTGGAGAGAAGCAGCAGCTCTGTCCCAACAAAGCAGAGTTTCTCTGGTGCTCCAGGAAGTTGTTTCACAAATATCCCTGGGTCCCTTGGGAACAGGATCTGTGTAAATATCGTGACCTGTGAGCTGGAAGTTGACCAGAATTTAACAGACAAAAAGCGTCAGGAGAGGTTCTCCCAGCCTGGGACAAATATCCCATATCCAACATAGAATCATGGTGGTTTTCAGGCTGGAAAAGCCTTTTAGAATCATGGAGTAAAATCATAGAATCCTTTAGGTTGGAAAAGCTCTTTCCAACCTTTCCCCAGCACTCCCAAGGCCACTCGTGTCCCCAAGTGCCACATCCACAGAGCTTTTAAATCCCTCCAGGAATGATGACCACGATAATGGGAATGGGGTAGGAGCAGAGAGTGGACCTGGTGTCAAACCCTTGGCTTCCACCAAGGAGATGAGTAATTCATTCAAAAACTTACATTGGGATGGTTGTGTTGAGTTGCTGTGGATGATCTTCCACCTCTGCACATGTTTAACTCATTTTCTGAACCCTTCCCCCTATCCTGACCCATCCAAATCTCCTGCCACTGGCACCCAAACTGCACCAGGATAATACCTGTTCCATATTCTAGTGCAGGAAGGGGAAAAAAAAAGGGGCAGAAAAAGGAGCAAAAGACCCACTTATGACACGGGAAATTAAATAATTAGCAAATGTGGCAGGAAAGACGATGAAAAACAAGCGCAATGATTCATGTTCTGTGTCTCCCACTGTACAGAACACTTTCAAGTGTCAGACAGCACTACAGTCACTCTTTAAAGCCAATTAAAGTTTCATAATAAATAGAAGCTTTTTATTTTTTTAATCCCTCTCTCCCTGTGAGATGGTGATGGAGTTCACTGGAGGGAGAGCTAGGTGTGATGCATTTGCCAGAAATCCACAACAAATGGGCACAGAGACCTGCTTTTCAAAAGCCTCTTTTATGCCAATTATTTACCTTCCTTAAATTCAGCTCCGGAGGAGGAAGTAGCCGTAATAATATCGCATTTTTCTCGTCGTGCTTTTCATTCGAGGAGATTACAGCCGATAACCTGGAGAGGGCAGGGACAGGGGCTCTCTTTTCATGCTCGGGCAAGGTGATTTTCGGGAGCTCGGAGAACGGCAGAGCAATACGTGAGCTGGCAGCAGATTTTGGGACCCCCGTGGGCAGGGATTTCATTTGGAGAAGGCAGGTTGCTCTTAAGCTCTGCAGGTGGAGGTGGGTTTGGAGGTCAGGTGGGGGTCCAATTAAGTGAAGCAGGGTCATTTTGGGGGCCAGGAGAGCAAAGGAGGTGAGAGAAGGAGCTGGAATTTATTTTCTTTGTGCGGCATCTCTCTGAGGGAGACTGGTGCTTGTTGACCTCTTGGACTGGCGATACTGGAAGATGCTGTAAATTGTGAGCAGCTCTGGTGAAGGCTGTGCAGAGCAGGGCTCACTGGGGACTCAGGTTTTGCAGCTCTTTTTCGTTCCCCTCTAAGGTAGCGTGGACTTGCACAGGATTCATTTCACCCAGCTCCTCTTTAGCTGCTCCTGCTGCACAATTTATTGTTGTTTGGTCTTTGTATTAATGGTACTTTTTGACAAAATAAACCAAACGAAAAAAAAAACCAAAAGAAAGGATTTGCCACCACTCCGACTTGCGGTAAATCAAGTTCACAGCTCTGAATAAAGAGATCTTGATTTCCTCAAGCCTGGGGAACAAGCTGTGGGTGATGCTCCTCTCTGATGCAACAGAGCTTCTTCATCCTCCTCTTCCTCCCTTTCCTCTCCCATCGACAGCGCTCGTGTTTGCGCGCCTTTATCGCACACATGCAAAAATACACCTCAAACCAACTGAAACGTTAATCCAATTAACATTCAAAGGAAAATGAAAGGACACTGAAATTGAAGGTCCCTCTTCCCCTAGCCACCAGTCTCCCTTGGCTGCAAAACCTCTGTGTGAAGCTCCTCAGAGTGGAGCCCGCGGTTCCCCGAGCGGCGCCACTTTCATGTTTTGGAGTGGGCAGATCTCAGATGCAGGAAAACATCTCCTTTGTTCCGTATCTCCCCAGCTTTATTCGGGAGGGTGATGAAATTATTCCACAGCTTTGCTGCCAGAGGGGAGTTGGAGGAGCGGTGTTCCAGCTATAAGCAAAGATCCCTTTAATTGGACAGAGTGAATATTCACTCTTTAATAATGCCGGGGCTCTAATCCTTCGTTAGGTGTCTACATCCCCCCTCCCGCGTGGTTTTTAATGACCCGTTGCCTACATCATTAATATCACAAGTGCTGACACTGGGAGGAAATGCAACAATCAAAGGGAAGACCCTCAGAGGTCCGGGAGCGACAACATTTTCCATCTCCTCTTTGTTGTGGGGAGAACGTCGGGCGCGGGTGCCCTGTGCGAGTTCTGGCCTCCCGCGGTGGGCACGGGGAGGGTTAACTCCTGCAAATTGCAGGAGCTCAATTAGTTCAATTAGGAGCTTGATAACTAAAGCAGCTCTTCCTGAACACTGTCTAGGACCCTGGGCTCTGCCTGCAGGCTCTGAGCACTCCCACACCTCCCCGTTCCCCGGGGCTTGCAGCTTTTGAGGGCAGCCTCGCTTCCAGAGGGAAGGTGAGATTCCCACCGTCTTTACTCCATCCTGGGCTGGAGCAGCTCTCTGCAGGAATCCATGCCGTTACTCCAGCATATTCTTGAAGGCAGAGTCTGGTCCAGAGAGTCCCAACTGGGGGATATTCCATAAATCAGAAGAAAAATTGTAAAATCCTTTCTTTTTCCCTCAGTTTTTTTTGATGTTCTTTTGAGAGCATTCCCAGCAGTGCGTGAGCAATAAGCACCAGTCACATCCATCCATCCCCAACTGTAATTTTTTTTTTTTTCCTGCGTGACAGCACTTGCCTTTTGATAATCTCAGAAGGAGACGAGGGGGTATTAACATAACAAATCTGTGGCTGTCTAGAGAGTTCCATGTTGCTGGCACGTCACAGGATGTGTACACTGAGCGCTGCTCGGTCCTCATTGTTCTAAATCCACCCTGTGTATTAAGACCTAATGAATTACTACCTGACAAATTAAGCAGCTGCTGCAAGGAGCCCATGTTGGCATTGTCCTTCTCTCCCTCCTCCTGTGGCATTTGGATTTTACAGCTTTCATCCTCGTGCTGTCAGCCTTGGGAAACACTTTGGTGACTCTGCATCGTGGTGAGTGCAGTGGATGCTGTGCAGAGCCGCTGAGTTAATGGTACACGTGGTGACGTTGGGGGCTGGATGTGGCCAGTATGATCCTTTATGAGGTTTTCAGGCTTAAAATTGGAGGGTTTGTTCATAGAATTGTAAAATATCTTAAGCTGGAAGGGACCCACAAGGATCACAGGGTCCAATTCCTTGTGAACAAGCAAATCTGGGAAAGGGCACAGGGAAGGGCTCTGGTCTGTCCCAAGGTGCTGCACCCAGGAGGAAAAAGCTGCTCTCCCTGCAGTGGGGGAGCAGCCCAGCAATGCTTTTGACAGCTGTGGAGGGAGAGAAGTGACTCATCTCTCTGCGTTACATTAGATGAGAGAAAAGTGTTTGTCTAAGCTAGAATTTAATGAGAAAATAGGGGTTAATAACCTCCGAGTCTTGGCTGTTCTGGGAATATTAGCTTCAGTTTTCCTGTCCTTTTCCATCTAATTTATGCTGGGGTGGGTACGGCTCACAGAGATGCCCCAGCTGTGATCTCTCCCTGGTGCAGCACAGGGTTGGGCTCAGAGCTGTCATCCTCTTCCATCAAGGCACAGGATGCTGCTTTGAGGGGGAAAAAAAAAAAAAAATTACTCCCAAGTTTTCTTTCACTTTCTTAAGTGCTAAATTATTTACTTCCCAGTCTCCTCACACTGCAGACAGTGTTTGTGCAGCTTTTATTACCTGCGCTGCTCCGGCAGAGGAAGTTCTGTGCCCTGGGTGAACCACTTGTCTCTCCAGAGCGTCTGGAGCGGCCGCACGTCTCCCCTTCCATCCTCATCCCGGCTGCCTCCTGGAGCTGCTGCAGGAAGAGAGGCAGACTGCTCTTGCAAACCACAGGAAGATGCTTTTCTCCTCCACCCCATCAGTCCTTTTGTGGCTGGCACCACCACGGCCCGTGCCAACCCAACCCTTTTTGGGGCCCAGCATCCCGGAGTAGATGCCGTGTGGAGGCAGCCTGGCAGGGATGGATGGTGTCAGAGGTGATGGGATGAGGACACCTGATTATCTTCCCATGCCTGCTAGCCCCAACCTCTTGATTGGATCTGTTTGCAGCAGCTTCTCTGCTCTGCTCTTTGTTACCGTGGTGTGCGCTGAGGGGTGTGGACTGGAAAGGGTGAGGAAGGTGGGATGTTGGAATTTTGGCTTATCAGGTCTAAGCCTGATGCTGGAGTAATTTTTAATCACACCAATCTCCTCCCACAGACCCTGTAGTCTCAAAGGAGCTCCTCACATTCATTGCCAGGTGGGATGGGGCTTGGAGCAGCCTGGTGTGGTAGGAGGTGTCCCTGCTTGTGGCAGCGGATTGGAACTGGATGAGCTTTAAGTTCCGTTTCAATCCAAACCACTCTGTGATTCTTTTTCCTGGAAGGTGTGAACCTCCAGGCTGGGCTTTTCTTTTGGGTTATAAAATCAGGCACACCTCAAGTAGAACATGTTCTGGTAGCGGGGCTGTGACACTGGCCAGGGACAGCACCGTGCTCCATTCTATCCCACAGAAAGCAGGTGGTACTTGTGCCTTAAGTTTGAGCTTTCATGTATTTCAGATTCTGTGGTGCCCAGGGGTGCAGCTCTGAGCTCACAGTCAGTGTCACTCAGCTCTCTGCACACAGCAGGGACACAAAACAAATCCTTGTCCTGATGAAGAACAAATACAACATTCAGGCCCAAAAGCACAAACAATGGTGGCTGAAGGGAGGAACAAGAAGGATGAGACTGACCTGAAGCTGTAATTGGACAATTAAACCCCAATATGCAAACGGACCAGAACTTATAAAAATGTCAGACCTTGTGACAGGTCAGCCATTTTTTTGTGACCATTTTGGGTCCATCTTGGGTGTATCCCTGGTCAGGCCCTGCCCTGCCCAAGGTGTACCCTAAAGGCCTTTCAATAAATCCCTACTTTATTCACTAACTCTATTCAGTCTCTGTTTCAGGTCAGCCCTCCCAAGGCATCAGTACCGGCTGGGTTATCATCTGCTCTCAGATTGTTTGAGCATCATATTCTTGAAAACGGACGCGTGGATTCACACACACCTTATTGCAGAGCTCAGAGTGACACCAGGGGCTTTATCTGTGCAGGGATAAAGGATAAAAACTGTTCAGCTGCTCCAAGAACCAACTCCCAGGGCAGAAACATGTTCAGATATCTGTGTACAACTTTCACACGCCAGTAACATCCCAAGGCGTGCTCTCCCCTCTGCAGTGCTGGAGGCAGTTCCACATTTTTCCGTGGCTCCTGGCAGGCTTCCCCACGCCAAAAGGCTCTGACTGTGCCTCCTTTGCAGGTGCCACACGCTGTCTGCAAGCACAGACGTCCCACAGAGGGATCTTGTGTGGCCAGGAAGCCCAGCTGTCCCCAGGCAGTGTGACAGCCCTGCCTGTGGCAGCAGTCACAGCCACCCTGAGCACACGGGGTGCTCGGGAGTGACACAGACCAGCCTGGGAAATGTGTGTGCACCTTTTGGGGGCAAAATGGGGATCTGGGGGTACTGCTGGCTTGGCAGACACAGGGTAAGAGCTGGAAATCCTAGGGAATGTTATTATGGTTTGCTGTAATGTCACAGCTCTTTTTGACCCCTTCCATGCATGGAGTCATAGAATAATTTGGGATCTTCCAAAGTTCAACCCACAGCTTCCACTACACCAGATTGTCCAGAGCCCTGTCCAACTTGAACTTGAATTTTTCCAGGGATGAGGTATCTACAACAACTCTGAGCAATTTGTGCCACTGTAAAAAATTTCTTCCTTAATTTGAAGAGCTCCTGCCTGTGTAGCAATGCCTGAATATTCCCTCCCTCCCCAGTGCTCAGGGAGAACACCCCCAAATTCACAAAATAATTGTTCTGGGCCAGCTGGGGCCCTGCTCTCCCAAAACCAGTGGTGAAAAACTCCTTGATAAAGGTGCTGCACCACTGGTGCCTTTCAGGCAATAAGATGAAAGAAGATAATGGAACCTCTAAGAGCACCTGGCAAAACTCCTGATCCTTGGAAGGAGTCATTACAACTTTTTGTGATATGTCAGGTCTAATAAAAGACCCAGCCACATGAACTGGAACAGCTTTACAGGCCAGTGGGAACTATTACTTGATTTATTTCCTTGATCTGCTGCAGACAAGTGTCCCTTTCCTGCATTTGATGACACTTTATTGATATCACCTCTTTTTTTGCCAGGCCGTGTTCAATCATAACCATCAATGACAGCGTTTGAAAAGCTTCTTACAGTTAGTACAAACCAAACCCAGCTTTTCCCAATATCAATGGGAAAAGCTTCCCCTTCCCAAACTAAATTCTCTGCCCCAGCTAGCCCAGTTTAATCCACTTGATTGTTTTTTCTTCACCTTACCCCGTGTATCTACTATGTCCCATGTTTCTTCCCACCATCCTTCCCTTTTCCCTTCACTTCACAGTCTGACCCTGTGGCCTCTGTGGCCATCCCTTCTCTGATGCTGATCCCTCTTTGTCCTCATTCATTCCTCTCTTCCCTCCCCTCTCCATCCTTTCCCCAATCTGTTCAAGGCTCCTGTTGCAGACACTCTCTCAGCTCTGGAACAGCACATGACACTCCTGGCAGTCGTTCTGAGCTTGGCTGCTGTCCCCAAGTTGTCTAAGGCTCTTCTGAGAATGATGAGAAGCTGCTGTGTGCCTTCAAAGTCACAGCTAATTGCATTAGCTCCAGATCATGTAACTCCTGTAGATGACAGCTGCCAAATTTAGGAGCACTAGAGAGGTCTTATGGAAGATGACGGGGATGGTGTGCTGGATTCAGCAGAAAGGAAATCCTGGGTCTTTTTTCAAAGGCATTGGTGGTGGGTTCTGTGTTTTTCAAAATGGGTTATGCCCTCTTGTCCTGTCTTTATGGGAATATTATCAATATTATCTCTATGTTATCTATATTATCTATATATTATCTATTTATTAACTATTTATCAGCCCATTCTCAAGCCCAGCATTGCCCACCATCCCCACTGAAAATTCAGGGTATGGAGGAATATGATCTAAACAGAGTAAACTCTCACCTCCCTCATCTTCCTCTGTTCTCCTCCCTGTTTTCCTGGTGGTCTTTGAAGGTAAATTGCATTTCCAAACCATCTCAAACTCCAAAGCACTTGTACCAGAGGCATCTATGTGTTAAATTCTGGCTTTGAGATCTGCTTTGCTCATCCCTGTCTCGGTGCTTTTATATCCCTGTGTTTGCAGAACTTTGGAGAAATGGGATGAAATTCACCCACCTCCACCAAAATCTTGAGGTTGTTTAGATTAATATTTCCCTCTTCTGTGACACTGAAGCCATAGCTGGGAGTTTTCTCTCTGTAGGCAGTCTCACAAGCCCAGCTGCTGTGTTTTCCTCCTTGTGGAGGATATTAACAACATCTGAACTCGAGAACACAACTTTCTCTGGGGAGGTCACGCAGAAAAGTTCACAGAAGGTGGCTTCCTTTTTCTCTGAGATCATTGATGATTGCTCTGTCTGGAGCAGTCCTCTCAACGTGAGAGCAAAACAAGCATCCACAATGCAACAGGAGATCTAAACCCAGCTCTGGCAGTGCTGAAATGAAGGCTGTGATCACCCAGTCCCTGTAGCTGGAGGGCAAAAATGTCACAGCCAGAGCGATCGGGGATAAGGGAGAAATTTATCTGCTGAGATCTCACCCAGCTCTGTTCCCGTTTGTCTCAGGATCAGATATGAACTCACACCCCAGTATCACAAAATGCTGGGCTTTGATTTGGCCTCAGAAAAGACGTTGATACTAAGAGACAAGATTAAATATAGCTCTTGGCCAGCTGATTGCCTGGCTTCTGTTCCTCCCTGCACTTGCGTTGCCTCCTTTGAGGTCTCCTAGCAAGTTTAGCTCCAGCTCCATGGGAAGACCAAGGAGAACTTTTAAATCTTGCCCAGTTCCAGGTCACCTGAGGTCTCTGAGCCCTGCTGGGCAGGATGATTGGTGTGAAGAGATGAGCTGCCTGGTGTTTGCAGCTCATTTCTGTCTGCTCTGTCTGGACACTCTCACAAAGTGTTTTTTTAGCACTCTTACAGATGAATTTTTTTTTTTTTTTCAGGTACCACAGTTTATGTTCATTTTTGCAATGAAACCTGACTCTGAAAAGTCAGTTTGTCTGGTCAGACTGTGAAATTATAATATGGGAACCATGCCTTCAGTCCAAATAACTTGAAATTCATTCATGATCATGTAGAGCAGTTGCATCTGCTGCATGGCTGCATCTGCAACCCAGGCAGATTAGGATTGAGATATTTGAAGCCACCTAACAGATTTAAGAGAAATGGGAAAAAAACCCCATCCTAACAACCCCTAAGTAAACCCTTCCTGCTAGTTTGAGGGAAAATTATTTTAAATCCCCTAATCGGCTCTGAGATGAACCTCTAAGCAACATGTTCAAGGTCAGATGGGGAGCCTGCCACAAGGGGGGTGCTAACCCAGATCTGTGGGGCTCCAACCATGCAGCATCCTCCATTCACCTGCCTTAGGGAACAGGAAATCCTTCAGAGCAGACTTTTCCTAGGGAGGAGGGACCACAACCACCCTCCTCCCAGCATTCTGCAGGGCCATTCNATTTTTTTTTTTTTTTCAGGTACCACAGTTTATGTTCATTTTTGCAATGAAACCTGACTCTGAAAAGTCAGTTTGTCTGGTCAGACTGTGAAATTATAATATGGGAACCATGCCTTCAGTCCAAATAACTTGAAATTCATTCATGATCATGTAGAGCAGTTGCATCTGCTGCATGGCTGCATCTGCAACCCAGGCAGATTAGGATTGAGATATTTGAAGCCACCTAACAGATTTAAGAGAAATGGGAAAAAAACCCCATCCTAACAACCCCTAAGTAAACCCTTCCTGCTAGTTTGAGGGAAAATTATTTTAAATCCCCTAATCGGCTCTGAGATGAACCTCTAAGCAACATGTTCAAGGTCAGATGGGGAGCCTGCCACAAGGGGGGTGCTAACCCAGATCTGTGGGGCTCCAACCATGCAGCATCCTCCATTCACCTGCCTTAGGGAACAGGAAATCCTTCAGAGCAGACTTTTCCTAGGGAGGAGGGACCATAACCACCCTCCTCCCAGCATTCTGCAGGGCCATTCATTCCGTGGAAGTCATCAGCCACCTGTGGGCCAGATGAGAATAATAATAACAAAAAAACCCCCCAAACCCCCAAACCCCCTAAAAACAAAAAACAACAACAGCAAAAAANCTAAATCTTAAGGAAATTTTTGCTTAGCTCTCCATGGAGTAGGTGAGAGGAAAGGGTGAGAGGAAAGGCAGCAACTCTCCTGCCTCAGTGGAGTGTTGGATCCAGGGAATATCGCTCTGATGCTTCCCACGTTTCCCAGCCAGACGGCTCCAGGCCGTGTTAATCTCCCTTCCTTGCCTAAGCCTTTCCCAAATAAATCCCTGTGCTCACAATCCCCCGGTGGTGAGCGATCACCCTTGTTAGGGAAGGAGGAGCTGAGGTGCAGATCTGGCAGGGCACAGATGGGAGCTCTCACTATATCCCCAATTTTCCCGCTGAGAACCCGCACGCGGAGCTCTCCCATCAATAATCGTGGGCCAAGGGTAGATTAGTGATTTGTTTTATGCAGAGAGGGCCAGAGATAAAAATAACCTGCTTGGAGCAGTTGTGGAAACTAAGCTGAGGCTCTGGGCTGTGTTTACATTCAGGGCAGGGCACGGGGATGCTCGGAGGGAAACGTTCCGAAGGTGACTCCCGGTGCTCCCAGTGACAAATGGCTGCAAACTGATCCAGCAGATTCTTCCCAGTGTGGAGCAGGCTGAGGGATGTCAGCGGTGCTCCGAGGTGATGTGAGGGCATTCTCTGCCAGAGGTTTTTCAGTCAGTGCCCACTGTACTGTCACATGGACACAGCGCTGTTCAGCATCTCTGTCAGGCACTGGGAGCTCGTGCACAAGATGCTGCCACGGCCTCTTGGGATGTGGGGAAGGTCACTTGGTGTAGTTTACTCTGCATTAATTCTCCAGAGTTATGATGAGTGTGTTTGCTGTATCCCTGTTTCTCCAGGGTGCTCGTGGATGGCTGAGAAATTCCATGAATTCCTTGAGTATGGGCAGAATCCTCCCAGGCTGGCACTGCCAGGTGAAGGGGAAATGTGGTTTATAAGGGAGAGGTTTTCGACACAGATTAAAAAGATTTGTGCCATGTTGGACAAATCTCAGAGGGTTCATTAAATGTTCAAGGCTCAGTTCTTCTCTGGCAAGACACGTGAGTGAACCTTTGGGATATTTGGTGGTAAACCCAACGTGCCCAGTTTCCCTCTGAGATTTTCAGGTTTGCCACTGAGCCAGATTTCACATCTGAAAAGCCTTTCTCATGTGAGCTCAGATGGCTCAACTTCTGGCTGAGATGGAGCTGTGAGGAAACTGTGAAAGGGAAAGCAAGGGAGTGGATAGGTTTGGAAACAGTCTCGTGAAGCAGAGGCACATTGAGGGGAGGGAAAGCTCTGTTTCCTTTTCAGGTCAGCTCTGATTTTCCTTGTCATCGTCTGGGCACGGGCAGCCCTTGGAAAGACATCCCTGTCTTGGGCTGGATGTGACTTGCTGATGTCTCGTGTCTTCCAGTGCCATCTGAACCACGTTTAGCTCAATATCCCCAGGGGTTTAGGACAAGCTGGAGATTGGTTGGGCGAAGCTTCAGAGCAATCACGTCTTGGTCTGCGATGAGCTGTGCTCAGAAGAGGAAATCTCACATCTCAAAACCCCGATACCTCGGGAGAGGGCCACAGACGTGTCATGTGGGCAAGCTGGCAGAGCTGGCGTTGGAGATGCCCAGCCAACCTCTCCGGGCATGTGGAGCATCCCACACTGCCAGAGGAGCAGGGATATTTGAGCAGGGAGAGACCACATCAATCTGAAAGCTGAGGAGTGGGAGGAATGAGTCCTGGGATCAGGAATGGATCGGGATTATGTGTCTTCTGTTGTGAGCTGAACTCGGATTTAGGATGTGAACTTTGGAGAAGTCATAAGCAAAATGTGGAGCCTTGCCTAAGTTCAAAGGCTGCCCATGCTCTCTGTAGGAAGATGAATCCAGGCTGGAGCTCATCTAATATTTGCCTGACAGCCTTAAAGTCCAGGATTGACTCATTTATTCATTCAAGGTTATAATGAAGGGTACAATACAGATACAAATTTATGCTTCCCATCTCTGATTCCTCAGTTTAAAGAGGGCCCAAGCTTTGGAGAGGCAACAGGACCCAAACATCTGAATTTTACCATTCACCCTTTGTCCTTTCTTTGAACCTTTGCTTCTTTTTTATAGAATCCTGAAATGGTTTGAGTTGGAAGGGGCCCTAAAGACCATCTCATTCCAGACCCCATGCCAAGAGCAGGGACACCTCCCATCAGATATTTGCTATCTTTAGATCCCTTCCTGCTTCCCTCCAGAAAGAGACAGAAATTTCACTGGGTACAGTGGCTGTTTCGCAGTAAAAAAAAAAAATAAATCTTGCTTCTCTGCTATTGTAGAAATAAAGCTCAGGAAAGGCTGGATTAGCATGGGCTCAGATCTGAAAAGGAGACGGGATGGAGAGAATATAAAATCCTGTTCCTGGTCCTACATGCTGCCTTGCTGACCTGGGCCTGATTCTTCCTTCCCTCCTGACATTTTCCTTTTCACCCTCATCTCTCTTCCTAGGAGAGATTCAAGGACGGATCTTTAACATGCAGATTTTTTTTGGGTTCTTCATGATCTGGGAGGGTGGATGGGACAACAAATATCCCCCAATTCCTCGTGTGCATCCCTGTCTGTGTCCCTGCAGCCCAGCCTTTGGCTCTCAGTCAGCCTTGGCTCCTGTCCAAAGGCTCGCACCAGGTCCGGCATGGCTGGGACGGAGAGCCAGAAACAATCCTCAGATCTCCCCACTCCTGAGTTAATTCAGAGCTCTCCGTGGATTAATTCCAGAGCCACAGACAGATACGGAGAGCAGTAATTACCTCTCTCTCCCACACATATCTGTTCCCCGAGACAGCACACGCGATGTTTNTATATGGCACTTGGCCATTTATTGCACATTGCTGTGTGTCAGGTTCAAAGAATTAGGAAGGAAGGAAGGAAGGAAGGAAGGAAGGAAGGAGGGAAGGAAGGAAGGAAGGAAGGAAGGAAGGAAGGAAGGAAGGAAGGAAAATTGGTTCAGGACATTACTGTAAAGAAATCAATCAAAATGGGATGATAGTTGGACTTGATCTTCAAACCTTAATGATTCTATGATCAAAATACTGTTTCCAGCTAAAAATCGCACCATAAATCCCCATTCCCCTTTGGGCCTTTGTGATCTGTTCCCTGTTCAGGTGCCAGTTTGAAGTGCCCAGACACAATCTGGGAATCCCAACACAAAACTTCAAGCATGGAGAGAAACTTCAGGAAGTCTTGATGGCCTGGAGGTGGAGGGGATGAGGAGTCTGCCTGCTCAGCTGCTTCCCCTTAGGGGGAAAATCACCCTGTTTGGTTTTGCTGGATGCCCTGTGGCTGGGTTGGGGCTACAAAACCACGTCAGATGCCCTGGTGCGTGTCCAGGTGGCCCAGCCAGGCTGATCCCAGGCTGCTTGGAGAGGGAGATGCTGCTGCAAGCGGCTCCCCGTGCAGGCACACATGCGGGCGGCTGTTTTTAGAAGCGAGCAGATGATCTGCTAATTAGAAACAGGGCTGGAGCCATCCGGGCTGGTTTCGAGTGTCGCTCCTTTCATCGGGACCCAGACAGGGAAAAGGAGCTCCTGGCTGGGGAACAGAGCGTCTCCCTTTGTTGGGAAGAACAAAAGTCCCATGGAGAGAGCTGGGAAAAGAGCACCGGGGCTGGAGGCAATGAAAGGCCACAAGAGTTTTGGCAAGGCTGAGGGAAGAGGAGGAGGAAGCTGGAGTTGAGGCTTTGGCGTTGGTGTTGTGACCTCATGGGGAGTGAGAGTACCAGGATGCACTCTTGGGCTTTGCATCAGGGCAGGAAAACACCTGCTGCCTTGGGAGCAGAGTGTTGGGTGGTTTTGGTTCACAGGACGTGGTTTAGTGATGAGCTTGGCAGTGCTGGACTCGTTGGTCTTTGAGGGCTTTTCCAGCCTCAGTGGTTTTGTGATTTCGTGGTTCTTAGGACCCATCCCAGCTCAGGTCAGGGTTTAAATCAGTGCATAGTGCTGGGTCAGAGGTGAACGTGAGGTGTGTCCTGGCTGTTATTCCCAACCTCACGGAGGAAAATGCTTCCCATGACTGTTTCACGTCTTGAGCTTGACTCAGTCCTCCCGAATTTCTGATCCTACTCAAAGGCAGGCACAGAATTAGGCAGGGGAAGGAAAGGGTCCAGACTTACCCTAATTCTCAAGCCTGGATGCTGCAGTGCTCCAGAATCACCTGTACTTCTCTTTACTTGCTCTGTGGGTGAACTCCAAGTTTCCTTTCAAGTTCATTTTCATGGTGCCTCTCCTAAAGATGAAATTGTACCATGCAGGCGCAGCCCCATCTGGGGATTCCCTGCACATCACAAATGGAGGAGAAAAGATTTGCTTCAGTTCCTGCAATTTTCAGTTTTCTGTCAGCACAGAGAAGTGGAAAAACTCTCTGTGGGTTTTGCCTACAGCCTTTTGAAGTCAGTGGGAAACTCCTGTTACTTCGGGAGGCTCCAGGCAATGTGCAGACTAATTTTCTTGCAGCAACATTGGGTGAGTTTTATTCCAATCCCCAAAATCCTCCTCTCCTTCTGCAAAGGCAGCATCTACCTGTCACTCCCTCCTTTTTTTTCCATGGTGCTTTTTGCTCTCTCTTTTATATTATCCCATTAAAGTCTCATAAACCACAGAGGAGTTTCCAAACACACAATTTGAGGCCTTGTGGTCGATAAGAAATTTATTGGCTGACCCTACTGAGGCAAGAATGAAATTCAGCTCTTGCACCCAGGTTTTCTTGGTAAAGGGTTTGGCAACTGGATGGTGATTCCCACTGGCAGCTCTGGGAAAAAGGAGTGGGAACAGAAAATCACCAGGGATTGAAGAGGGTTGTATCCCTTCGTAAATTCACACCAAGGCTCTTGATTTACCATGATTAAAAAGGCAATCCTACATCCATGATTTTCATGTCAGGGTCACGGTGGGGTTCTTTGGGGTGTCCTGTGATGATCCTTGTGGGTCCCTCCCAACTCAGGATATTCTGTGCTGGGCGCAGGGAAATGAACAAGGAGCAGGAAAAGCAGCTTTACAGCTCAGACCATTGAGCCAGCACCTTCCACAAATCCTCAGTTCACTTTGCCCTGAACTCTGGAGTGCCTTGAACTCCATCTGCCCCCCTTCAGAGCAGGCATTTGCTCCGTTCCCATCCTCTCCCAGCGAGCTGCACAAACCCTCTTCCTTCCCTGCTTTAAATAAGTCCCTGTTGCTCTCCGGGCTAATAACTTTCCCCTCATTTTTGCAGCTGTGAGGTTGCTTGATGGAGAGGATAATAAGTATGTCTGAGCTTTCAACTAAAAACCCAAACCAACTGAAAAACAACCCGACCAAAAACGAAAACACCCGAAGGAGATAAAAAAGAAATCTTCATTGGAGAGAAGTGAACTAAAGTTTCCCATGCAGAGCAGCAAAAGCAGCTCTGCAGCCTTCTCCCTGCCACTATAATCAGAAAAGCATTTCTTTTTTCTTGTACCAGCGTGCATATCAGCACTTAAAAAGGGAAAATAAATTACGAGGAGTGGAGCTGGAGGCAGGAATCATCTTCTAGGAAAGAGGAATGAAGCCTGCAGCTCCATTTAGTTAATATGTTTTCACGAGGCGGGGGTGCTTGAGCGTTTTATATGGGCTCCTAAGCCGGCAGCCACTGCTAGCAGGGAGTTTCTAGAGGTGGAACCACGGAGAGTTAAGTCACTTGGAGAGCAGGTGTTATTTCTAAAACAAAGATTATGGTTTATGGCATTGCAATTACAGACTTCTTCCCAGCACTGTTATTGCTACTGCTGTTGGCTTCTGCATTCAGGCAATGTTTGGGTTTCATTTCAAAGGAGAAATTGATGATGCAGTTATTATCCCTTTGATGAAATCCCAGTCTCCTATAAAGGATGCGCAAAGTTCTGCTCCCTGAATACGTCTGGCAGTCGAACAACGGGAGTAAAGTTGCTTGTGGTTCCTTTTTCTAGTTAGCACTTCGCCTGAAAAACTTTCCCTCCACCCTTCCAGCTATCTATGGGGAGCCCAGCCTGATTTCTTTATGTCTCTGGCACTTCACCAAACCCCCAGGATCTGAATCCGTGTGCCTCCCAATCGGGCTTGGCCTCTGGGGCTCCTCCTCTGACATTGCACTTGGACTTTGTTTCAGGCATTGTTTTCTGCTGCTTCTCTTTTCCTCCCCGTTCCTGGGTGCTGAGCAAAGAGCAGCTCTCAGGGTTTTCCAAATTTAATGAGGTTTTACCCAGCCCTCAGCGCACTGTTATTTATAGAGGTTTCCAGGAGGAGAACTCGTAGCTGGTGTTCACCAGAGCAGATGTTCTTTAGAGAAGGCTGTTGTCTGCAGACAGTACCTAAAATATCTGTTACTTCAAGGGAAATTTGAGGGCAGATGTTGGGTTTTTTATGGACCCAGTGCTGTCACCTCCACTTTTATCAAAGCAACTCTTTGCCTGCTGGTCAGCTTCCAATCTGGGGAGGAAAACGCAGGCGGAATTTGGTGTTTCCAAACTGCGGCTATTTGGAGGAAAAGGATTTGATTTCTGAGATTTCAGCCCACATCCAAGCAATTTTATCCCACTGGGATTTGGCAACGCACTGCCTGGAGGGAACAGGAGTGAAAGGACAGGGTAAGTCGTGGCAGTGTTTCTTGCTGAGAGCAAGAAAAGAGCATTTATTTGTGTCCTCAAAGATTTGCTTGAAAAATCAAGCTACTAAAAGGGGAGCTTAGAGCGTGTTGTAAATACTAAAGGAAGGAATTGCCTGGCTGTGCAGACAGTGCAGGAGCCCTCAAATCCCCACAGCTTCCAGGAGTTTTAGTTTTCTCCTCTTTAATAGAGACCTGAAGGTGCCTGGGAAGTCACAAGCAAAGCCTGGCTCCTAATGGTCGATGATATCAGAAACATGGTTCCAGCTCAGCGGCACCAAACATTCCACGTCTGATAATGGAGCTTCCTGGTGCATTCAACCACAAAAGTTGGAACTAGATGGAAATAAAGATGCTACTGCCCCCCTGCCAGGCTCGGGGAGTGGGGTTTTGCTGCGTTCTGCACAGGGACACCCAGCCTATCTCAAATACATCTGGACTCTGCTGCTGTTGTTACTTCATCGGAGCGTGTCCGGCCAGAGATGAAATAGCTGGATACTGGTGAATGCTCCATGCTGGCTTCTGACTCCTGGGTTTGAGTCTTAAGCAGGTCAAACGGAAAGAGAAATTCTCCTTTCTGTGCGTTTTCTTATCCCAAGGGTGGAGTTTGTCTGCATCATGTAACCAGGCTGATGATTTGACCTCGGTGGATTCAAGTGTGCAAGAGGAAGCCAAGGCTGTCCATGCATGTGAACACAGAATCAGGCTCTGGATCCTTCCTCTAGGATTTGAGAAGAGCCAGCCAAGCATTATCTGCCTAAAATAGCTTTATTCCTTATCATCATCATCATCATCATTATTATTATTATTAATATTGTTTTCAGCACAAAGTCAGCTTTTTTACTGAGCAGGTTTTATTTTCAGAAGAATGTGGACTATGCAGAGATTTCTGGTATTTCTAGCAAAAGCATAAAAAAAAAAAACCCAATGGAAATACAGAAGGAGAAGAAGAATACTGGAAAAGAAAATACACCAGCTGGGATTGGTGATTGCTGTGGTTTGGTTGCTCGTCCTTATTTGCTCCAGCAACAACAGCCCCAATTTGCCAGAGAATCGCAATTTTCCTCATTTGAGAGAGAATTTGCCAATTTTCCCCATTTGCCAGAGAATGACACAATGCCATAATTCCTACCACTCAATGTGTCCTATAATGAGGGGTGGTGTTCATCTGGAGGCCTCAGGCTGCACAGGAGCATGAAATGTGAGAATAAACTTAAATTGCAGCTTTGAATGGGCCACCTGGATTATAAAGATATATTTTTTTGGGGGTGGGATTTCTCTGGACGCATCCAGTATCTTTTGACTTTCCACAGCTGAAATCTGTTCTTGCTGTGTATTTTTCAGCAGATCCTTTTGCCTTCCTCTGCTTTTTGTAAACTCCTGGAGGACATCTCTTGAACCCTAGGTTGTCTCCAAAAGCCTTGTGGTGTCTCCAAAGGGTGCAGCCATCCCAAACCTTTCTATGGAGAGGGATGGGAATTCCTGAACAGAAACCATCTCATCTCACCTCAAAGAGCTTGGGTGGATGGTGCCCAGAGCTGCCCATTTCTCTGTTGGCTGAGGGAGAGGAGTGACCAGCTCAGGATGAAGGGAAGCACAGTGGAGCCTCAGTTTGGGGTTTCTAAGCAGAGCTATGAGGTTTGAGGGGTCACGGAGGGCTTTGGGACCAGCATTTTGGCTTCAACACCCACTTGCTCCTGGGCAAAGCCCAGCAGGAGTTGAGAATAAACCAGCCCCACACTTTCTTTCTGGTGACCAAGGCCAAGAAACCTCTGAGGTGTTCAAGGCCAAGCTGGACTGGGCTCAGAGCAGCCTGCTCTGGTGGAAGATGCTTTTCCACGCAGGGAAGTTGGAATTTGATGATCTTTAAGGCCCTTTCCAACCCCAGCCACTCTGTGATTCTGTGACCATTTCCCCTGGCCCACCTGGTGCACAGCTCCACTTTCATTTCTGATGTTTCCAAGCTGAGCTTCTTTCCTAAATTCCAGAACCCCTGAGACCTGCACAGGCTTCATATGCAAAAACAAAGCAGTTTGAAAAGCAGTTTAAAAACCCAAAGCAGTTCAGGGTTGAGACTTTTTTTTTCTCTGATACCCTGCAGCCCTTCTGCCAGCCTAAAAATCTTTATATCCTCTGTGCCCCGCTGACCCAGCCCCAGCACCTTTGCTGCAGAAAGCATCCCAAATATTGATCAGGGCCACGATGAGGACACTTCCCTGCCTGTCCCTTCCTGCTCACCACACGTCCACACGCACACATTGACATGCAGGGTTTCCATCCCTCCTCTCAACCCAGGCATTTACAATTCCTCTCGCGCTCCTCGCGCTTTCTTCTTAAGGAAGGCAAATAAAAGTGTGAATAATCAATTTCCTAACTGGAATTAAAAACGGCTCCGGTTAAAATAAGGGAAAGCGTGAACCAGCATGTAAAGTAGGATGGAGGGGTTATCTGAGCCCCGATTAGTATCCTGCTCATGCAGGAGAACAATTAACGTGTGCATGAGAACGATTAAGCAGAAGGTAAATTACACGGAACGCGCCCGTTCACCAAACAGGAGGGCTCGTGGTCAGGGCTGGTGTGAGAGTTTTTATTGCTCAGTTGAAACAAGTGCCAGGAAAAAAAACGTTGTTTCTCAGCTTGCTCAGGGCTGGAGACCAAAATAGGGTGATAAAGATCCAGTCTCATCTTGGGCTTTTATCAGAAGTCAGGCTGTACTGTCTGAATAAAGGCAGAGTTGGGATGGGTTTCACCAGCTCCTTAAAGGGAGATTTCAAGTTTTCTTGTGTGTGGAAGTGATGTCGGTGCTAGACCAGGAGCTGGGGATGGGGTTTAGTGTGTGACTCACCAGTGAACGTTTCCTGGGTCAGATCTTTGCCTTTGGTTGTCTCCCGGGTAGGGAGATGAGGATAACGGCTCCTTGTCAGCTTGGGATGCTCTTTGAAATATTCCTGTGAAAAACTACCAGACAAAAGTGAAATGTGGGCCTGCCAGCCTGGAACCTGAGGTCTGCAGGAGGCTGGATGTCCCCAAACCCTGTGCACAGCTCCCCAGGCATGGCAGGAAGGGTGACGAGAGCTGTGGCCTGCAAAGTGGCCAATTTAAGGAAGGATGAATCCAACCATAAAAGAGAAAACGGTGCAACAGGAGGCGTTTGGTTGCTTCTCCATGTGGAAGATTTCCAAGATCTCTCTAGTGAGAGCAGGTAATAGATTTTGAAGGTGATCTCAAATATAAGAACAACTCTGCTCATTAAAGTCTCCACAGCCACTACAGCAAATCACAGCAGACGCCTTCCAGGAGTTTTGACAACAGACATCAACCATCAACAAGGATAAAATAAGGACAAGTCAAAGGCTAGTATTGATTCCAGGAGCCTTTGAATTAAATCCTCGTTGGCCCACTCAGCATGAGGAGCTCAGACCAGTTTCAGAATGCCTGTTCTTTGTGGCTGTAAGGCTCAGTGATATATATCCATTAAAAAAAAAAAAAAGGAGTGAAAAAAGCGGAAAAAAAAATAGATTGGCTCTTGCTGTAATCAATAAACAGAGAAAGGGCAATAGAAACAAAGTGGTAATGGGAGAAGTGTGTGTAGGGGAGCCACTCTACTGGTATTTGTAACAAAAGAGGGTGATAAATGAAGAATAAAGATGAGATAGTTTTCAGTAAAAAAAAAAATTAAGAAGCAATAAAAAGCAAAAGCCTAATTTTTAAGTGGAAAAGTTCTCCTAATGAGGGCTTTGTGTGCAGTAAAAATATTATCTCCGTGCTGTCAGATAAAGGTAAAAATGTGCTTTGGTGCAATTTAAAGAAAAGTCACAATTTTGAAAAGTCTCCCCAGTCTTCCATTTTTTTCTTTTCTTGTTTGGAATTAAAATTTTCCTCACGGGTCTGGAAAACTCTCTCCATAGTACAGCTCAGATCTGTTAGAATGAGACCCTGAAACGACTGAAATCAGCCAGGCTCATCTCATCACCCCAGCAGAAGAAAGTGCCCAAAGTAACTCCAATCCCAGTGCTGCGGAGAGGGGGAATTCAGATGCCAAACTTGCAATTTCACAGCCTGGTTGTTTACAACTTTCTCATCATTTATGGCTCATTAGGACGTGATTCAGAGACTGCCTTGTCCAGGTGATGTCCTCATCCACGGCTTTGACTGGTGTTAAACACCCAGGGGTGCTCCTGGCCTCTGGAAGGGAGTTGTGCCCTTTCCTTCTTCCCAGGGATCTTTAGCTCCTTTTCTTTGCTGCATTTGAGGTCTGCGTGCAGCCTCTGCTCATCCTCTCTCGTGGGGGGTTGCTGTGTGATTGGTGTCATGTGGAAGGCTTTTATAATAATTTTATAGGGGGTCAAGAGGCAACGAGGAAGGCTGTGGACCATCAAACTCACAGTCCTGATGTAGTGACCTCCGTAATAAAACTCAACCATTTCCCTTCTGGGAATCCCAGGGGAAGAGGAGGAAGAGACGAAGCAAGAAAAAAAAAAAAATACAAGAAAAATAGAAACCAGAAAGAGCTCTTTCAAAATTCATGAAGGAGGAAAGTGAGGTTTTGTTGACATTCATGTTTGATGAAGAGCAAAGCACGCAGGCAGGACGAGTTCCCCCGTAAGCAAACACTGCTCTGGGCTGTATCCCGCTTTTCCTGCTCCAATCAAGTGATCTAATTAACTCCCAGAGACTTCAAAGCGTGGGGGGGCAACGGAGGGGAGAGCTCCCTGTTTACCAGGTGGAGTGAAACCTTAGATGGCAGGGGAAGAGTGGACTCGGGGTGGCACTTTGTGGGTGGGAGAGGAGGGGGCCATGTGAGGTCTGCACGACCCGAGCACAATCAGGGAGCGGAAAGGAGCTGATTTCATCCCTCGCTGTTCCCCGTGCAGAATGAAAGGGCAGGAGATGTTAAGTCGAGTCCATTGAATCAGATTAAGGGAGATTAGCTCTTGTGCTGTTGCTAGACCGGCAGATCAGTTGACCAGTTTTTTACTAATTTTCCCTCTTGGGGGTTCAGCGTTATCTGAGATTGATCAAAACCCTTGGAGCATTTTTTATCTGGAAGGCAACGGCCTCCCGGGCCTCAGATCTAAGCCCTTCATTCTGAGTCTTGATGAGTTGCATCTTGCTCGACGCCCCTTCGGTTACAAAGCCTGTGTTCACTTGACACGGCTTGAAAGGTGCTCATTCAAAAAGATTTTCTTCCTTCCAGACGTATTTTTGAAACAACTCTGAATGAGTTGTTTCAGAAGGTTGATGGAGAATGCTGTAGGCTCGGGGTACCCCATTGTGTCTATTCATGCAGGAAATGGAAAAAGGGATTTTGAGGTTGTCTTTGTCTGATGCCATTATATATATATATATATATTNCTATCTTATTCTGGATGCGGCTTCTTTTTTGATTGATTGATTGATTTATTTATTTTTTTTTTTTTTTTTTTTTTTTTTTTACAATCAGGGGAATAGGAAATGGTTATCTTTAATCACTTTTATTTAGCTGTTGACATATGAACGTCCTTCCAGAGCATAACAGAGTGTGAATTTAAAGGCAGTGAGTTTTTCCAGAAGACAAGTCCTCAGGGAGGCAATGTTTCCACTGTTTTAATATAAGTGGATGAGCCCCTGGTTAATGCTTTGGGCTGCAATTTAGGAGTTCAAGGTGCAATTCCCAGCTCTGATGTAAAATATCTGCAGCTTTTGATGAGTCCCCAAAGGTCCCATCTGTTGCTGACCAGGACCATTTACAGAAGCACAATGTGGGTGTGAACCACACAGACCAGAGGATTTCTGGTTTGCAGCAATTGTTGCAGCTCTGCGAGGAGCTGGATGGGATTTCACTCTTAAAACCATTGTTCCCTACCTGTGGCATGAGGTAGTCCTGCCCTCCTTGCACCTTTGCCCACTTGGTGCCTGCAAAACTCTGAGTTAGAAACGGCAGCTGCAGTTTCACAGAATCATGGAATATCCTGAGCTGGGAGAGACCACAGAGATCACCCAGTCCAACCCCTGACCCTGCACAGATACCCCAACAATCCCACTCTGAGCATCCCTGGGAGTGTTGTCCAAACGCTCCTGGAGCTCTGGAAGCCTTGGGAATGTGTCCATTCCCTGGGGAGCCTGGGCAGTGCCCCACCACCCTCTGGATGAAGAAATTTTCCTGATATCCAACCTGAACCTGCCTGACACAGCTCCAGCCCTTCCCTCGTCTCCTGTCCTTGGTCACAGAGAGCAGAGCTTGGAGCTTCCCCTCAGGAGAAACCTACAGCCCTTGATGAGTTTTTCTTCAGTCTCCTCCAGGCTGAAAGAGCCAAGCTGCCTCTTACAACTGTGGTTCTGCTTTTGGGAAGTATTTTAGGCTGGTTTTTTCTGCACCATCTGGGTTCCCCTTGTTGCAGCTGTGTGGAGAGGCACCATGGTGGTGGTTTCCTCCAGGACAGGAGGGAGGCTCAGGAATTTCAGCTGGAAGTAGGGAGCTTCCAAATTAGGCTGGCTTCTGTGAGGACCACTGAGGACAACACACCTTGGATTTCCAGTGGAGAAATCCACTCCTTCCTGCTCCCTCCACAAGAAAGTAACATTGGAGGCAGGAAAACAAGACTTTTCTGAATCCCCTGCCACAGATCCTGACATTTAAAGCTTCTCTGTCTCATCCCAGAATGGTTGGGGCTGGAAGGGAGCTCTGGATTCACATAGTCCAACCCCGCTGCCAAAGCAGGATCACCTGGAGCAGGTGGCACAGAGTCACATCCAGGCCAATTCTGATTGTTTCCAGAGGAGGAGACTCCAGAACCTCCATAGGCATCCTGTTCCAGTGTCCTGGAGTTCCCTACCTCCTCATGCAGGATGGTGTCTTGCTGGCTTCATAGAGGAGGTTGAAGTTCCCTCAGGCTGGCAGAAACTTTGTGGGCAGAGCAGATGGATTTGTCACCTTTCCTTGCTTGGCCATTTCCTTTGTGCCCATATTCACCAACCCCATCCCCATTATTGCACTTTAAATATCCCCACCACAGTCCTGGCTATCAGAGGGATTCTTTTCCCATCTGTTCTGGTTTGAAGGGACCTGTTTTGACCTTGACTGGGATGACCAGTCCGTGCAGATCCAGGAATTCCTGCCAGTTAATCCTGGGCATCTCTGACTGTGAGCTCCTGTATTTGGAAGGCTGCAAGCAGGGCCAGAAATTCTTAAATCGATGCTCAGCAGGGCACCACAGATCCATTATATCTTGTTTAGCTGCCCCCTGTGTTGTCCCTTCTGCAGCAACAACCTGGCTGTGCCTCCTGGAAATGCGTGGAGGAATATCACAGAGCACAAAAATGTCACAAATAAAATCTGAAGTTGCTGGACTCAGCTTTACAACCAGAACAAAGAATTTCCTCCAGTGTTGCATGAGCTCTGGAGGTTCCTCTTGGTGAGCTGCTCTTAAGAACACTCAATTGAATGGAATATATCTTTGATAACAAACCAAGAAAAGCAAAAAAAAATGCCCCGATGCCCTCGGGTGGTGCTGTGGCAGAGAATGTTTCTCTGTACTGAAATTCATCCCAATTCAGGAATATTTCTTAAAGAGCTGGTGAGTGATGCTGTGTGACAGAGGATCACCCTTGGAACTATAAGTGAAATCCACTTATGGAATCGTATGTGACAACAAAAATGAATTCATCAGGACCAGTGATCCTAATGAACGTGATATCCCTATCCTAATGAAAACCTAAAGGAGTTCTGCGGGGAATAGAACAAGAAGGGTTCACAAAAACACGTACCCTTGAAAATAAAAATAACTTCAAAATCCAGCCAAAACGCAGCAATCAATCATTTGCAAAAATCTTGAATTTTTTTTTTTTCTTGATTTTCATTTCTTTGTTGCTTCCATCAAGGAAAAGTGAGTGTTGATTGTGCTCCCTCCCTTCACGGCTGCATGCATGTCTCTTTGATTTGGGCTGGCTGGCTGGATCATTAATTGAATATAGTAAGGTCTTTTCAGATCTTGGAAAAGAGAAAGAAAGGAAAGAAAAAAAAAGGGAAGAGCTTTTTATTGCTGTTTATATTCCCCATCAGGGCTTGACAATCCAGCCCGTCTGTTCCAGAGGGCTCGGACCACCTGAGTCTAAGTTTAGATCATATCCTGCTACATTAAACTCCACACATAATACGTCGGCCACATGGGAAAATTTAAGGAAAATGAGATTTTATTAAAACCAGGAGACCGCCTGACTGCAGAGGGATATAATAACAGTGTTATGAGGTTCTTATCTCACATGAAAGTTTCGCATTTCCCTGGTTTCCTTTCCTTTATGCTACCGTGGCCTCCCCCTCCCCCAATTCCATATGGGTGTCTCATTATTTAATGCAACAGCTGAAAAGGCAATTAATAGCCCTATCACCCCAAATGTTTGATTGTTTGAGGAAGGCCCCATAGAAGTTCTAAATTAGCACAGTGGCATCAAAGATTCCTGTCGGCATCCCAAGCACTGGCGGGTGGTGCAATCCACCCTCCCAGAGGGAAGCAGATGGAAAGGGGAGAGCAGAGTTGGGTTGTGTGTCCAGGAGAACGTCTTGGGTGCTGTGCCTGAATTCCTTCAGCTTTCACATTTTGAAGGCGTTGTTCAGTGAGGTTTTCTCAGGTTCTGGAGGACATCTGGACTTGTGTGTTGGTTTGAAAGCAAAACCAGCGAGAGACTCCAAGTCAGAAATGCAATTTAATAGGAGGAAAAGAAAAGAAGTAAAATAAAGTAAAATAAAATAAATGCAATAGTACAAAAGACCACTGGCAGAGTCAGAATACAACCTGACACCCTGTTAGTTAGGGTGGTGGCAGCAGTGCAGATGAAATGGTCTTGTTGAAGCAGTGATCCCATAGAAAGGTCTGGTAGCTCTTGTCCTCTGTGAATCCAGTGGGTGAGGGCCCCTGTGCTGTCCCAAATCCCAGATTCTATCCAGGTGGGAATGCTTGGCTCCTCCCCCTGGGCGGAGCATCTCCCCATGGGCTGATCTCATTCTCTGAGCCCTGCAGTGGCTCCTTGCTGGCCCATGAACCAGAGACAGCTCCCACAGGGAGTTCCCCATGAGCCATGGGCACGGCATTGCTGGGCATGGACAGGAGAGAAGGAAAACACTGCCCCAGCTGGTTCCAGCAGCTCCTGGGGATGAGGATAGAATACAGACTTTGGGCACAGCTTACAGTGTAACCTAGGACAACTTTGTGGTCATGGTTTGCTCTGAAAGCACCACAGATCTCTTGCTGGGGTCTGGGCAATCTCCTTGTACAAGGATCTGGAGGTGACATCCCCTTCCTTGGGGATATTCCACTCTTGGATGGCTCCATGCAGCTCACATTCACACCTGGTGTCCTGCTCTGCCCTGGCCATGCTGCCTGTGCTCATCCCAAGACATTTCTGGGATGTCAAAGGACCTCTGGCAGCCTCGGCTCTTCTCTTGGCTCTGGTTGGACTCCAGCAGATTTTCTTTAGCTGATGATGTGGTGGGATTATCAGAAAGGGGGACAAATCCAGACTGGCACTGACTGTTGGAAGTAGCAGATGGAAGAGAAAAAACTCCATAATTCATCTTCCCTGGTGAGCTTGTGAACTTCCTTCATGAAGCCTGAGGATTATTCTGCTTTTTGGGATTTTTATTTCCCTTACTTTTATCAGCTTCACTCAGGTAATTGCAGAAGTCTCCAAAATTCACTAAAAACTGAGTGCTTGATCACCGCAGTCTTCAGAGACTCACCTCAGCCTTCCCCAGGGAACATCCCTCCAGCACTTCCCACAGGTGCTCTGATCCACACATCCCTCTGCCTCCAGTTTGCTGCTTTAATTTCCCTCCTGAGATCCGTTCGGTGGCTGGGAGCTGTGGGAAGGCTCTCCAGAGGCAGCAACAGGGAAACCTCTGGCATTCCCCGACAGCATTCCAGATAGGTGAAGTCTGAGGAGGGTTTTCTAACACAGTTCTTTATTTCTTCTGGTGGGGAAGGGTTTTGTAGCGCTGCTGGATTACATCCCTGCTCCTTCCCAGGCCATTCCCAGGGCTTTGTTGGGAACAGATTAGATGCTAGATTAGGCATTCTGGAGAAACTGTATGAGAACTAAATGCTTTTGATGAGTTTTATGTTCAAAGCAATGCATTCAGGGCAGGGAACGAGCGCTGGCTGCGCACTTTGCACAGTTATTACTTTTTATCAGTTCGAGTCACTTATCGCTTAAACGATTTCTTTTATCCTTTCTGGGTTACTCCACTCCTGGCATTTTGCATGGCCCCGGTGGGATCGTGTCTCAGGGACAGGAGTGCAGCTGCTGAGGCTTCTCCAGTCTCACCTTGAAGCTGGGGAGACTTTTTTTGGGTAGCCCGTCTGGGGAGTCCTGGGTTGCCTTCTCCGGGGATTGGCTGTTTACAGAGCAAGCAAGGTATTTAATTATGTTACTTGCACCCTGGTGGTTTGCTGGGAATTGTAATCAAAGAGGAGGCTTAGTGAAAAGCTTAATACAGCCTCTGCAAGTGATTTTTGCCTGAGGGGACGAGGAGAGCTGAAAGGAGCAGCAGTGGTCAGAAAAACAAACATACAACTCAAACTAATGAGACAATTGCCTTTTCCTATGCCAGGGCTCCTGTGGAGACCTCGCTGCTTCCTCACAAGGTCCATGAGACCTTTTCAGGGTGCAAGGTCATTTCCTTTCCCTTCCTAATGAACTTCCAGAGAGGAAAAGGTGGGGAGAATGTATCACTGTGCTTTTGAGGGATCTGTGCTATTCTGAGCACATCTCCTGTATCAGACTCCTGGGCTGTTATCTCATGGCTCTTCTATCCCTGGGATGAGCTGGATCAGCTCCTGGTGTTAGGGATGGATGTTCCAGTGTGTTTTCCTGTGGGTCTTCCTCAAGATGGGACCACCCAAGGGCAGGTTGGAGGAACCTGGGTTGCTCAGAGATGTCCGGGGATGGAGACATCAAACCTCTCATGGAAGAAGGGATTCATCCACTCTCCGTGCCTGCTTTGAGTGGGATGAGAAATCAGAGGACAAAACTGCAGCAGAAGCATCCAAAATTCATCTAACTCTTCCAGCAGTGGGGAAAACCCCTGGGGTGGGACCTGGAAAGGCTCCCAGAGGGCACAGGTGACCTGGCGTGTCCCACGCAATGGGAGCCAGGCTGGCTTTGGCCACCAGCAAGGGGAGCAGCTGCGGGTGTCAGAGGGCTTTTGGCACAGCAGGGCTCCCCTCGATGTGGCTGCTCTTTGTTCCACGTGTTTCTCGGAGCATAAATATGCAACAACCCAAATGCTAATGGATTCCTCCCACTGGCGGCCCTCCCTCCACAACTCCCGGCCCACGCGCGCACGGATCGGATCGCCCGGCGCCTCTCTGAGGGGGGAATCACTGCCCTGTAATCACCCATTTTAATCACTCCAGCCTTTCTGATGCCATAAGTTTGAGCTTTCGTGCTTTTCCGATTCTGTGCTGCCCAGGGGTGCAGCTCTGAGCTCACAGTCAGTGTCACTCAGCTCTCTGCACACAGCACGGACACAAAACAAATCCTTGTCCTGCTGCACACCAAGGACAGCTTTCAGCCCAAAAGCACAAACAAGGGTGGCTGGAGGGAGGAACAAGAAGGATGGGACCTCACAGCCTGAAGCTGTAACTGGACAATTAAACCCTAATATGCNGTTCCAACCCTGACAAGCTCCCAGGCTCCACTGACACAGGGATGGCCGTGGTGAGCTGTGGAGCTGCTGTGACCACTGTGGGGCAGGTTTTTGGTGGAATAATCCACGTGCTGAGGTGAAAACCTAAGGATATCCCACTATTTTTTACATGGAACTGTTGGCTGCTATTTCAGAGCTTGGACCCTGTGAAGAGAAACGTGTCTGAAGCTTGTAGTTCTTCTGCTGAGAGCTGGTGGATCAGGAAGGGTTTGTGTCCCTGGATAGGGACATGAAGGATTGGGAAATGTCTTCTTCACTCTCTGTCCACTCTGTGGATTGCAAATGCAGTGGTCACTGGTGGAAAAAGTGCATGTTTGGGGAAATATAGGCACTTGTTCTGCCATCATGATATTTGACTTTTTATGGGATTTTTTTTCCTGAAACAGGAATCCTAGATTCCAGAAGGCATTAACCCACATTCTCAGGCAGGAGCTTGGGGGTGTAACAAAGTCCTTCTCTTTGGATTTTAGCATTTAATTTGTCACTTGGACAAGAGGTGGACACGCTGATGGATCATGTCTCCCTGGAATTGGGGTTGCTGGTTGGCTGGGAGACACAAGACAGCTGCCCCATAACTTGGGAGAGGAACACCTGGGAAGAGGAGGGAGGAGAAATGGCAGCAGACATGGGAGGATGAGGTTGGGATGAAGGATCACCCTCATCCTCTTGTGTGTCTCGTCAGTGACCCTTGTCCCAGCAGTGGAACATGAATTGTAATCCTACAGGGAGCAAAGAGAGAGCTTTTGAAAGCAGAAATCTTCCCTATTTTCTTTGGGGTTTGTTTTAAGATTAAAGTTGAACACTTAAAAAATTTCCACTCTTAAGAATTTTACACATTTGTTTCTAAAGGTTTAAAAAAGGAGGAGGGGTGTCATCACTCCTAATTTGTAAATGTGGATGTGTGTGTGACCCTGCTCCAGTGAGGGGTGTCCCTGATCATGGCAAAAGGGTTGGAATTAAATGAGGTTTAATTTAAGGGTTCCTTCCAGCCCAAACTATGCTGTGATTCTAT
>VWYN01023093.1:0-105378 GCA_013400075.1 Hippolais icterina
CTCCTTCCAGGAGCTCCACAGCACAGACATGCCAGAAAACCTCCTCCTCCTCNAGCAAACCTCCTCCTCCCCTACTTCCAGGAGCTCTACAGCATGGAAACATCAGCAAACCTCCTCCTTCCAGGAGCTCCACAGCACAGACATGCCAGAAAACCTCCTTCTCCTCATTCCAGGAGCTCCACAGCATGGACACACCAGCAAACCTCCCCCCCTACTTCCAGGAGCTCCACAGCACGGACACACCAGCAAACCTCCTCCTCCCCTACTTCCAGGAGCCACTGCCAGGGTGCTCCCAGGTGGGCTGTGCCCCAGGGAGCTCCAGCTCATCCACTGGGCGATGCCAGGTGCATCCTCCAGCACATGAACAAAGATGAGGGGGGAGGGAAAAATCCATCACGGCAGCTTCTCCAAACCTCACTGATTTAAAAATAAAAAATTGAGGGGAAATGAAAAGACAAAAGCCCTTCTCAGCCTGGTGTTATCAAGCAGAGGAAATGAGACTTCTAAAGCTCCCATTCAGAGAGGAGTGGGGGAGAGAAATCCCACTCCAGACGCACTTGAACGAACAGCTTTTGAAATTGAAATGTTGCTCTTCAGAAACATTTAAATTTGCTCCTATTGCCAGGGAGGAGGCAGGAGGCCGAGGAGGAGCAGGGACTCCTCAGCCACACACACAACCCAGCAGGATCCACACAGGGCAGCACTCGGCAGGCCTGTGAAGCAGGGATTTGTCTGGGAGTTAATCAGGATGGCACAAAACATCAATATTGTGAAGTTGGCTTGAAGGGGAATCAGATTTAGAGGGGAGGGAAGGGAATGATTGAAGACAGCTCTATTTAACCACTACTGCTGCAAGTGAGATACACTTAAAGGCAGCTCACACTCCTTCCCTCCCTCCCTCTCAACCGTCACCCAAAATTATTTTCCCCAAATCCCGGAGACTGAGCTGCCTTCTGAGGAGGAGGTTGATGGAAAAAAGGAAATGCAAACAAGATCTAAAATGGTTTGAGCAGCAGCAACCCAGACCTCCTCTTGCATGCAAGAGCCATTGCACCAAGCCAAGGTCACCAACAACTCTCCCAAGACTCACGGCAAATCCAGCATGGGAGGATGAGCCCCAGCACCACAGCCCTGTTCAATCCCAGCAGCTGCTGCCCCAACTGTGCCACCAAACTGAAGTAACTGCTGCCAACGGAACCCAGGGAGCTCTGCCTGCCAGCTGAACGTCACCACCGCCTCACTCCACTGTCCTCAGGGTCACCTCATGGACAGCTCCATGCTGGCTGTGCCCTCAGGGATATGAAGCACGACATCAAATACCTCTCAGCTGTAAAAACCATGAGGGACGAGGTGCAGACAACACCATTGCCTGAGGAAGCCACCAGCAGCCTGAGAGCCCCCAAGGCCGCACAGAGCACATCCACTGACCGTCCCAAACACCTCGGGTCACACACAGGAGGGGACGTGGGACACAGCCCCAGCTGCTGCCATCACCACCCCGGCAGGATCCGTGCTGACAGGAGCACGGGTGGTGCGCAGCAGCCGTCGGCTGCCCCATCCATCAGAGCTGGCTGTGCTCAATGCTTTATTGTTCCAATAATTGTGCAGACACGTGGAAGGGGCTGCCTCGACATTGGCCGCTTGTTTGAGGAGCCATTTCCTTCGCTGCCCCGCCCGGTTTTCCATCTGGAGGTCGCATCCTGCAGTGGGGGGACAGCGCTGGCCATGCCCAGCCAGCAGGGCAGGAGGGTGGGAGGAAACAGCAGCCCCCACCACCAGGAAACACAGGCAGGTGCTGCTGCTCCAGATCTCAGCTGGCAGCCAAGCCCTGCACCTCAACACGCAACAAAAATCTTACGTGAGAGTTTTGGGTTTCCATGGAGAATTTTTTTTTGCCGTAATAACTCTCCTCCCGTTCAGCTGTTAGGGATGGTCGCAGGGTGCTGGGAGCATTGGGGTGTCTCAAATGTGTCACACCTTCAGCATGGCTCAGCTCTGTGATCACAGCAAGGCTGACCATGGAAAAATCAAAAACCAACAAGAGCACGGGACAGAGCGGTTCCCAAAGGCTCAGAGCAGAAACACCATTTCTGCCTGTGAATGGCTGTGGGAGTTGCTCAAACCACAAAAAACCTCTGCCCATCCTGTTCCTACAGAAAACCATGAAGCACCTCTGCTTCCCCAGACCAGGGCGTTACAGAAAAACCTGAACGTCTCAGCTCCCATAGCAAGAGTAAGCCTGCAGTGAATTTGTTATTATCTGTTCGCAAAGCAGCAGCTTCCCACCAAGGCTGGAATTTCCATCTTGGTTTGGCAGGCACAGGGCTGTGAAATGATTACTGTGTTTACTTTTCCTTTGCTAACTATAAAATCCCATTCCACTGCCCTGCCAAGAATGACTGAAGCTAATAAAATTCAGGCATTTGGAAGAAAGCAATAATAAACCTCCCTTTTGGGGCCTTTATGATGAAATTTCCCCACTCCAATCAGTGATTATGCTGCATTCATGAACACTAGTGATGTCTCCAAGTGCACCCAGATTGACTCAAATCAATATTTAGCTTTGCTCGAGACTGGGAGTCTTTCTCCTTGTGGCAGCTGAAGGCAGAATCACTGAACAAGGCTAGAAGAAGCCTTTGAAAAAACAGTTCACAAGAATAGGAGGCAGCATATATAAATATATAGATATGTATTTGTATCTATATATAAAAATGTAGGCTTTTCAATTACTTAAAAACCTATAGAAAGTATGCACACATGAATTCGCAAATTTACAAATCTCTCTCCAAACATATTGAAAGCCCTTCATATAATGCACTGAATATATTTATACACACATACCTGCCTATTCTTTAGGAGCTTTTAGTGTTTTGAAAGCCTGAAACGTTCCTGTGTTTACATCTGCCACTCTGTCTGCTGCCGAGGCAGAAACACATTAGCTGCTGGGGGCAATCTGTTCTACATCATACCTGAGATGGCTGGCATGAGATAAAATAACCCAGACCTAAAAACCAATAAAAGAAATAAATTTTTGAAATAAAAGCCTGTGCTTGGTTTGGTCACGTAACCACGCGGGACAGCTTGATCTGCACAAAGCAATGGTTCTTTTTTAAGCAGTCATGGGAACAACAGCGTCCAAAGTGGAGATCAGAAGGCAGAAAGGATCACTGCTGCTCCTCAGGGAACAGCACAGGAGGAGAGGAGAGGAATCAGACCCTGCTGGGGCAGTGACCAGAGCACGTTGCTCAAAGTCAAGCCTAGGATGCATTACCCTGCAGGCAGAGGAGGGGTAACAGCGCCAAGGCAGCAGAGAAATCTGCTGTGGGCATGAGCTGGAGCAGAGTGTTGTTCTCTGCAGCCCTGGGAGAATCCCTCAGGATGCAGCAGAGGACTGGGAAACACCACAACCACTGCCCACCTCCTCCTCTCCTGCTTGGCACTGCCAGAGCACAGTGTGCTTCTTCCTCTCAGGAAAGGGTACTGGGTGCAGGATCAAAGCCAGATGAAGGCAAGCAGAACCTGGGCAGAACACTGGCACCTGCAGAGAACGCTCTGTCAGAGCACTGAGATGACCAAAGATGTCAGGACTGCAAGGAGGTGGTTCAGGTCATTTCATCCCCCACTGATTTCTACTTTTGCTCCACCAAACCTGGGGTAGGACAGAGCACATTGCTCCTGCCCTGAGCCAGCTCTGCCGCTGGGTAAAAGCCCATTTCCAAGGACAGAGGGAACAGGCTCCACTGTGCTCTCGCTCCTTATCCTCCTGGAAAAAGGTGCCAAGAATTAGAATTACATTTTTCGAGAGCAGCAGAACAAGCCAAGGGCCTGTCAGCTTGTCCTAAAACAACCCCTCTCTGCTCGCCGAGCACGCAGCCAGCATTCCTGACACACACCAGCGTCCATCGCCCCCCGGCCCCCCCAGGCAGCACGAGGCTGAGGAGCCAAAAAACCCTCTGAATGTGCTCTGCCTAAAACACAGCCAAGGAGTTTTTCTGTTTAAAAAGCAAGTTTAGGTCCAAAAAGAAAGGAGGTTTTCAGTGAGTGATTTTAACTAGGCCCTTTGGCACTCGACAGTTCCTCTCTTGTTATGGATGCTAAGGGTGTTGTTATGAGATGAGGCTCCACGAAGCACGAACGTGAAGTCACAGAGCTTTAGCAAGGGCTGTTGCCATGTTCAATATGTTATTACAGCTCCATCACCACAGGCACAAAGAGCAGCACCTCATCTCTGCCAAATCCATCTCTGAAATCACTCCCCCACTCCATCCCCTCCAGCAGCAGCAGGCAAACACCACTGATTGCTGTTGCATCTCCTCCACAGCTTCCACCCCACGCTGGGGAGGAAGGTATTAGCACAAAATACCCTCCTCCTCAAAAAACAGCACCCAGAGCCAATCTGATGGGTGTCACAACTCACTGGCCTTTGTTGTGTGAGTCAGGAACACTGATGGACTGCATTTCCCAGCCATGGAGAAGTACAGTGCCAAAAATGTGCTCAGTGCTGTACATCCACGGAAAAGTCACCCAAGTTGCTCCCAGGAAGTCCCTTGGGTAGGAGGGGCATGCAGGGATGCTGAATAACATTTATGAGATGTACATGATTGCAAATTGGTACCAACCTCCTGCTGCTTGGTTTCCTGCACTAACTGGACAGATCCCCCATAGCCCATCCTGGAGTGTGCTGGGGTCTGGTGGCAGCAGGAGCAATGCTCCCTGCCCAGCAGCACCCACACGCCCTCCCAGGACACGAGGGAAAAGAAGAAAAACACATCAGGATGAGGCTGCAAGGGGAGAAAAAATATAGTCAGGATGTCCTCCTTGTTACCAGGACCAAATTCTTCCCTTGGCTTTTATTCCAGGAGAGGGGTTCTTTTCTAACACAAATGAACACATCTGATTGAGCACAGGCAAAAATGGTGGCTGGCACAGCTGTCCTCTAGCCATCCCATCCTCATGCTCTGGAGACTGGCGTCAGTTCCTGCCATACCAACACTATTTCCTAAGTCCCACCTGAGGACTGACAAAGTAGCAAACTAACTCTCCTCTCTCCTACATTTCCAGGACAAAACAATGCGTATTAGAATTCTTGCTATCAGATAAAATAGGTACATACACTTCATAGATGGAGAAGAAAAATCTCCATGAATCCACACAGCACACCCAGCTCAGCAAACTGCCTGCTGCAAGCACAGAGCCAGAAATATTCCTTCCAATTACAGGGGTGAGGCACACAAAGTCAGGGGACTTTCTTTCCCTCCAGCAGATCAGGTGAGATGTCGCACTGCGCGAGCCCTGTAATGTTATTGACTGAGTGGAACAGAAAAGTCCAATTATGTAAATGATGAAGCAGGTTCCCTAGAAGCAGTCAGCCTTATCACACCGTCCTTCGCCACTGCTGGGGCTTGAAAGGCAATTTAAAAGGTTGTTTTGGATGTCGGTCACCACAAACGAGCTGAAGAAGTGTGAAACAACCTGTGCTTGAGGCACCATCAGTTCTCCTGTTGGTTTTCCAGCTGCACTGAGCCTTGGCCCTGCTGTTTGTGGCTCGAGGACCACTGCAGGCTGGAGCAGACAGGGCAGGGAAGGGTCAAAGGTTTTTACATCCTGCCTCTGGAAAGTTTTTGCAGCCCATGAAGGCTTTTCCTGCCATACTCGAGTCTCTCAGACCATAGTTTTCAGTTCTTTGGCCACAGGAACTTCAGCTGAGAAATGGAATAAAACCAGTTGTCTTGCAATCATGGTGCTCTTTTCCTTCGCCCCTCAGCCCAGACCCAGATGGAGGAGCCAAACATCTCACAACGCCCAAAATCATCTGTTTTTCCAATGAAACCAGCACAAGTCCATGCTGGGGATGGAGATTCCAGACACAGCACTCCTCAGGCTGTTCTCTTGGCTTCCTGCCCACACTGGTGCATGGCACAGGCTGCTGACCACCCCCTGCAGCCATCCTGGCACAGTGGGCAATGGATTGGAATGCCAGGCATGCCAAGAGAGCACTGTGCTTGCACAGCACTGGCACACACTCCCAAAGGTGTTCACACGCAGCTGGGCAGGGGTTGACACACTGACACTCATCCCATCCTCCCATGATCTGGAAATTATCTTCGGAGCAGGGAGGAAATCCAGCCAGAAGTGTTTGTGCTGTGGCAACGTGAACAACGCAAATATTTCAGCTTTTAAATATGTTTGGAATGACAGAGAATGCCAACGTGTCCCTCATCTTCCCAGAAATAGCTTTGAATCATTGCTCCCCTAACGTAAGTTCCCCACCCCACCGAATCATTTTTTTTTTGCAATCAGATTTTTATCAGGCACAAAGTCAACAGTGTGAGCGAGCACACGGCAGATGGGTGAGCGTCAAACACGTCACAGGAGGATCCTCCTGACTCCACAACCCCAGCTCCACTGGAGCTGCTGGACTCGACAGCCCCACGCCACTCACTCCTGATGGGTGCCCAACTGCACTGGCTCAGCCTCACAGGGAGGCCCAGCTGCAAGCAGAGTTAACAAGAACTGTTCTCTGCAGGGGAAGGAGGACAAAAGCAGGAAAGACGTAGGTGTGTTTGTAGCCGCTGAAATTGTTTCATTTCACTGCTCAGATTTGAGGTTAGAGCTACTTCTACAGAAGCCCACTTCTCCAAGAAGCAGTGGGGAGGCCACACAGCACGTGCAGGCTTTGCATGGAGCACCCCACAGTCCTCAGGACAAGAAGTTCTTTCCATGGCAGAGCGTTTGAGGAATTTCATTTCCCACAGGGCTGGTCAAGCCAGGCACTGGTACAAGTCTCTGCATCTCACTTGGGTTCTGGATAACTGGGATGATGGAGCAAGAGGGTGCTGACAGCATTGGTGCGTCCCCTGTCCATCGGTGCTAGCACAGCTCCACAGGATCCCTCTGCCTGGGTGTCCTGCAGGGCTTGCTGGCAGCCAGCCCCTCCTTCTCCACCAGATGTGGGCCCAGCCACAGCTGGCCAAGGAAGCATCTCCCTCTGTCACGGCAGAGATGCATGGCTGGGCAAACCAGATTTGCGCCTCTCGGTCCCCGCTTGCTGACATTCCCCAAAAGCCCAAGAAACGAGCGCAGAGCTCTTTTGCTCAAATGAAAAACAAACCTCCCGTGGGCAAGGGAGAGCCCAGAGTGATCCCTGCTGCAAACTCAGAGGCTATGGGAGGACACACACACACAGGGCCGGCCGACGCTCACAGCTTGTTCCATTCTCCAGCCCCTCTGCGCTATTGTTCCACGGCAATAAATCACGGGGAAGCGCTGGAATTCCGGGCTGTTTTCTCCAGGAGGGAGCCTGGGGTGCCGGAACTGAGCTGCTGCCTGGCTGTGCCTGTTAATTCCCCCGGTGACCGCCGTGCTCAGCGCCGTGCTGAGCTCTCCACTCCCACGCATGCCGCCGGAGCGCTGCGGCTCTCCCCGCTCGCAGCATCGCTGCCTGTCCACCCCCCTGTGCTCCCTTCCCCCAGCCCTGGATTACTCAATTAGAGATTAGGCTTTTGCCAGTTACCTCCAAGCCAACTGGGGCCTCTGCCAAGGTCAACACAAGTTCCAGCCAGTTTCATTAATAACTGCGAGACCAACCCACTGGAAACTCTGAGAGGTTAATCCCAGCAACAGATCAATGTTCCCATAACAAAGCCACGGAGCAGAAACGCAACTGGTGATTTACCAGCCAGCCCAGCTATCTGTGCTGGGAGCTGTGGCACTGCTCCTCCACCCAATTCTGCTGCCAGAGACCTGAGCCTCCTGCTCCTCTCTCCTCTGGTGCATTTGTGGAGGGATGGAGCAGCTCGCAGGGACCAGCACTGCCAAGGCACTGGGCAGCGCAGTGAGGAGGGAGCAGAGCTCCTGAAAGGCCTTTCTGCTGTCCCCGGTGCCCTGCCAGCCTGTAGCCAGGGCAGGAGTTAGCAGGCTGGCCAAGAGCCTTTTCCATCCCACAGCCTGTCTTCCAGGAGTTCATTGTAAACTGGGCTCTGGAACGGGCAGCCAGTGTGAAATTTGGCATGTATGCTGCTGGCTTCAATGCATCATTAAAAAGGCATTTCAAACGTGTTAATTCCTCCTTTTTCAATTAATTGCTTTTAAAGCTACATTGATATGCATGAAAGCAAAATACCCTCTGCCCTAATTTCTGTTTTGCCATACCTATTTCCTGACCTTAGCGCTGTCTTTTCCAAGACTACCCTCCCCCACATATGCTTTTCTTATTCCATTTTTCAGTCCATAACACAACAAAAATGCTCATGCAGAAAGGGAAGAAATTAAAACCTTTGCACAATGTAAAGCAGAGTCCAAGTCTTAACAACACATGGCCTCTTAATTGCCTTTTTTCCATCCACGGTTGTTAATTATTTTACAAAAGAGGGAAGTGGCATTGTCCCTTGTACAGATGGGGAAATCTGAGACAGAGAAAGGGGAAGAGACTTACCCGGTGACCAGCAGCCTGCCAGGGCAGATGGCAGAAAGGTTCAGGTTTCCTCAGCCTCCACCCAGCCCCATTCCCGTGGGATTACATGGCTCCCTGTAAGTGAATTCCTGTCGCAGCAATAGGCCACTCATAAGTGCAGCCAGCCAGCCCTTGCAAGGGGAATAAATGCAGATCACAACTGACTCACAAGCTATAGGAAGGAGCAGCAAACCACGTATGTGGTGGAAGAGCAGTCTTAAAAATGGGAAGAAGAACAGTGAAAGCATAACAGGGATAAGAAGAGGTGGGAGGGGAGAGGCAGGGTGAAGCTCCAGCTCTGGAGAGGGGAGAGCAGGCACTGATTGACCAGATGTGCCATGTTGACCATCTCTGTGAGGCAGGATCATGGGCAGCACCAGCTGTGCACACATGTGCAGGGCCAGGGATGGTGCACAATGTCACTGGCCTGCTCTGGGGCTGTCTGCTTCACTCCTGGCTGCTGTTACGTGAGGGAGGTCTGTGACTTGATTGGAAAGAAAGCAGAAGCCACTGAGGGTCCTGGGAACCAGCTCCTGCCTCTCTGCCAACAACACACCTGGCAAAGCCACATCATAGCAGTGAATCCCACATCCAGGCTTGCAAAGACTGAAAAAACCAGCCCTGCTTATTTGTTCTGGTTACTGTCAGCCAGATAAAATGGAGAACCTTCCTGGGGAAAAATCCTCAGCCCCAGCTGGCACAGAGGGCATGGGGAGGTTTCATTTCTCCCCAGCAGACTGAGCTCACCACAGCCCTCCAGGCCACATCCAGCAGCAGGAGTCCAGGACCACAGCACTGAAGCAGCCTGACAACACATAACAGCAGGGAACAAGATGCTGAAGTGGGGAAAAGCAGGCAAGAAAACAACCTTCAGCCTCCGGCTTGAACAGAAACACCAGCGTCTGAGGATATGAGCAATGTGAGGTTCATAAGGAAAGGTACTATCCTTTACTTGTCCAAGTGAGATTTAGCTGCAAGCTGCTGCTTTTGAAAGGCACGCTGCCCAAAATTGTGTCTGCTTTCTCCAGGGAAAATGCACTGATCCAAGAGCTTCTCCTTACAGCCTTGCTTGGAGTGAGGCTACAGTGATACTGAGCAGGGTTTAAGGGGCCCAGCTCTCCTCCTGTTTGGGAGAGGTAGATGAGGAACAAAAGACATGAGAAATCCATTTCTCTTTGGGGGAGGAAAAACTCTGAAGCCTGTTACCAGCAGTTTCCCCATCAATTGTTCTGTCTGTGTTCACAGCATAGATTCAGACTCTAAACAAAAGCCTTGGAAATGTGCAGGAATGGTGCTGACTTCTCTCCCCTGGGCTGAAAGTTGGTAAATCCAGTTATCAATGGTTATCAGGGCTGTGCTAAACTTATATCCCATCACAGACCTGATTCTGCATCTCAGCTGCTCTGAAACCAGGAGAGACCAAGATGTAGCCACTGCCCAAGAGCAACATCCATTCCAGTGGCACCCCCTGGGACAGTCAGGCTGGCGCCCAGAGCGTGTAACCAAACCCCTACCCTTTTTATTGAGGGCTTTGTGGAGCTCTTACTGTGCAAAACCGAGCTCAATCTGCAAAATCACCATGAAAACCAGTCCTAGCACTATTACCCCAGCGAGCAAACTGAGCTCCTCCCCATGCAGTGAGTGCAACAATGAGGAATGGGGTAACGGGTAAGGGAACAACTCCTGGGATACTCTGTCTAAACAACCAGCAGCGTGTTTAGCAATACTGGGCTCACGTGGTGCATCTCACCCGGCTGGCAGAGCTGCCCTAGATAAAGTATTGAGCAGCTTTGTCAGACACTGAGTCAGCAGCACAGACAGAACAGCAAATATTTCTCTCCAGTTCTGGTCACTGGGACACATGTCCTGCCACCACCATGTGTGTGCCACTGCTCTGGGACACACGTCTCCCTCAGCACAGAGACTTTTAGGAAGGTCTTTATCATCTGTGCTGGGTGGTGAGTTCAGAGCCCAGTGCTGAATTCAGCCGTGGCTGGCTTAGCGTGGGTGCAAGAAGAGGAGGTAGAAGAGGTTCCACCTGTGTCCACAGCCCAGATCTGCCAGTGCCCAGAGCCGTGCCCAGAGGGCAGCCTCAGCTCTTTGCTTTTTCCCTGTACCCACAGCCAGAGCAGCTCCTCCAGCATTCTGAGGCTCAGAGCAAAGCACACATTGGCTTCAAGAGCTTTTCCATGACCTTAATGTCCACCAGCAATTTACAGACTAGGCTGAGGACAACTGCTCAGGACTAACACCAAAAGACTGCTATGAACCCAATTCCCCAAGCTGCAAAGGCTATAGACCCCGTGTCCCATTGAACAGCACTGAGATTATCCAGTCTTGCAGTGAGCTCCATCAAACCCATCCTGGCAGCAGCCCCTGCTAGTTCAGAGCATCTAATCCCAGCTCCACTCAGGCTCTCACCAGTCAGGGACACCACATTTCCCTCTTCCTTCCAGACTCTAAAATTACAAATGGCTCCACTAAAAGCATAATCTTGCCTTGCTGAATTGCATCTCCGCTCTCTCTTTCATTAACAAATGTTTTAAGCCCCATAAAATGCATGTACTTCTTAGAAACGTGTCACAGACCGAGAAGCAAATGCAGCCCCTAAACTGATGAACTGATCCTCAAGAGCAGCTCTGCCTATTAGAAACAAAGAGCTGAGACAATCCATGGTTTTCTGGTGAGAGGCAGAACAGAACTGCTGGTGGGAACAATGTGAAGACAGAAAAGTCATCCTAGTTTCCTCATATCTTTGGAGAGGGTTGTTTTTTGTTTTGTGGACAACCGTGCATTTTCCCCATCAGCCACCCAATCAGCATTCCCTGAGGATGCTTCAGAGCCCTCAGATGCCTCCCTTGGCATCTGGATTATTCCAGAATTAAATATCCTTCTCATTGAAGAGAGGTCAGAGGGATCTCAACTAAAGCCCACCAGAGAAGAAATGTCTGAATATCCCAGCATTCCCAAGGAAGAGCTTTCTTGTTCGTGTGTTATTTCACTCAGCTCCTACAGGGATACAGCAAACCATTCCCATCTTCCTGGCTATGAATGTGACTTCTCTTTCACTTCACTGAGGGCTCAGGCAATTCCCAAGCCCAGCCTGCAGCTGCACCAACCCTCAGCAGTGGCATCAGAGCTGCTCCCAGCACATTTATCCAGCAAGACTCTCCTGCAACCAGGAGCATGTCCAAACTGCAGGTAAAATCAAATATAATTCACCTCAAGAGAAGATGAAAGCAAATCAAAACAGGCACACAAGCAAGGGATTTCTCTTTGCAACATTTATTCCATGTGCAGAGGGGACAATTGTAAGTAAACGATTTGCTTTGTTAAATGAGACTGGGACGAGGGAGGCTTTCCTGGGGAAGATTATATTAAAGAACCACCAGAAACCGATTCCAGCCCTTCAAACACCAATATTAAATAAAGAGATGTGATAAATGAGAAGCGTCAAGAAGAAATCAAATCAAGGCAGAGTATCCAGAAAAGCCAGACATGACCATCCTTAATTCAGCCTACAGGAGCTTCCAAATTGTTCTGGTGCATTTAATAGCCCAGTAGAAAAGGCTGGTGACTGAAACAGTTACAGGGAAAGCTGATATGCTTTTGTTCCTCCAAAAATGGTCACCCCACCTCAGGGAAAACCATTCAGTACCTCCAAGCACTGCTTGATGCATTAGGAACCATGATTAGCACTGAATTCAGCAGCGGCTCAGAGCCTCCAAGGCAGCTCTACACAAGCCCAAAACACAGATCCCAAACCCAGCTGGTGGTACAAGGCATGAGCCCCTTACCTTTGAGAGATCCTCAGTGCCTCCCTGCTGGCTCTGGTTGAGCAGAGGCGAGTGCCTCATCAGGGGGTCCTGCAGCAGCTCCAGGCGCGGCCTCTTGGTTTCAATGAACTCCAAGTCCGACGGCTTGGTCAGGTCAGAGAGATAGGAATGGCCCTCGGTTCTCAGGTGCAGCTCCTGAGATCTGGGGACAAAGGGAAAGGAGACTTTAGAAAAGAAACTACCTCTGCTCTGTGATTGCAAATCACCTGAAGAGGACAGGGCTCAATTTCCAGAAGGATCCATGTGGGGAGGCCAGGTGGCCCTGCACTCAAACATCTCAGGGCTCTGCAGACCCAAAGGCTCTGCTGCTGGGCATGGTGCATGTCCTGGAGGAGGACACCACCACCAAGGGGCCACCCTGCTGTCCTCCCCCTCCTCAGCACCGCTGCTGTGAAACCTGGAAAGCCCTTCTGTCATCTCCTGTCCCACCAATGGGGCTGTCCCTACACCAGGACAAAGTGCTGACACATGGGTTGGACTGGTCAGAAAAAGGCAAAGCTTGGAAAATCCTCAAATCTACCCCATAAATCCTCCCCTGCTTCCAAGACCAGCCAGAGCTTCCTTCTGCCACGTTTGGCTTATTTAATCAAAGGTACCTGGCCCAGTGTTTATATTTAGTGTCTTCTATAGGAATACCAAAGATTATATGTTGGGGAAAAATGCCTACTCCTCCGTGGCTAGACAGCAGGGATTTATTTTTCCAGGATGGGGGAGGAAAGAAACCAGGCACATGTAGTTGCACGTCTCTGACACAGACCTGGCAGGCTGTAAAGGCACATTATCCAGTGATAGCAACTGCACCAACGAGTCACATTGACCTCAAACATCTTTTACCTGTTAAATGTGATGCAGTTGGTAATACCTGGGGAGTGGGCTTGGTTTTTTTGCTTTTTTTTAAACAAATGTTGAACTTTTTTTGTACTTCTGTTTTCCTTAGCAGGATTCTCTGGTGGGAATTGTAAAAGGATCCTACAAAAACACATTAAACCTTTTACTATGCCCTAGGATCAGCTTTGCTGCAGCAGCTCCAAGGGTGTGTTTTTAACACTTTGGGCAGAAGTGTCTCTTAAAAAAATAAAATGAAGCACAGGAGATTCAAAGCTTGTGAAAAAAACATGTGGTTTTTTTTTTTCTTTTTCCCTTAAACAAGATTGTTGCAATTCTCCTGAGCTGGTGGTAAAGTGTCCTCCCCAGTTACTAAACATTAACAAACTTCCCAGTCTTTGGAGCTGCTTGGAGGGGAAGGAGAAAGAACAAGCAGAGAAGACAGAGGGTCCTATATTTGCCCCCCACCCACAAACTGCAACTGCTGACATTAAAAATCTCAGAGAAGATGGCAAAAAGGGAAGGATCCAGAGTGCCCTGAAGGCAGCAGCTGTAATGGCTCTGGATCACATCCAGGGAGAGGATCCTGTAGAAATCCACACTCTCAGAGCCACCACCCTGAGCACTGCCCTATGCCCTCCCCTGCAGCACCGTGGCCACCTTAGCCCAGCCCCAGGCAATCCAGATAAAATTGGGGGGGTTATTTTTTAATTAAACATCAACAGCAGGCACAAAGCACAGGCATGCCAAGCTCTGCTGCTGCGGGTTTGGCGTTGGGATCGGGCAGCAGCTTTGCTGCTGACACACAGAATCTGGCTCATCCTCTTCCTCCTCCCCAGCAAAAAGGGGACAGGAGAATGGCGAGGCTCCAGCACTGCCTTTGGTGCTCCAACATCCCAGACAGAACGTACAGCTCACACAGCAAACCCTCCAGAGCTGAACAGCCCTGAAATCTGGCACTGAAGCACAGCTCGCTTCACCTGCAAACACTTCCATGCTGAATGATCCTCAACTTTTCTCAGCAAGCCCAGAAATCTCTCCTGGCACCTCTCAGGTTTCCTGCTGCCTGGTCCCAGCCCTTCACGCAATCCTGGCCTGCCCGCAGCTGCACGCCAGCATTTCAGGCTCTGCTGTAAAACTCAGGAACAATAAGCAACTGTTGAGCTGGGCAGGTGCTAAAATATTCCAACACCCAAGGCCCTGCTCTACTGAGGCAATTAAAAATCAGATTTATTTTCACTCTTCCCTCTTTTTAAGGCTGTATTACCGAGGAGATGCAAATTGACAACGGATGGCTCCAAGACCTCTGCAGTTGTCAGGAACTCGACACAACTGCTCCACTCAGAAAAAAAAAAACCCCATGGATTCTGAAGATAAGAGCACCACTGAGCTTTACAAAGGAGGTTACTCACAGCAAGGCAGGGGCCACGCCAGGGAAAGCAGCTGCAATGTTATAAGGTGCTATTTTATTTCCATTTCCACATCCACTGGAACGGCTATTAACTTTATCCACTGGAATTTCCAGCCGCTCCCGAGATTACTTTGCCCAACACAACCCGCTCAGCCTGTCCTGGCTGCAAACACAAATGCTTTTGCTTGAAGCCTTCACACCTTTCACTCTTCACATCCACACCTGCAGCAAGCTCTTTACAACAGACTTTTATACAGCGACGACGCTGCTGTCAGTGCAAAAATGACTCTGCCTGAAAAACCCTCCCGTTACACCGACTTTGGGGTTTGCTGCATTTTCCAAACAGTTCCCACCCATCTGGTTTATTCCAGAGATTCCTACTTCGCTGAAGGGAAAGAGGGTTTTTAATTGCATGTGAGTTGTGCATAATTAAATGAAGCAAAGCAAATGCCAGCATTAATTACGAAGTGGGGCAGGTTAGTCTTCACCTGAGTCCTTCACCACAAACACTGCATACTTCAGAGGAGCAGAGCAGCCTGAGATGTGCTGACACACAAGGCTGCGTGCCCAGGGTTTGCCCAACTTCCAACCACCCCCACACAGGGTAGGTCCAGGTCCAGAAGACCAAGATAACCCAAGATGAGACCTTTGGTTTATTACTAATGCGACAAACGAATCGCAGCCTCCCCGCTGCAGAGCTGCGTTATTCATTCACCGGGGCTGAGAGGGTGTAAGGAAGGCATGAGGAGATGAAATCCTACAAAAATGTGGGGTACCTGCAGCTCTCTCCAGCAAGTGTACAAGATGGGCTGAAAACACAGCTTGGCTGGTAGCTGGGTATCAAGGAATCAAAGAATTCTTAAGGTTGGAAAAGAACTCTAAAATCATTGAGTCCAGTCATTAAAGTGAGAGCTGGGGAGAGAGGATCAATGAGATATGCTGAGCTGCCCTTGGTTGGGACTTGTAAGAGCAGTCGTGATGACATCTCACCATGAGGGATCTTATTTGTACTTTCCTGAAGCCAAATCAGTGGGAAACATAGAAGTACAAACTTTTCAGGAAGACAAAGGCTTTCCCTCCCCAATAACCCACTGTTGGGCTCCTCAGAGCAGCACAACCCTCCCTGCTCTTCAGACCTTGCCATTTCTCCCTCAGCAGAGCATCAGAAGGTGGCTGCAGCAGGAATGATGGCTACTCTGCAAAATCCAGCAAACCCAGCTTGACTTCCTGAAGCCTCCTGCATGAAGGGTTCAAAACGTTGGCAGCAATTCCGAGCCAGCTCCCACCAATCTCCCAGCAAGAGCACACATCTGCAAATAACTAATCCCTACACCATGGGGCCAAACAACATAGCCAGGCTGCAAAACTGATTCTCAATGTCTCCTGGAACCAGAAGCAAGACAAATGACCGCCTTGCTGAGGCTGTTTATTTCCTCTAGCTAAGATGGTTTGGTGGGAGATTGTCTCCAAAAATAAGTTCTAAAAAGAGTATCCAACCCCCACAGGTACAGACAGACAATAAAATGCTTTTGAGAGACAGTAATATAGAAAACCACTGGTGTTGAAGTGAATTATTTATAGGCAACACTAAGATTTGTCAGAGGTTTCAACAACCCCTTTACAGCTAATGAGAGCCAGAGTTGTGAGACTGGGCAAATTGGGACCTGTTAAAGAGAGGAACTAGAGGATTTGTAGGAGCAAACCTGCCACCAGGCACCTACCAAAACACATCCAGGACCAGCTGATATTTTCCCTTTGTCATGTAGGTGGAGAGGGAGATAAACCATCGTGACTTGACGGGAAGAGCTGCATGTCTGGGCGGGAAGATGGAGCTGCTCCCACGCCCTCAGCAATGTCTGCCAGCAGCAGGACTGAGTCTTCCCAAGCCAAAGGTGTGGGACAGCCCCGGGCAGGATGCTCAGCTCACCATGTGGCCCAGCTGAAGGACTCCCAGGTTCTCAGGAGCTCTGACCAAGCACCCCAATGCATCCTTGGGGTGCTCGGGCTGTGCATTCCCACACAAGGGCAGGAGCAGTGTCTCTGCACAACCCCTCAGCCACCTTCCTCCAAGCCAACTGCAACTGAGATAAGAGCAGATGCTTTATTTAAAACTTGCATTTTGAACATCCCCATACACAGAGCCTGAATTATTCATGGACAGGACCAGCAGAAGCTTTAACACAATGGCACTGCCTCACTCTAGCTGAGGAGAAGGAATATTTGTCTCTCTCCACAAGCTCCCCTACACGCTTTTTCCAGGCATCCAAAACTGCAGCCTGCCAGTAAAGCCCTCTTAGCAGTCCTGGGTGGCTGGGATACTCCTGGACCAATGGCTTCAGAGACATCCCATGCCCTTGGCCATCCTCCATGTCCATCCATGGGCATGTCAGGCAGCCCACATCTGAGTTTGCAAGGTAAGGCTTGTCCCCAAGTGCCTACACACTAGCACCTGCCTTCTCCAGATGTTGTTTTCCTGTGCTCAATTATGGGGAAGAAAAAACCACAGCTCCTGGTACATCATTTCCAGCGTGAAAGACACAGATATATGGCTGTGGGGATTTCAGCCACAGCACCGCTCACTGCTGAGAAAAGGATCACCTTTAAAAACGGAAACTTAATTAAAACCCATAAATAAAACCAAATTGGTCGTGCTGTTACCTTGGGAGCAGCTGGTGCCATTTGGCCAAGCACAGATGACGACTGAGAGCCGTGTGTGATTTCCAGCACCACGCACGCTGCCCCAGCTTCCCAGCCTTCCCTGGGCTCCTGGGCCAGCAGAATTAATCCTAACAGTGATCCAGCCTGCTCTCCATGTGCCACACTGCACATGGCTATCTCAGATGGCTGCAGAAACACAGCAGCTGTTTAATGTATCCTAAATGTCACCCTGTGGATGGACGCTGGGCAAAACTCTTCAGGCTCCTTGTGCCTGCTAAGCAAAACAGCTCCAAAAGAGAAGTGTGGTCTCCTGAACTGGGAAAATAATCTTCCATGAAAATAGTGACTCATTCTGGATAAAGGTGGGATACACTGTGTTAACACACACAGCATTTATTTACAGCCACATTTTCTGCCAATGAAGCAGAGAGAAGTATCCACCCCAGCATTCCTGCATTAATATGGAACCTCGCTCTAAAATCCTAACACATATGAAAAGTTAGAAAAATCCAGCTCCTTGATTTTTCAGATCCCTCACCCTCTGGCACCTGCCATTTAACACTCAACCCAGTTTTTCTCACTTCTTTTGAGGACCAAAATATATATAGAAGAGGGAAAAAAGCCCTAATCCTTGTCACCTTGCCAGGACATTCCACTGCAAATATTCATGGTACGACTTGTACCAACAGCAGATCCTGAAATACTTCTCCTCGCTCCTGCAGACCAGTTGGCACAGCCAACTGAACAAGCTACTAAGGGGAAGTCTGTGGATCCTTCCAAGAAAAAGCCTGCTACCAAAAAAACCATCACGGGGAGCAGCACATCCCTGCAAAGACAGGCAGAGCCAATTTCCCCTACAGCAAGAGATTCAGAGTGCTTCAGGTTTTCCTTCCTTCTTCCAGCCAGAACTGCTGCACAGGGAGTTCAATTCTTTGCCCAACCACCGAGGGGTGATGACAGCTCTTGATTCTGATGTACGTGGAGAAGGGGAATCTGCAACTTCCCAACAAGCTTCTTGCTCAGGAAGGCCCAAAAGGCAGGACCATCTCAGCATTCCATTCCTTCCAGCAAGTTGCCACTCGACACCTTTTTGCCAACAACCCTTGATTCATCCTTAACACATTGTGCCCGTGGTGAAATGCTTCACCTCTTGTTCCCTTTCCACTGAATCACAACTAACCACCATCCTGGTGGCTACAGCAAAACTGCAGCCAGGAGAGACTGCAAACATGCACAGCTGTAGGAAGATCATCCAAGCAAGCCCAAATGATTTTTGTGGGATTTTGAGCATCCCCAGGGTCAAGCCTCCAATACCACGTGCAAAGACAGCCTGCAGAGGCTTCACAGATCTGTCCAAAGTGAAGGCAAAGCCAAAATAGGGGATAACCCCCCCCAAACCAGCACACCAAGTGAATCCCTGCAGTTTCCAGGACAGGAAGGCAAAGAGCAGCCACTCACCAGCAGGGTGGGCTCAGAGGAGCTCAGAGGAGTGGCACAGGGCTGCAGCACCCTCCAGCTGCAGGCAGTGTCCTGGGTGAGTGCAAGGCACAGTGGTGGCAGGGCAGGGATGTCCATCTGGGAATGCACACAGGGCTGTCAGCCTGCCACATCCCACTTGCACCAGACTTGCAAGCTGATATCCTTAAGGAGCAGAGCGATCCTGGAAGCACATCAGCCACCACAACCAAGAGCAGACAGGCTGCTTCCTCTGAACTCCCCAAGAACGGGGGATTGGAAGGGTTCCCCTGTGCTGACACTTGCTTCAAGGGGAGGATTGCCACGTGCCCACCATCACTGAGGGCCAGCTGGGCTGTCAGGCAGGGAACCACAGCAAGGGCCTTCCTTTCAGACACAGCACACCCCTGTGCTTCCCTCCTCTCACCCCTGTGCAGTGTTGTGGATGCTGTTTGCCTTGGTCTCCCTCCTCCCAGCCCCTCATGCCGAGAGCCAGCTGCCTCTGCTCGAAACCATCAATCCCAGGCCAGGAACAAAGCCAAGGCTCTGAGCCTGCCAAGGGGACTCAGCTGCAGCCACGGCTGCCATCGCCACCCTCCCTCATTCCAGGCTCTGCTCTGCATCAGGAAAAGCCACAGCGATTTTTTGGAGAGGGCAACAACGACCAACCCAACCTGCTCCAGGATCACTGCCCTGGAACTCTCTGCTGAGTGGGCACCACCCAAAGGGCTCCCCTTATAGCAGGGCTGTGTTACAGCAGCTCCTCGGACCACAAAGCTGAGCCAGCAAAGCCCCCAGAGAACAGATTTTTAAGTGTAGAGATTAAAGATGCAGAGAAATGGCAGCTGGCTTTGAAAAACAGACTAACACCTCCCAACCCCAATGGGTACCCAATCTGAATCATCTCAATAACTAATTACACTAGATTGAAAATTTCTTTACAATTTCTTCAAAGACTCCTCCCCTCTTTCTGCATCCCCAGATGCCCCCAAAAATTTTCAATGAGTCTATGTCCCAGCATTCTGGCACAAGATGTCAACTGAACTGAAGCAGTATTTTTAGCTTTGCTACATAGTATAATTTTTTGTAAAAGTACTATTTTTTGGATGTTGGGGGGGGAAAAAGGATGAAATGCAAGTTATTCAAAGAGTTTCTTTTTATAGCATGCCAAAACATCACCACTCAGATTGAAAATGAGGTACCATGGTAAGCATGTGGATGTGTAACACATTGTAACAACTTTGATTACCATTTACCCGCATTCATGTGATTGTCAAGGCAAAAATAAGTTTGGGGACTTTTGAAACATTTGTAAGCCAAAGGCAGATGCCTGAGTGACCACACCAGATCAGGCATGTGGTACAGCAGACACCAAGGTTTGCAGTTGGGCTTTTTTTTTAGTGATACAGAAAAACCAAGATACTTTTTTTTTTTTTTAAACAGCACATTATTGGAGAGCAGAACTGCTTCTCCATTTTGCAAACCATCAGTAGTGTGAAAAACAAAATCAGGCAGGAGCATGTTGCTGGGTCCTCTTTACCCATCTCCCCCAAATTTAGCTAAATCTGACCCAATTCCAACTTAACCGTGTTACTCTGTGCTAAGAAATCAAAGCACTGAGAAATCAAAGCGAGCCAAGGCAGTGCAACGTGCTGCAATAAATTATGAGTTATCAAAAGTGGCACGACCCTCTGTATGTGCAGGTGCCACAGGCATAACCCAGAAGGGCACATCCAGATGCAAAATGAACTTTGGGAGTTACTTTTTGCCTCCAAATTGTCCCGGGTTTGTTTCTGCTGAGCACCAAGCTCAACCTATCAGAAAAAGAAGATTCTGTCTGTATTTATTATGAATCCAGCACCCTGAGTTCTTATTCCTCCCCTAACAATGATGATTTTAGAGAAACAGATTCATCTCTGACTCTGCATTGGTTTTGTTCTTAGCCTAAGGAACAAGCATTAAAAGAATTGGTTTGCGTGTATCTGCTGTAGCTCTTATTTCACTTCCAGGCCAGGTTTTTTTCCCAAACCACTAAACATCAAATGCAGAAGAGAAACTGTGAGAGAGAGCAGAGTTTTGCATCGAAACAGAGAATGAGAGTGATGTCCTTCAAACAAAGCAGCTCCTGTGGTTAAAGCATGTACAGCATTCCCAGCCACAGCGCTTGCCTGACTTGCACCTAAAAACTCTGCCAGCCTCCCACGAGGCTACAACAGGAAACAGGGACACAGGGCGAGGCACCAAGGGAGCAGAGAGGAAAAAAAGCAGCTCAGAGAAAGTTGTGAGGGGAAGGCAGAAAGAGAAACAAAAACAATGAAAAGCGAGGAGGAAGAGCAGCAGCAGAGGAAGCGGAGATGGGGGAGGAAATGAGCTCTTCTCACTCCTCCCTGCAGCCTCGGGAGCCACAGACCAAACCCCGGCCACACACGGCTTCATTTCCTATGCTGAAAAAGTCAACACAACCAGTCACAGCAACGTGAAGCTTCACAGGAGTGAGGGGGTGGGTTTTGTGTTGTTTGTTGTTTTCAAGACTTCTTTAAAACACATGACAGTCAAAGGTAAGAAACCAGAAGGCAAAGGTGCCACTGGATTAGCAGGAGTCTGAACTAAGCCTGAATGTCATAGTAGGACATGAAATAGATTGACTCCACTCAGTTATTAGAAGAGGAATGAAGGGTTTATTTACAATTTCTTTAGTTTGTTTTGTAGCACGCTGCGCTAAAAAACACGTTACTGATGCACAGCGTTTGACACCTCTCAAATTCAATGGTTACACTATAGACACAGTAAATAACACCTGCAGAGAGGTTTGTTATAAGAAAGAATATAATTTCCTTAAAATGTTTTAAAAAAAAGGAAAAGCTGCGGAAAAGAGCTCGCGTGTTCTCAGGCTCAGAAATATTCAGTCCACACCTGAGCATGGTCAGTAGCCAGAAATAGCATCCCACTGTCTGGGATGCTCCCAGCACAGCCCTGCACAGGGAGCCACCAGTACCTTTCATTGCCCGGCTGGAACTCGGAGAGCAGGGACGGCCTCCGGCGCTGCGGCTGCATGATTGACCCCGGAGGGAGGTGGGAAGCAAAATCCCTGGAATGATGCTGGTACTCCAACAGCGCCACGTCCTGCGGGGACAAACACAGAGAGCACCTCAGGATGTGGGAATTCTCAAGCAAGCACACAACAACTCAAAAACAACCCCCCACCCCCATGTAGATATTCCTCCTTTGAAGGATTGGGACATGAAGTTCAGTGCTTTGCCATCCCTAAAAGGTTCCTAGTAATTCCCAGTCCTACACTGTATTGGAATGGTAGCTCAGCCCCTTGTTCAATCTGTCTCCACACTTTTCCTGGGGCTCCAGGCAGGGCTGGCTCCTGGGGAAGGACCCCTGCAAGTCCAACCCAACCACTGAGCACCCACACACGGATTTTTGGCATCCAAGCAGTCCTGATAACAATTGTGAATCTAAGAGTAAGAACAAAACTAAGTCACGGGATACTTTCAGCTTCAGTCCACATAGCATGGAGAAAGAAAAAAAAAAAGGGGGGGAAGAGGGTAAGAACAGAAGAAAAATCACAAATGTTATCTTGAAAATGTTCCTTTAAACACAGCTCTCCTGGGCTGAGCTCAGGGGGTTTGAAAGGACAGTTTGCTACTTATTATGTGTACGTCCCTTTTGTTCCTTGACCCTTGGAGAGTACAGTACAGTATGTTCCTGATTTTAATTAAATAAGAAGCCCTCCTGCTCTGTGCCACAGACTGATTCCAGCAGCAGTATTTTAGGCAGCTACATTCAACTGCTATTTTTTATTTGCAGATAGATACTTGACCAGCAGACTAATCATCTAATTAACAAAGACCTTCAGCAATGGCATAGAAAACCCTGTCAGAAAATAACCCTGGTAACACTGACACACATTTACCTAAGAAGAACCAATTCCACCCGGGGGTCTATTTTTGAACAGTTCTCAACTGGAACAAGAAAGCTTTAACTTCCTCCAAAAGAGAAAAAAAGGAATTTCAGGGTCTACAGAAAAAAAAATAAATCAATAAATAAGACACCACATGCATGCAGCTGATGTGGGCAGGGGAATCTCAACCCCAACAGCTGCAACAGGAATTATTTGATCTGATGTAGTGAAAATCAACATGCTCCAGCCCTAGGGAAGCTGAGGAATTGCCCATGGCAGGCAAAGAAAGGGTTTGGGAGCTTAAATAGCAATAACCTGAGCCTGGAGATCTCCTCTCCCAAGCTGGAAGCAAGAAGAACAGCCTAGAAGTGGAGGTCATGCTGTCCTCCACCAAACTGTGGAGTAGAAGGGAGTATTGAGGCCAAACATGTTTGACCATCAGACAGTAAAAAGAGAGCTTTTCTGGAAAGTCAGGGAGAAAATCAGAGATTATAAACATTCAGCCTGGAACAGCCAAGAAAAGCAGATCTTCTACTTCACATCCAACCTCTCTTGCACAAAAGCTGAAAAGGCCAAATATCAAAGGGAGGAGGAATTGTGGTGTCCTGTGGCCACCACTTCTTGTGCCTAGAAAGCTGTTCCAGTTTTTGGAATCAAGTTTATTTCTCCCCACTATCAGACAATAGTGTGGAGCTGCTCCTTCTCTGTTCTGTTGGGAAACACCAGGAACAAGAGAGCTCTGCCAGCCCCAATTCCAGCCTGGCCATCCCAGAGCTCAGCCCTTGGCACAAGGGATGTCTGCAGACAGGTTCTTGCCACATAAAGAAGAACATGACTTGGATGGTGTCCATTTCTCCTCCCAGGGCTGTTCTGCTGTAAATCCAGGTGCTTGGGGAGGATCATGCTGCTTTTCCTTCAGCTCTAGAGTCCATTCCATCCCTGCAGGATGCTGGGAGGGCTCTGCAGGACAGAACATGCCACAGATGGGACAAACACAGACATCTGATGTGAGGGAGCCCAGCAGCTCTTCCAGGCCCAACCAAAGCAGAATCCCTGCCTACCAACAAGCTTCCCCACGTTCACACTTGTCCTGGTTTGAAAATTAAAAATAAATATTTAAATAGAAGAGTGATGCAGCTCCTGACATCCACCTACAAAACAAACACGTCGTGTCTGGGAAGACACAGCAATAGGTCCAAAACCAGGACCGTCACTTTCTGTGGGCGTATAAACAAGAATTACCCGTCTGGGAGGCTCAAAGGCTGTGCCCTTGAGAAAAAAAAAAGGCTCTTGCATGTCCCATGAACCATCTGTTTTTCCTTTCCCCCCTGCCCACACTCAGCTGAGCTTTTGCCTCCTCTAACCCCATCAGAAAAGGGCTGGTGGAGCTCAGACCCTGCTGGCATGGCCTGAAGTCACTCTGACCTGGCATACATCCGTGTTGGGGTTTTACAAGGAGAAAACAAAACCTAAAAATTAGTGAGGAGGATTAAAATTGACAAATTTCTATGCCCTGTGATGAACTGTTAAGAGGCACCGTGGAAGCCCTGGCAGGACGTAGGTGGATTAATTGCTCAGAAAGTTACTCCAGTAAATTGTACTGTGAGCTGTGACAGTGTTTTTCAAATGCAAACACCAGAAAGGTTTATGAGCTGCCTTCAAACTGCCTGATGGACTTGGCACTGCTGGGCTAATGGTTGGACTTGATGATTCCATGGGTATTTTCCAATCTAAATGATTCTATGACTCAGAAGAAGCTTCAATTTTCTCCAGCAGAGTTTTAAAGACACCTGCTGGGAGGCACCTTGCTGCCAGCACCACTGCACCTTCCACACAGATGCAGGAGCAGCACCCAGTGGGTGCCACCTGAATTCCCCACCACTGAATCACACAAATGGGATTTAGCCCTCACCCTGACCTCAAATTTCTAGCACCTGCTCACGGGCAACTCTGAGACACTTAGAATAAAACAACTAAAGAACCCTGCAGCCCCAAACTACATTCTTCCTTTTCCTCTCCATTGTTTTGCTGGGTTTTGCTCAATTCTAATTTTTTTTTCTCCTCCTCTCCCTCTCTTTGCATCTCTTTCTGCTCTCTGCAAACCTTCCTCCCACCTCACAAATCTGCTGATTTGCCAGAGCACCCTCTCCAGACTTTTCAAATCTCCCAGTGCCTCCAGTGAGGATTTTCTTCCTTTTGCATCAACTTTCCCGTTGTTCCTTGTGGTTCAGGTGCTCCACATGGATGTACTTTGGGAAGTTTTGCACATTTCATGAATTCAGTAAATGTCACAACAGAAACCAAGGGAGCAGAAAGACCATGGACAGTCAGGGGCTCTGGCACATCAGATTTGGGGGGAGAGGCCAACACCAGCAGCATTTCCAAGGCCAGACAGACACCCAGAGTGCCACAGCACCACCACAAGCAGAGCAGGGCAGCAAAAGGCAAATCTTTAGATAAATGAAATGCTGAAGAGCCAAAAGTGGCCTCATTAAAACACGCTTCTTCATGCAGCAAGCAGACTGAAGAGGTACTTAGGCCCAGCCTAAGGGATCAAAAGTATCCTTTGCTGCCCACCAGGGAATTTGGACACATCCCTGCTGCTCCTGTGTGGGGTGCTGGGAGGGAGAACCAAGGAAAGCACCCTGAGTCTCAAGGCTTCTGTGTTATCCCTTGATTTGGGAGTGCCAAGAACACTATTTCCATCCCTTTCCTGATAAATCCTTCTACCCCAAAAAACCTGAGTCTACCAGGCTCTTTTAGATTTGCTAATCAAACTGTTTAAAGCCACACTCCTGAACAGCATTACAGAAAAGTTCTTGGCAACACACAGAGAAAGCCCAACAGAATGGAAAAGGAAGAAGCTTCCTCACCACCCCCACCTTTTTAAAATGATTTTAAAGCTCCCAGCCTGCTGCCTTACCTACCATAAAGTCTCCAGCAAACTCTTCAGTGTTGTCCCCGACCTCAGGGTAACCCCCACACTAAGCCAACAACTGCAGGCAGCCGTGCAGCCCTTCTGCCTCTCTCGCTTTCTGTTTTGGACACGTGCACTTTTGCTGGTGTGCTTCATTTCTCCTTCCCCTGCCTGCAGCTGCTGGCTCCTGGCTGCCTGATCCCCAAGCAGGAGGAAGAAGAGGAGGTCTGAGAGCCATGCTGGAAGCACCCCCAGGCATTGACCTGCAGCACACAGCACCAGACAACGCCACCCCACAGCCAACAGCACCTCTGACCCTGCACTCCCAGCTCCAGCACCAAGCACATCCACACAGACATCTACTGACTGCTCCATCCAGATGGTCTCCCCACAGCTCCAAGAATTGGCCTCTGAGGAGAAGACCTCAGAGAGAGGAGGCCTGCAGAAAGGAAGCCTGGAGCTGGTCTTGCAACAGAAAGGCGAGCTGCTCCTCCTCTCTTCCTCCCACCAGCAGAAAAACAAGTGCAAGCACCCAGCGCTTCTGGCTTCCTTGGAAAACAGCTCTGGAGCAAACCCATGGAGACCTCGAGTGCAGCCAGATGAGAGCCTGCAGCACAGCTCGAGCGTGAGATCCGTCCTCATCCCTTACCACATCCTCAACCGAGAAAGCAACCGGGAGCTCCCCGCCGAGTTTCGGTGTAAGACAGCTTTGCTTAAAAACCACCGGTGCTTGTTTTGCCATGACGCCGAGGAGGAGCAGCCCGGGGTCAGCCACCACATCCGCCAGCTGAGGAGAGCTCTCCCCGGCGGAGAGCGGCACTGGCACCGCAGCCGCCCCGAATCACAGCGCCGGGCCTGAGGAGCTCCCCGGCACGGGAGAGCTCACACAGTGACAAGCCACTGCCCCACACTGTCCTCGTCACCTTTGGCAGGTGGACAAACAGGCCTGGGCACTGCATTCATGCTCCTCGAGGAGCAAATGCCAGCTCCTCGTCACCTCCACCGTGGATTAGGGCTGCTCGTTACAAGCTCACCCAGCGTTGTAAGGCAAATAATTTTTATTTGCAAACAATGTGCTGTTTCTGCTGAAGCAGTCAATGAGGACAATTAATAATGGTGCGGCTCAAATAGTGAGAAAAAAACAATGCCAAAACATCCCTATTTATTTTGCTTCTCATGAGCTGGCCCTTATCTAATCTCACAAAGGATGCCTGGTCTGTCCCTGCTGCTCGTGAGCAGCTCGCGTGCCATTCTGGGAACTGTTAACCACAGGGGAAGTGATGGGTGATAGCACAGAGCTGGTGGCCCCCCAGATCGTGGCACTGGTGGCACATAGAGCCACAGCTGGACACTTTACAGGTGCTTTAAATCTGTCCACATGGCCCAGAGCAGACCAAGTGGTGACCAAGATGTGACCACACAGCTTTGGACTGCAATGCCACCCCATCTCCTGGGTAAGCAGAGAGCTTGTTGAGTTCCTGCATCCCCAGAACCACACAGCCAGCATGGAGCAGCATTTCCTAACCTGGAACATGCCTCAGATCATCCAGCAATTAATTTGTGGGATGGACAATGCAGCACGGCCACCACTCTGGTGGCTTTATCAGAGACAAGGGATGGTCGCCCACCCCTGCTCTGAATCCCCTCGACTTTGGAAAAAGAAGTTGTCCAACATCTCTTTCTGCCAGCAGTGAGCGTGACCTAATTTAGCAATAAAAGGAAAAGTTCTCTGGTGCCTGGATACCCCTTGGCACTGGCAGCACAGCATTTGCTCATCAGAGCAAGAAATGCACTTTTTAGCATTCGCCTGAAGAAAATAATTTTTTCCCAAAGCCGATTCTCAAAGGTAAGAGGAAGGGGAAAGGTTTGGGAGGAACCAGGGTGGTAGCAGAGCTGTCACTGCATAAGGTCCAGACACAGCTCAGGCTGTAAGGGGACCAGTGTGGCATACAACCCACCACGCTCAGCCTCTCCAGCCCAGAGGAACCATCCTCTGCTGCTAAAAACTGCCTCTGAAGTGCAAATGAGGTGATTATTGATCCAAACAGGTTGTCCACAAGCAAAATGCTGTCTGCCCAACTTCCTCTTCAAAACCCTGTGAGGAACTCACTGCAGATTTAAGAAAAAAATATCAACAACATAAACCAAACAATAACTCCTCCACAATCAGCTCCCCTGTTGAAGATAAGGTCAGTAATAAAAACCTGGCTGAATACATGCATTTTTTTCTTGCCTACAGCGATGCAACATGTGCTGAAAAGACAAATGCCCTTATTGTTCCGAGACAGTCTCACTGCCATCCATCTCTCAGAAGCTGCTGACTCGGCCTTTTGTTTTAGGAGGTGACCACACTGCGCGTGGCCCCTCGTTGGAAGGCATTGATTCCTGCTGCCATCCCTGCACCGAGGCCATGGCTGCTGCCAGCACCGAGAGCGTCTGTACCAGCTGCACAGCACTGCACCCTTCTCCATGCCCTTCCCCACCTCTCCAGCAAAGCAGGGCTGCCAGCAGTGCTTGGCTGCCCTGGCTGAATGTGCCATTCATGGAGAAGTCACGTCTCGGTGAGGACAGCTCTCAGCTGTTGTGGCTTCCCCGTCATCTGACCGGTGCTGGGTGTTGGAGCCAGCTGCCAGCCCTCTCCCAGCAGCCAGAGGTGCCCACAGAGCAGCAGCACATCCACTACAGAGGCTGCTTTTCAGCCTCTCTCCATCACAAGATTTTTGTCCCAGTCGCATCCAGGCGCCTTTGAGTTGGGAATGACCCGTCTGCCCTTCCTCCAGCCCCCACGCCTGGTGCTGTGCTTCCTGAAGCCGTGAACACCCATCCAGGGTGAGCAGCTCTCTTCACACAACAAACTCAAACTTTCCACCTTAAAAGGCACCAGGTCATTTATGTCATCATCACATCTCTTCTGGAGCACAGGCTCCCACCACCTCTGCTCCCATGCAACACCACAACCTATCTGCAGATCCTTTCAGCTTTCCATGCACCCTACTCTCTCCTACTCTTCCTTACATCTCCACAGCAAATCCTTCACTTGCTCAGTATTTTGAATAAATGCTGTGACAATGACAACCAGCAAAAATCCCCAGTCTTGCAGATGGTGCCTCCAGGGGCTGGTGGGGCAGCGCAATCAGAGTCAGGCCTGAAGCACAGGAAAAGGCTCCAAAAGTGGCTTTAGTGGCTTTGCCAAACCACATAAGCAGTGAAAGTTCTTTCTTCCCTTGTGGATTTACAATCTTGAGATCAACCAAAAGCAAAGCATCACCTTCTGCATCAAATCATGTCCAAAAAGAAGATTAGGGAGCAACCACAGAAGTTTACTGTAGCTTGAAGTAAAAGAAGTGTTTTGGATAAAGGCTGTATCCTAGGGAAAACAAGATTTAAATACAAACTGCTGTAAGCCAACTTCTTCCCAGCAATAGGAGGGAGACCCTAGGGCAGGGAATTAGGTGTCCTGTTCTTTCACCTCCATGTTCTCTCAGTCCCGGAGCAGAAAGCCAATTTTCTGAAATCCACCACTGAGCTGCTCAGAGCTAATGCAATCTGTCACTGGAAAGGTACTCGGGAGAGATAGCGCTGAGCTCTGGTGACAGACCCCATCAGAGTCACTATTTCCAAGGTATGTCTTTTATTTTCAGGTCATTCCTTAAAACATTAGCTGGAGCCCAGCAGGCAGAATTGAGGACGCCCCTCGCTCAGCTGGTAGCAGGAGATTGTTCTTTGTGCTCGAAGGTGCTGCACCACAAACTTTTCCATTCCACCAGTTCCTGGACCACTGACACAGACCAGCATTTTGCTCCCAGTGTGAGTAGCTCCTCCAAGGAAAAACAACACAGCAGCAGTAACACACAGCACAGTGCCCCTGTGCAGCCTTACCTGGCGCCGCTGTGCCACCCTGATCATGTCACCACAGAGAGGAACAAGCTCCTGCCATCCCTGGAGCCTGTGCCTCCCGCCAGCACCTTCCACAGCAGGACGTCAGATTGAACTGGCCCTGCTCTAACTGCTGGGGAGGAGGAGCCTGGGCAGGGAAGGCACTCCATTCCCCCCAGGCCACCTTTTGGCTTGGACACCAAATCAACACGCAAGTTTGCACCAACCTCTTGTCTCTGGTTCACGCAGACAAGGAAGTTATTTATCATGGGCCAAAGCAAACGAGCCATGGGGCCGGGACGCTCCTGCACAAGGGCTGTTCTGCCAGTGGGGAGCTTAATGAAGGAACTACTGAGCTGCTCCCGGGCAGGAGAGGTGGCACAGGAAAAGCACAATGGTCTCAAAGCTGGAGCAGAGTTTGAGGAGGGCTTGAGCTCACCTTTCCATCCCAGATGAAGCTGTGAGCAGGGAATGGGGGCAAACAGCAGGAAGGAGGTAAAATGAGCCTCTTGTTTAGTAGGGAGGGCAAAGTGCTCACAAAGGGGAATTCAAGTGATGACGGAGCACCAATTTCAGATGAGTGTGTACACACCCCAAACCTACCAATCCCTAATCCTGTTTAGCATCTCTAGTACATAAAGGCACCCCAAAAGCAGAAGCTGTTTTGTCACAGAGGCTGCTGCTTGAGGACATCTTGTGTGTGCCCCAACCCCCAGCATTTCCAGCACCTGATACCACCCTCCTGGAAAACCCAGCCTACACCCAAAGCCACACCATTCCTGCCCTGAAATGTCAGGGCACTAACAGGAGCAGGAAGGCTGGTAAGGAGGTCACAGCAAGAAACTGGATTCACACAGGAGGAAAAGAGGGGAACCCTTCTGTTCTGAGGTAATATTGATCATGAAGAGGTTTTAAAAAGAAAGGGGGGCATGCACTACATAGGAAAATTGATCTGTTTACAGAAAATATCTGCAGGTTGCCTGAAAATGAATATCCTTCATGCAAAAGTTTCCTTTGAGAGAGCATGAACTTTGGACACATTAGAAGGTTAAGAGCGTAAGTAATGTGTTTTTTCACCTTTAGCTAAAGGTCACAGAGCATTCAAACAATTCCTCTGTTTCCAAGCTGAACATGACAGAAGTCAACTGCGCACCCCAACATCACGGCTAATGAATATGGAAAACAGAAATGTTTTCCCTGCACTTTGGCCAAGAACCACTCTGTGCCCTTATGAAGAAAATGCTGATTATTGGAGATTTTAGTTTTACCTCAAGAAAGTCAAACAAACCAGAACCTTTTCACTAAGCTTCCTTCTTCCCATTAAAAGCACGTTGACTTGTCAAAGCTTTTGGCAAGTCATTGTCTACTAAGACAGAATTAAATCCACGGTCATTACAAAATTCTGCACCATTTTCACTCCCAGCCTTCCCAAGAGCTGTTGGGACCAGATACCTCCCAGTGAGGAGGAAGAGGAGGAAGACACCTGAGTATGTTGCTTACCCTGTGGCAGAGTCTGTTTGCTGCGTCAGCCATTGGAGAGAGCTCAGGCTGGGTCAGACCCACGGGTTCACAGCCGTGCCCAAAGCTGGCAACCAAGAGTGAAACCAGACAACAAACAGCCTCACTCAACCGGTACTGGATCCTCTCTGCCAGCTCCAAACTCAGCAGTAGCTTGTGGAACATGCTGCTGGGAGGAGGTGCCCATATGTACAAAGCATATTTCTGTTTGTTTACTTGAAATACGCTTTTTTTTTCCATTTTGTTGGATATTCCCTAGGGCTTCATGTGATGGGAGAAGAAAAATCCCTCAGCCTGCTTCCACTGCCTCCTGCCTCCTTCACAACATCCCCTCTCACTTGCCTCATCTGTGAAATCAAACAGCTGCAATCCTTTAAATCACTTTTCATAAAGTGTCTCCAAGCCTAAAATAATGTCACGGCTCATTTCTGAGCTCAGCATTCCTACCGCGCCGCATTTCCCTGGGTGCGACCGTCACAGTTGAGCTGTGATTATTTATTTATATTATAATAGCATTTGCAGCCCTGCTGTGCTCAGCCTTGCACACGTGCCCAGGAGGTGACCCAGGGCGTTTCCACCACCAGGATAAGGATCCCTGAGCTGACGAATTCCCAGCTCTCAGGAAAGGATGTCTTGGAACGCAACAAACCAGAACCAAAATTTAATTAGACGCAAGACACGTTAGTGTCGGGTTGGTTTTGGCCTCTCTTGGTTTCTTCCAAACAAGCTCTCACTGTGCAAACACACCCCATGACAAAACTGACCTGGCCAAGACATGCAAGCAAATACCGCTGACTTTTAATATTAAACAGCACAGCGACTTCAAAGGAACTGGGCTCTCCTCTCCCAAGCAATCCCACCAGAGATCAGCTCCAGCCCCAGAGCCATGGCCAGGTTCCAGCTCACGGCGCCGCCGAGCAAGAGACACGTGTTTGTGAACAGCTGAGAGCGGCGGGGCAGATCATGCAGGGACACGCTTCCACAAACACTCTGCCTACCCTCCCAGCACGGGCAAGGTGTGTTGCTTTGTGTGGGGCTGGCACGCTTCTGCCCACAGGAGTCTTCTGGCTTTCCATCCCAAAAAAAAAAAATCTCAGCTCGGACCTCTCTCCTGCATCCAGACACCCAAAAGGTATCGCGTTACTTTGGGTGATTACATGTGCCTGTAAAAATAGCTTCTAGAAGTGAATGCCAGCAACTTCTTCCAACATTAATACAACAGAATAAAGCCAGTGTTCACTGCAGGAACCCCCAGCTCCAGCCCACTGCAAACAACTGCCCTGCTCTGCTCATCCTGCTGTTGCAGCACTAAGGGGAAGCAAGTTGGGATTTTGCAGGAGAGAAGGGCTCAGCACTCCAAGGACAGGAGCCATTCACACTCCTTTAAAATCAGTCTCCACACTACAGACTGAGGTTCCTTTGGTTTGCTTTTAAACCACACTCTTGCAACAAATTAAGATCCTGCCCACCTGGTCGCATCCTCCTCCCGCTCGGGTTTCTGATAAAAAGAGAACTGGGATTTTCTTTTTGAGACAAATGCTCTTGGTTATGTTCCAGCCCCCAAACAAACGCGCTCACACTGATGGAAGCAAAGCTCCCATAAATCGAACCAGGTCAGCGTGTCTCATACCCAGGATGAAAAGGTTCTTTGTGCAGCAGCACGCAGGCCCCGAGCGATGTAGATGAGCCAGCAAACGCAGCCAAGAGCTCGTCCCGCGCCCTCCTTAACGTTTCTATTTCAAAGCCTTTCCAATCTCCTGCTCTGCTCCCTGTGCCACTCTGCTGAAGCCAGGCAAAGAGGGCAAATGAGGGAATTTCAGCCCTTCACTGGCATTTCATGGTCTCCAGGCTCTCAATGAACACTAAAACCAGCACAGAACGAATCTGACCATTCAGCAGCTGTCACTGTCAAATGTAACCCCCAGACAAGGTCTCCTCCCTGACTCGTGTTCCAGGCACCTTCCACCTCACTGTGACCCACCAAGAAGCAGCTCCAAAGACCCTTGGAAGTGTGAGCCATACTCCAGCACCTAATAAGATTCCTTTAAGCAGCCTGAGCTGACTAAAGCTGTTCCACTAAGAAGAGTTTCTTCCTTTAAGGGCTTAAACTGAAAACATTCACCCAGCTGGGATGAGCAAACACAGGCATGAGTGAGACAGCACAGAAAGGAGAGGCTGGATCCAGGTGAATTAACCTCGGCGAGTTCTGGTACATTCAATAAGACAGAGCCAAAAAAAGAAATCCTCTGCAGCTTATGCCTTGATCCAAGAAGAGAAAAGATTACAGGTCAAGACTAAGAGGGAGGGAAAAGGCGGGGAAGGATAAAATGGAAAAAGCTCAGCTGCTCAGTTATCTTCTTGCTCCCCAGGAGAGCTGCATAAAGAGGCAGGCTCACTCTCAGCAGTTTGCCTGGGAAGCAGAAGAGCTCTCCCTGTGGGGGTGAGCAGCAAGGACTGGGTTCCCTGGGAAGCAGTGATCCCACATTTAGAAGAGGATGGTTCTCCCCTTGTGATCCAGTGCCAAGGAAAGGCCAAAAAGGACTGGAGGGCACCTGCTCCTGCTCCACAAGAATGGTCAAACCTTCCCCTTTTCCCCCAGGCTGGATGCTGCACCCAACCAAGGGAGTTCTTGCCAGGAGGACAAACAGGACACAGGTGCTCAGAAATGATGAGCCAGAGCCCCTGAGCACCACCACAGCAAGCGCTTAGGAAAAGGCTGGAAAGGGAGAGAAAAACTGAAAGCACCATATGGAGAAACAAAAGAGGATCCCATGAGAGAGGAACAGTGAAATCCTGTACCACAGGCACGGAAATGGTCTGATTTCTCTGTAACAGCCGCATCCGCGACGGGCGCAGCTGAACCACTGCCCCAGCACTGGGGACACCCACGTGGCTCCCACGCTGACAGTGGGCAGTGTGTGGAGGCCCAGGGGCCTGAGAAATACCATTCTGATTAGGGTGAGAAAAACTTCCCTCCCATGGGCCTTTGCAGCCACATGTTAATATTTCTAAGGTTTCGTCATTCTGTTGGTTTGTTAAGTTTATGTCACCCTGTTCAGCCCCATTCACCATAAATGCACCTTCTTCCCTTGAACCCCACTGGGCTAATTTTGCCACAGTGTTCCACCCCTGTAACCCCATTAGTCTTCCCAGTTTATATTTACCCCTTTGCACCACTTTTTTCCATCCCTATTGGACTCTGATCCTCAAGGATCACCCCTTTATCTGCCATATAACCCTGGACCCTTGGCCCCATTTTGGCTGTCATCCCTGGAACACATTCGAGGCTGTACCCACGATGTAGACAATAAACAACACTGGGATTTCCTAACCCAACCCTATCTCCTGGCCTTTTTCTTCAGCCTTTTATCAGCTGACTGCACCAGGGCCCTGAGGTGCAGGTGGCTCTCAGGGACACGATGCCAGAGGGAGGGAAGGAGGAAAGAAGGGAGGAAAGAAGGGAGGAAAGAAGGGAGGAAAGAGGGAGGAAAGAGGGAGGAAAGAGGGAGGAAAGAGGGAGGAAAGAAGGGAGGAAAGAAGGGAGGAAAGAGGGAGGAAAGAGGGAGGAAAGAGGGAGGAAAGAGGGAGGAAAGAGGGAGGAAAGAGGGAGGAAAGAGGGAGGAAAGAGGGAGGAAAGAGGGAGGAAAGAGGGAGGAAAGAGGGAGGAAAGAGGGAGGAAAGAGGGAGGAAAGAGGGAGGAAAGAGGGAGGAAAGAGGGAGGAAAGAGGGAGGAAAGAGGGAGGAAAGAGGGAGGAAAGAGGGAGGAAAGAGGGAGGAAAGAGGGAGGAAAGAGGGAGGAAAGAGGGAGGAAAGAGGGAGGAAAGAGGGAGGAAAGAGGGAGGAAAGAGGGAGGAAAGAGGGAGGAAAGAGGGAGGAAAGAGGGAGGAAAGAGGGAGGAAAGAGGGAGGAAAGAGGGAGGAAAGAGGGAGGAAAGAGGGAGGAAAGAGGGAGGAAAGAGGGAGGAAAGAGGGAGGAAAGAGGGAGGAAAGAGGGAGGAAAGAGGGAGGAAAGAGGGAGGAAAGAGGGAGGAAAGAGGGAGGAAAGAGGGAGGAAAGAGGGAGGAAAGAGGGAGGAAAGAGGGAGGAAAGAGGGAGGAAAGAGGGAGGAAAGAGGGAGGAAAGAGGGAGGAAAGAGGGAGGAAAGAGGGAGGAAAGAAGAAAAGAAAGAAAGAAAGAAAAAGAAAGGAAGAAAGAAAGAAGGAAATCCTTGGCCTTACCGCGTGTGGCCGGGCAATCTGCACCGGGTAGGACATGGCGTGCGGGGGGTAGCGCGGCTCGGCCGTGCGCCAGCTCTGCGTCACGGGCTGCGTGGAGCCAGACATGGCCAAAGAGCAGGCACGGCGGTGGCTGCTTCCCAATCACCAGCAAAGGATTAGGAGAGCCGAGAGCTCCTCTTCATCGTGCGTGTGCTTTCCCGCGTCGGGCAAGAGCTGGAAGGAAGCAGAAAGGAGCAGGTTAAACTTCAGTGAGCCACAGTCCTGTGAGACAACAGAGCATCAGGCTGGGGCCATCACCAAAACCTCACTGCCCTCGCAATTCCCCGTTTTCCATTTGGCAAACCCTGCTGCTAAGTTTTTTCTGTATATTACTCTTATCACAGGAAGTCCAAATATAAAATTTTTCCCAAGTTTGTCCCACCCAATTTCCCAGGAAAGCCTTGACCCACCACCAGCAGGACCAAACTGCCAGCTATTCCTTTGGGTCCTGTGGATCTCTTGGAGATGGGTATTTTCTTGCAGGGTGACTCAGTTTCCAACAACACAGCCCAGAGTTTTGGCATTTCAACACAAGGTCCAGAAAGGCACAAGGTCCCTCCCCAGCCCATCCCTTACAACATCCACACTCTTGCATGTCAGTGCTCTTCTTTCCAAGCTGTGGCCACTTCTGCAGCCCTCTGAGCTAAGCCCTGATCTAATGGCAGGAGGGACACCAGGCACTGAACCCGCCTGCAGCTGTGTCCATCCACGAAGCTACAATAAAACCCAGGACTCAAGCATGTCCCACACCTTCGGTGCCACCTGGATCAGCCCTTCCGATAGGGACCAAGCGCCAGAGAACACAGCACAGCCCCAAGGGTATTTTCACAAACACCCCTGTCACCCACGCATTCACTCCTGTACAACCTGTTGCAACTCCTTTAGCAGCTGCAACAAAATCAGGAAAACCAACAAAGTGGGAAGGTGCCTCTTGGCCCCAAGCGGAGATTTACAAGTTACTGATTTTTACAGGTACTTCACACTGTTTGCTTGGTGAGGACTTTAAGCCTCCTCTGTTTTGTCTGCATTACAATGAAAAAGTAACGAACGTCTAAATGCCACCCTCCATCTCTATCAGTGTGAGGTGCCTTAACTATTATTCTCAAATTAACAGTTGGTTACACAAAGCATAAACTGCTGCCTGCGTGGGTCAGGGGATGTTATCAGGACTGATCCCAAGCAGGGATAACCCCAAATCCAGATAAGACAGACCCACTCCTCATCCCACCCAACGCTGTGCAAGCTCACAAACCTCCTCCCCAGTGCAGGTGGATTTGTGCAAGGTTTTTGGCAGTATCAAACTCTTCCAGCAGTACATCAGGTACAGCAAAGGAAACTTCCAGTGCTCCCAGCAACCTCTCCCCACACTTGTGGTCTCTGTGCATGGGGAGCACAGCCAGCCCCGGCCAACGCAATTTCAACTGAAACAGCAGTTGGCGTGTACAAAAACCAAAAAGGGGGTGGGAAAGAGGGGGGGAAAAAATAAGAATAAAGAAAGAGGAAGCTTTTCTTTTTGTATTTCTTTTCCCTCCTGTGAGACCACAGATGAGCCTGTGCTGATAAACCTCTTGCTATCTGCTGCAGGCAGGCACAGGGCTGCCTCGCTGGTTTGCCGGCACCGACGCAGCCTCGCAGCCAGAAATAAACCCAAGCAAGGCAACGGTCCCTGGCAGCCAGGGGAAGGCAGCCCAGGGAGGCCCTCTCATGCAGAGGTCAAATCTTACAGAAATCATCTTTTCAGCAAATCCCCAGGAAGCCTAAGGATGACAGACACACAAAGACGTCACCACGCTCCTGATGAGGGTCAGGTGAGTCTCTTTGGAAAAGGTATTTTACCAAGTGACAAATGGAAAAAGACAAGGTTCAGCTCTCTGCAAAAGGGACAACCAGGTAACTCCTGCTTTCAGCTCGCTCCCTGCACAAGAGCTGGGATTCCCCCCAGTTCTGGACCCACATGTCCCTGCTGAGCCCTACAGCACCTTACCTGCCACCCCAGGGAAGCACCAGTGGCCTGGGAGCATCCCAGACCAGACAGGCTCCCCATGCAAGAGCCTGGCGTGCTCAGTGCAATCCAGCCCGGGCAGGAAAGCCCCTGTGCACATGGGGGAATTCAGAGGCACCCAGAACACGCACATTTATACTTCCAGTATGACTGTCCCACTTCCCCTCACGCTTCCGACTGGATGGGATTTTAATCACCCATTCCCACCCTAGGCTGTGCCAGGAGCGTGTGGTTCAAAACCCACTGGGACACAGCAGCATCCTCCCAGGAGACACCAGCACCCTCCCAGCTCTCCCAACCCTCCCTTGCAGCTGCCAAGGACATGTGCATGGGGCTCTCGAGGGCTCCAAAAGCTCAGAGGGACCTGCAGTAATTTAAGGTACTTTCCCAATAACAGATTTGAACTCGGACATCTTGGCTTACGGCCACTTACAAGTTAATTAACACATATAAATATATATATATACACACACACACACACATACACACACACTCTAACCCAGAGTCCTTGGCAGCTTTCAGCAAGCTTTCCTGGAAGCACAGCAGGTAGACCTGACCATGCTGAGGCAGCTGTCTACAGTAAAAAGAACTGGGATGATTTTTTTTTTTTAAACTCTTCAGATCAGCGGTTCAGCTTAAAAAACAGCACCAGGTGCAAAGCCACATGGTATCGAGCTCTAAAACAATTTAAAAGCTTTTTTGCCTAGTTCTGAGCAACTAAAAAAAAGTTAAACTGTCTACTAGAGGAATACAGACACAGGATGAAAATACAGAGGGCCAACAAAACCATCCTGCACCAAGGCACAGTGCCTGTGAGCCGTGTCCTGCATTAATCACAAGCTAGCAGGGGCACAAAAGGATTCTTCCCTCTGCCTCTAGTGAGGCTTCTTGTTAGAAGCCCTGGGAAGACAAAAGTAAAAATCACATGGTCCTTGCAAGCAGGTGAGAAGCACTGGCCGTGCATTTCCACATCTGCAAACATCAGGTCACCAGCAAGATCCCAGTGCAAGCACAAGGGCCTGGATGTTTCTGCCACAGCAGGACTGGGCTGGAGCCAAACAAGGTCACCAAAGCACTGGGGCAGCTCTACAGATGCCTCAGATCATACCTCAGGTCCCATTTTTACACTCCAAGTGCCCAGCCCAGCACTGCTCTGTGGAGGAAGGATCGTGACCAGCAGGCAAAAAGGGTATGGGTGCTCCCACTGGGGAGTAAAGTGGGAGCACATCTTGCAGGGCATGCACTGGTGCCCTTCACTGACCAGGCCTCCTATTCCCAGCACTGGGGTGCCTCCTCCTCCAAAACTCTTCATAAATTATTTTTAAGAGAGGAACATGAACAATAGGAACAGGTTAATGGAAGTAAGAGAGAGAGTGCAGCCAGGCTCTTTAAATCTTTAAAATCAAACTGTTTAGTTCTTACTTTCTCAACTGATTTTGATGAAGAACAGACATTGTCTCACAGGAAAGGTATTTCCCCCCCCAGTCAGAGTCTCCATCTGAGAGTGTTTTACCCATAGACCTGCATTAGCCATTACAGCATTAGGTACCAGGAGATTTATGGGCTCTGATTAGGAACAGGAGAACGCTGGAGGTTATCACCAAAACCAGAGCTACAACATGAACCTGCAGAGGAGGCGAGTGCCTATGGAACCTCCTCGTACCTGTTTATTTTCACCTGTTAAAAGACCCACAGGATTCCTCCCCACTGCTGAAAAGCCTTCAAAACTCCCCCATCCTCCCCCTGCCACCACCCTGCTCTGCTGTTTCTCCTCTTCACGTGCCATTTACTGCCTCGAATTGTTTCCCCATGACCTGTTCTCCCAATTCACACCACAAAAGCACACTACAAGCCACAGCAAGTTGCTGCAGGCTGGCACACATGCCAAGGAGCTCTGCCCCAGCACCAGCCAGCTCTCAGTAGTGTCCCTGTGCTATTTGGGTGCACAGCACTGGGCCAAGCACATTCACATCCAAAAGAGGGGCACAGAGGAGTCCACAATACCCTGCAGTCACCTATGGATTCCCAGCCCACAGCATTTGGGCACAGATCTGCACAGATCCATCCTGGACCTTCAGTGCAGCTCCCTACTGCAGCAAAGCTACACTGACACAGGCAGGACCCTGCTAAAACCCTGCAGGTCTAAAAGAAAGGGTTTGCAATTAAATCCAGCTGCAAAAAAAAAATGTAATTAACATCATTCAACACACTTGTTGCTCTTCAAAGTTAGAGATGACCTTGCTGATTTGTTCTGAGCTCCTCAGGGAGAGCAGGATTCCCAGGTGAGGTCCCTGCCCTTACTGGCACAACACAAATGTGGGCCAGTTGCTGTAATTACCCCGTGCCTTAGTTCATCTATCTGAAAGGTGAGAACAACAGGACACTCCCAGCTCACAGAAAATACCGGTTCATCTGTTCTCAGAGGAGTTTTAAAGCTCCCAATGAAAACACATGGCTCAAGTTCAAAATACGCTTTTTTTTTTTTTTTTTTTAAAGCAAGGACATGCTGAAATAAGATTAACAGAATATTTTGTTTCCTAAGTCCAAAGTAATGTTACTCAACTTGTGGTCTACGGACCATGGATGGTCTACAGAAGACATTAAGAGGCAGCCCACAAAATGAGTGCAAAACCCCTCATAAAAAGGCAAAACCTAGTACCACCACACCATGCAGACATGGCAAATAAGAGAAATGCTGCTGGCACTCACCAGTGCATTTAACTGAAGAGTATTGACAACAAAGCTCGTATTTAATTACATTAAATGATGCAGTTTTTGGAAAAAACAACAAAGTCATCTTTAATCAAATGCTAAATACACGACAATTTTCCTCCTCAAACAAGAAACAAAAGGTATATATCCTCCAGTCAACTCGTGTATTTTGAAACAGAAGTTAAGGAGACCTTTGTAATGATGCTTAATTACTACCGAGCTGTAACATCCACCTCCAAGAGTCCAACCCTGATGCCTAAAAAACCCAGCTCTGTGTGGCACAGAGGAGTGCACTGCTCTTCAGCCTCCACCCCTCTGATGTGCAGCTCTAGATCAAAACCAGACCTGAAAAGCAGCGAGGAGATTTACTCACTTTTGCTTTAAAGGGCTAGTGGAAGCAGAAATAATTAAGACGTGATGAAAATGGGTAGAGAGACATTCCTAAGAAACGCACCACAACGTAACGTTAATGGATTTGTCAATCAATATGTGCATGAAATTTTCTTGGAAGACAGTTGACATTATACACAAATATTAGTATGTACTGTATCTATGAAGTCCTTTCAAGAGGGAAGCAGGCTGTCTGCCACAAATTTAGGGCTCTATTCAGAACAACAAAGATGACAATGTCAATGCCTGCAGCCCGGGAATCCACAGTTCAATCACAGCAGAGCACAGAGGTTTTACATTAACACTGCAGCACGGGGTCAACAGGAAAGATCAGGCACATCCTGAGCTCTGTGGCATGAAGGAGAGGTTATTTCAACTCCAGGGATCAAATCTGCATGTGACCCTAAAATATTTCCCTTGCTTTGGAGGAGTACAGAAGTGAAGCCAGACTGGCAGCACCCTGCACATGACAGTCAGACCCTGCAGTTCCTCAGCTGCTCCTCCAACATCAGTACCCAAAACAACTCTTGTCCCATTCCCTGCTGGCAGGGCTCTCCTCCCTCTTCTGTCTAGATGACTTCTGAACTAGATTTTTTCCTTGCCTGACCAACAGTGTGGATGCACAAGCAATTATGGAAGCAGATGTGGGGGAAGAAGGGACATTGCAGCACCATGACAGCGTTGCTCAGAGCAGGGTGTTGCCTTTGTAAGAAGGTACAACCAGTCCCTAAGGCCATGGAGGGGAGCACAGAAGCTCAGGAGCTGAAGTCTCTCATCCTGGTTTGCTGTCTCATAGCTGCAATCAGGCTGCATCAGCTGTCCCAACCACGGCACGGCTCCACACAGAACCGGTTCCAACCCCTGATGAAAGATGACTTCTCTGCCCTGCTCCTATCACTGCCCAAAGCTGCAAAGCAGGATTTGCCACTTGTATTTCTCCTTTTCAATACTTCCAAGCTATTTTGGGCATGGGACCCACGTTTAGCTCTGCCCCGAGATAACCTTTGCCAGCAGTTGTGTACAGATCTTGGCACCGCGGCGGCACGGAGCAAGGTCAGAGCATTGGATTTTGCCAGCCCCATTCCCAGTAGTGTTTCAACAGCAGGTTTGCCAGGCCAGCTGCTCCCAGCCTGATGCTTCTGGAAAGGACATGCTGACTGTGCACTGTGATTCCTGTCCCTGACAGCCCTTGCTCAGACCCCAACCTACAGCGGGAGGATCTGATTCCCCAAGAGCCGGTGAGACATCTGCACACCCGCCCCAGCACTCCTCCGTGTCAGGGGAGCACTTGCAAGGGATTTCACATGCTTTAAATACATCTCAGCCCTCAGCAGAGGGGCTGCAAGTGACCTTGTGATGGTTCCCAGAGGGACGTGTATGTACTTAAAAGAACAAGACTGACCCATTTCTCTTTGCAGGAGCGCTTGGCCGTCACTCCCCAGCTGCAGGGACATTGTCTTATTAAAATGCACAAGCCACACACCAAGTGCCAGAGCCTGGCCATGGCTCCAGCCTCAGGCCAGCATTAACGTGGCCAGTCTGAGTCTTTGCTTTTCAAATCCAGTCCTAATGTGCTTCTTTCTCTTTAGTCTCCCTGCTCCCATTGTTGGATTTCCCCCTTCGAATCAATCAAAAAACCACGAGCACCTCCCGACTTTGCACTTGAGACTGGTAAACCATGCAGACAACGCGTGGCTCTTTGAGCAGCGAGCCTGGCAGCAGGGACACGATGGCAGAGCTGCTCCTCTTATGCAACAGCATCGTTGCTCCTGTGCCAAGGCACCCAAAGCCCTGCAAACCCATTCCCAAGCTGCTCCCAGGGAAGCGGGGACGGCCGGCACGCACACGGCCACACGCAACCCACAGCTCCTGACTGCCAGCTGCAGCCTAAATGCCCAAAAGGGACACTTCAAGTAATTAAAGATAGTGACAAGGAACAGTGAAACAGAAACCCACACTGAAAAAAAAAAGAAAAAAAAAAGTGGGGGGGAGGTGGGATTTGGATCCATGCACAGGCCATTCATGGAACAAAGGAGTTATTTTAAGTCTGGGCTGGAAATAGAAAACAAATTAGACCATGCAAGGCCTTTGTTGAAGATGATCTGCAAAGACAAATGGAAACGCCTGGAGAGGAAATTAAAAAAAAAAACAAACATGAAACCACCCGGGCACTGGGACTGCAAAGGGAAACAGGGCAGGGGACTGGAGAAGGAAAGGAGTGACAATCAGATGCCAAAAAGGAGACAGATAAGAAAACCAGTGCAGGACAGCAAAAGCAGACTAACAGAACTGTCTGGTAAAATCCCAGGGATGGAAAAACTGCTGAAAATGTCCCTTTTTTGTGGTGGAAGTCCATCCCAAAGCTCCAGACACAGAAATGCAGGAGTTGAAACTAAAAAGCACATCTACTGGGGCACGATGGGCTGTGCAAAGGAACAAACCAAACCCTCCTCCTCTTCTGCCCAACCCCTTGTCTGGCAGCCTGGCAAGCTGCAATATTCACCCTGTGCTGCCACATCCCCCTGGGACGGGATCCAGGCAATTTTAGCCACGGTGCAAGTGCAGGCAGCCTGTTCCAGGGCACTGCTCCTTCTCTCCCCACTTCCAGACCCCATTTCTCTCCCTTCCCTGCTCACACCATTCACCATCTTTCCCACTTCAGCAAACCCCCCCTCTTACATTAAACATGGGCTTAAACGCTGGAACTGTTACGCAGTTCTAATCTCAGTTGAATAAACACACACCAGCAAGTTTAAACCAAAAAAAAAAACCAACCCCACGCAATTCCTCGCTGACAATGATACTGTAAGCATATGGCAATTCCAGCCACGCTCCCAAGTGCATTAAACAGCACATTAACAACACATCGCCACTGCGTCCACTGGCTGCTCCCAGGAGCTAACCTAAAGCCCAGGCTGCCCAGACAAACAAGGCTTTTAAAATGCAAGGCAGATTACAAGGCACCTGCGAGGTTTATTTATATATTTCGCACGGAACACGCTGCTCATTTGATTTTCAAACCCTTCAGTTCATGTCGCTAAAGAGACAGGTCCTCTGATGTCTTGGGCACGTTCATGAAAGAGAGGGGAGTCATCTCCTCCAGATCCTTTTGTTGAACAAATTACTCAGCTCAGGAGTGACATTTTCGGTTATTTACATCCTGAATAAAGAAGGGAAATTCATTTTCTGGAGTTCCTAAGATAAGTTCTTTGAGGCAGATTGTACCACTAAACATTTTTTCCTTTCGCACGTTCCCAATTTTCAAAGGCGACAAAACATCTTTGCCTTCTAAATTATTCCTTTTCTTTCATGATCCTCTAATGATTCAGGAGTCTAAACTTCACACGAGGATCTTTGAAGAGCACCAACTGCCAGCATAAAAGCTGAACTATTATGACAAACTGCACAATTTAATGCCTCCCTAGGAAGACACGTGCAAAGGAATAGAATTACCCTAGGGAACCGAAACGAAGCCTGCAAATAAATTAAATGACCTGTAAACCAAGGTACTCAAAAATATATGAGATGCAATGCAGTTGTGCCATAAAATAACACTAAAGGAGGGAGTCTTTTGGGAGAAGAGCTGTTTTAAACTAACCCATTTCACTCCTGGTTTTCACTGCAGTTGTTCCACATACCCAGCACACCCCTGCACCCCAGACAGGAACTGAGGTAATGCTACCTCAGCCACTTGTGATGGTCTGTCAAATTCCAGCTCTGAACCCTCCCCTAGGCCTTCCTCCTAACATCCTCCAGGTAATTACTAGCAGATAGAGTCAATTTTCAGCCCAGGTTAATAAGTGAATTCCAGCTATTTGTTCCTGCACATTGCTGCTGCTTTCATTTCTCCCCAGGAACACTGATGAGAAGTTCTGGCTCGCTGGTGGCCCAGAGAAAGGAGCTGCTCATTAGTTCACAGCACATCAGTCGGGCAGACAGGTCCAAGTGCTAGCAGCCATTAATTGGCTATGTTCTGCTTTTCTTGCCTAGGTAATTAATAGCTTCTAGACAGAAAGTCAAAGGCTCTCTAGAGGCACCAAAAAATTCCGATGTTTGCATACAATGAGGACAATTTGCAGTGAGGGAAGGGGAGCAGGAGAACATCACCTCCTCCTCCATCCCCTTGTCAAATACCCCAAAAATAAACCACAACCCACTGCAGCAAGAAGCCTGGACTGCAGCAAACCTGAATCCACAGAGGAGTCTTACCCTGCAAAGAAGGAAAGGCTTGCACAGCTCCAGCTCCCTCCAGCTTCACTCCAAAGCAAGCAGCACTTTGCAGGAGCCAGGCTTTGGGTTATGTTTCTAGAGACGGGCTCACAAAACAGATGGGGATTCCTGATGTGTTTAATAACTGAACTCGTGCAAGTGGGCAAACAGGATTTCAGTGCTTCCCTGCCAAGCTCAGTCCTGCTGACAACAAGCTGTCCAAAGCTGTCAGTCACTCCCCAGCAGAGCAGGAGTCCTGCCTTGGTGTTTTGGACACTTCTCCAACTGCAGCCTGGTTGGACCCTTTATCATTTACCTCTCAGGGCAGTGGTTTTCAGCCTGTCATTTACAGGTTTCTGGGAGCCTGAGTTTGCAGCAGTCCTTGAAAGGTGACTGTTAATTCATGCTACACAGATGAGATATCTTGAAGGGTCTGCACTTCCAGGGAGCAGCAATGAGTGCTGGGGTCAGAAAACTCTGGTCTCCCTGCCCTGTCACATGGGAGGGAGGGGAGACTTTTGCCTTGTTTGCTGGCAAAATGCCCAGTCCCTGGGCTATCAGTCCATCCTGTTTAGCAATTGCTAAACTCAAAGCTATTTAGTAATAATAATTAATAACTACTTCAAAAATTCCCTGAGCTGCCAATGTCAAGCTGTTCCTAAGATGAGTCACTGGCCCAGTTTGCTGCTGTCACTGTGCAAGCACAAGCAGGCACCTCCTGTGCCCTCCACCTGTCCTGGGGCCAAGGTTTCAAAGGGCTCCTCACCCTCCAACCTTTCAGCTGTGTAAAAGAAACAAAGAAAACCATGAGGGAAACGTGTGACACAAAGCAATCCTCCTCACCTGGGCAAACAGCAGCTCTAGCTCCGAGTCACTGAACTCAGACCAAGCTGGTCTGGACAAGGGCACTGGGAATGCCAGCAGAGGAAAAAGGAGAGCCACAGCCTCAAGGTCAAACACTGCTTTTGTGGAGCTATAGAAACAAATTACGGCATAATAATCTTTCCAGAGTCCATCTGGGAGGTACTTAAGGATGCTTCCCAGTACTTTCATGCAATGAGCTAATAACCTTGATGAAGGCCTCAGATTTAAAGTAAGATGAACGCTCGTCACGCACAGCTGGAAAAGCCATGGCATCCAAAATTGTCTCTGCTGAGGCAATGAGTTTCCCGTGGTATCAAGTTGAAACAGGGCAGCTTACACAGGGATAACTAAGACGATTATTGTCCCCAAATCTCCATGACTTCTGCTTGGACAGTTGAGCTGCTCATGAGACAACTGCCTTTAAGAGCCCTGCTGCTTTACTGGGAGCAGCCAACGATGGTGGATTTCACTGAAAATAGCTGTGGTGCCTCTGAGGGCTCTGTACCATAGCACACAGTCCTTCCTACTGCTCCTGCAAAGCCCCTGAGCCCACCCAGGGAACACAAATCCAACCAAAAAAGAAAAAAAATTAAGCAAAATGTTTTTAAATAGCCAAGAGCTGATCACAGCACTCCAGGGGTAAAGCAGTCACATCAGGGGTTACTCCTGTGCACAGCTGGGCAGTGTGTGTGTGCTCCCAGGGCTCTCTGGCACAGGAAAATCCTTATTTGTCCATCTTTGGAGCTGCAATTCCAGAAGAATTCACACCAGTGGGTACTGATTACAGCTCAGTAGGCACAGACATGCCACTTCAAACTGGAAAACCAGCAAGTTTCTGTATTTGGGATGACGCTCCAGCTTTTAAGTTGTACAGAATTTTTTATGGATGAACACAGCACAGACACACATCGTGAAGCTCTCTTGCATGCTTTACCCAGGAAATTCAGTCTGCTCTAATACAAAACACTCGACCACAATTTCAACCAATGGAAGCACTGCCTGCCCTTCAAAAGGAGCAATGTCATCCTCCCAGCAGTTGGGAAATAGCAGATTTCCCACACAATCACTGCCAGACTCTCCCAGCAGCAGCTCCACACAGCTCAGGGATGCAGGGCAGAGATGACCCAGGTGGAAAGTTGTTGACTGACTTAGGCAGGCAGGATAGGGAGCTCCTTAGTCCTCCTCCCACAGCTCTGGTTTAAGGGGTGTGGAATGACTTAATTATGCCCCTCAAGGCAGGAAGAAGTCGCTTGTCTTTAAATACTCAAACTTTTATTGAGTTAACAAGTTTTAACAAGGTCAAGGCTTGAACAGTAAACTCTTACCCAAAGGGGAATTTGCTGTTTCCCCTCTCGCAATTCATTAGTGTCCCCCACAGTTTATTTCTTACCCCTGGCTTAAAGAGATAAACTTTACAGAGAGAGAAAAACCAAGGAAAGAAAATATTTGAGCAGTTAGACAGGGTAAATAAACCTTAATTTTCTTCATCCTATCACAATGTCCCAGAGGAGCACCTGGCACTCTACACAACACCCACACACATCCCCTTGGAGGGGGTCACAGGCAGACAGGGCACCCTGATCTGTCACCTCCTGCCCAGCGTAGCGGTGAGCTCTGGGAAACCCCCTCTGTTCAAATCCCTGTGGTCTCTGCACTGCAAACAGCTGCAGAACAGCTGGCTGGGAGCTGAACAATGGGGGCCACCAGAGCCAACCCCTGCTCCCTCTGTTTCCTACAGCATGGCTGGTTGCCGAGGAGTAGGAAATCTACAGTAACAAACACACAAATCTTGCAGACAGATGCTGGAGGTAAAGAAAGGAATGCTGAACTGTTTAACAACATGGAAAGAGAAATATTAATTGCAGCCTTCCAAAAAACCACCTCCCTGCTCTTCAACCCATGCCTGGAAAAGGCTTCCCAGTTTTGTTTTTACATCAGCCACCCACAGGGCAGGACCATTCCCACGTCCCCATGTGCTCATTTACATCATCAGCCTTGCCACAATATTTCCAAGTCCTACAAGCTCAGACTGCCAAGGAAAAGGACAGCATTACCACTCAAACATAAACCAGCCACAAAGAAGATTTAACCCTGTGAGCAGAAAGTCACTTACTGGGCAGGAGTGGGGACAGAGGAAAAGTCAGCCCTTGCCAAATTTTACCTGCTTCCTACAGCCCCGTGAGAAGTGCAGAGCATCAGGGATGTACCCTGCTCAACCTGCACTCGAGAGGTTCCACTCATTGTCCTCTTGAGGATCCCTCAGCAGCAGTTGCTGACCTGAGCAGAAGTGCCATCAACTGGACATTAAGCAGTTTTAATTTCTCCGAGCAGCAGTTTGTACTGATTTGACTGAATTTGCCTTTAAATCAGGTCTGCTTAAACTGGAGCTGGTTCCCTGCTGCGATTCAGATATCCCATTACACAGCTCATCCCAGCTGCCAGCTCTCTACAGCTCAAGCAAATGGAAAGTTGAGCAGTTCATGGAAAAAAAAAAAAAAAAAAAAAAAGCTTTTACGCACAGACAAAGAAGTCAGATTTAAAAAAGCCCATCTTCTATAATCCTGTGTACAGAATTTACCTCCAGGTTCTGGTACTTGGTTAAATAAAGGTAAGGACAGGTTGGATGGGGAGTTGAACAATTTTATCTAGTGGAATGTATGAGGGGCTGGAACTAGATGATCTTTATGGTCCTTTCAAACCCCACCCATCCTTAAATTCTTGGAAAACCCAGAATTCTGCACACTTCTGGACACAGAGCAGGATGCAGAGAGCTCTGCCAGAGCTGCACTCAAGGACAGTGTCCACAGACACCAAGCAAGGGAGCAGATTGTACTTCTGTGCTTTAACCATACCAAGAACTATCTGCAACAACACACTTAATACTTCAACACATGAAATATAATTTCTGTCAGCTAAATCGGTGTTCCAGGTCCACAGCCTGTTCTATTAGCTAGATGCTAATGGAGCTACAATACATCAGGTCCCATTTTAAAAGTTGCAAATAGTTTATAAAGGCTTAATCAATCATTAAATAGGTGTTTGAATAAATGGCTAAATCAATCATTATAAGCCTTAACTCTAAGTAAGCTATTGGACTTTGTAATAATCTGCAATATCTCCCACACCTACGTACAGGACCCCATCATGTTACAGACCTGAAGAACAGAACATGCTATCCATCATTTCTTAACTATTTGTGCATAGGCTTTAGTGTAAATATAGAACCATCTATTGCCACATTCCATGTAGGTGTTGTTAAAAATACAGATGAAACATTGCAGAGCACTAGAAAGCGTTCCTTTGGGATGGCACTGGAGAATATTTAATAAAGGCAAAAGCTGCAGGCTAATTTCCCCTGGGAGTTCCCATTTAGAGCCTGTCGCAGCGAGAATCCATCACAGACAGCACTGATTCACCCACATCAGAGAGAAAAAACCCCTCTTCCTTCCCCACTGCCAGTCACCAGGAGATCACCTTTGGTAAATGAAGGAGCATCTCTTCCAGAGCACTGCCAGCCATGCACCAACCCTCTGTGGGTATCCAGCAGTGGCAGTGTGATGGAGCAGAGCTCTTCCCCAGTGGGAGCCATCCCTCAGAGCTCCCACCCAGCCCCTCTCATGAACCTGCCTGAGAAGGGTTGTGATCAAGCTCTTCTGTTTGATCCTCCTGGAATTCATGCTTGGTAACCTTTGTAAATGCTGTTTGGCAATCCCAAAGAGCAAGAGATGCAGTTTAACACATATACATTAAAGTCACTCACACCCTGCAGCACCAACCCAAAGGTTAGTTATCAGCAGGTATTCAGGTTTCAAAGCAAAACAGTTAAACTTTAAACCATTTCAAGTCTGTATCACACCCATGAGTGCTAAGTAGAGAAGGGAAAGGCGTCCTGTCCGATGGTTTAAAAAGATTTCAGGTCACTGTCCCTTATGCAATGAGAGTTACTCAGCTGGATAAGATCAACCATTAAGCAGGATTACAAATGTATCTTCCCTCGGCAGTGTGATCTTCTACTAATAATCGTATCATGAAAAATAACATAGAAAATGTTTAAAGAATTGCCCATTGAGTCACTAGCAAGGCACAAAATGCTCGCATGGCAAAGGGTAAAATCTTGTCTTTTACCTGCAAGGATGCTGCAAAGCACTGAGGTGGGCACAGAGGCAGACAACAAAACACCACAGCCCTGGTGTCAACAGCAGCACAAGAAAACTCTGGCAGTGCTGAGAACCCACAAATCAAACCAGTGGGGCTCAGCTGGGAGGGAAGATGTGAAGCATCACCAGCCAGCTCACCCCAAGAAACTGGGGTTTGATACATTCTGCCTCCCGTGGCACCTTTCTGTAACTTACATCTGGGCAGCGCCTTCCTGCCCCAGGGCAGTAAAAATAAACACAGACACAATCTAAGACACCCCTTGAGAGAATTAAGGCAATTTTTACAGTCTCCCTCCCAGCCCCAATCACACCCTGACTTCGCTCAGTGCAGAGCAGAGGCAGCTCCAGGATCAGTGCTGGCCAACAACTGCCCTACACCTCCCGGGGTGGGAACATCCCACTCCCCATCACCAACTGCACCGACACTTCAATCTCATCCCACTAATCACTGCACCAGGGAACACTGGACTACTCCAGCAATGACATCATTGGCAGATTTGATTACAGTGCTGATTACATCATCATCCACAAGAGATTTTATGCAGCTTTCCAAATGGCACCGGCAGCTTCTAAATAGCTTAGGTGGAGGAAGCCACCAAGGACGTATAAATTTCAGAAGTCTCAGGTTGTAAGTTTAATGGAAGAACTTTCAACGCTATCTTTTGGAAATATCCGTGCGTGGACAAAGTATTTTCACATGCTGTTGCTCATGTCCGTGAGCCAGCACACGCTTAGGAGAATATTTTTGTTCCTGGAAAAGTCACACACATGGTGAGTGAAGGACGTGAACGTAACCAGAAGAACGTCACCGCCCGTCGCGGGGCAACAGGCAACCCCAGATTTGCCAAGAGCACTGTAAGGAATGTGTGCACTGAACCATCTCTCTCCAGGGTGGGAAAAATACTTTGAAAAGCCTATTTAAATGACTTTCAGCAGAAGATAACAAAGTTTAGTAACAGGAACTCAAATGAGAAGCGAGCACCCATTACAGAATCTGGCGCTGTGAGTCCAGGAGCGTGAGAAGGACAGTGTTTTGCTGTCCCCATGCCACACACCAGCATTAGCTCTGTCACGGGGTGCTGCTGCTTGCTCAGCCTTCCCTCCTCTGCGTGGACTATTTGCAGAAACAGCATTAAAGCAACCATCAAGCAGATGCTTAAAAAATGCAGAATGACGTTCAAATGACATCTATCCATAAATCAGCCCAAACCACAAACATCTGAAGAAGATTTTCACTTAATCCAATTTACTGTAATCTCTCTCTTTAGTTAAAATGACAGAAATGTCAAATTGGGACTTTACTCCTCTGTCAAAGCATCTCATGGTAAAAAAGGAAAATAAGCAGGCTCACGCATGCAGCGCCACTTATTAGGTTAGAAATGTCAAAACTGTACTTTGATTCTCACTATTAGCAGTCACATCCACATGCTGTGCCCTTCTGTTTCCCTTCATTTCCCCCAAAAGTGAGCACACAGCATATGCTCCGTGCCAAGCACCATCCAGGCAAAACCACAAGCTTCCCGTTTTCGTTCCTGGTGACCCCTGTGCTCATCCCTGTCTGGGAGCACGCAGACCCTCCCAGGGCCTCTCAGATCACACAGAAATAATGCTTTATTTGTCATCAAAGCTCTCAGGAGGGCTGCGTTCTGCTGCTTCCAAAAAAATACAACTATGATCTAAGCATGCTCACCAAACCAACCTCAAATTGCTTTCTCCTATCTCCCCATGTTAATTAGCAAATGGGGTAATTGACTCTCTGCCTAGGAGTTAAGCACCTGTGTGTCCACAGAGATATTTCCACATGTGAGAGTGCGTATCGTTGTCCCCAATGGACACAAAAAAAATTAAGCCATTATCCAAGAGTCCAGGGAAGTGAAAGAAAAATACCTACTGTCAGGAGTGGGGTCTTCATGCATTATTTAACAAGAACTCTGTTGGCAAAACTGGTGTTGTTTTTATATAAAAGCTAATAGAAATTGTACCTCCAGGTGTCAAAACACTGATGGTAATTCCTGCTGCCTCAGACATCTTGATGTTTCAATTTTAGCAGTATGAGGAGCCTGCAGGGAATCCGAGAGGGTAAAGTGCTTGTACTCAAAGAGAAGCAGAGAGAAGGAGAGCCTTTTTATTTCTTTATAAAGGGCTCAAGGGAACAGTTCTACTCACTGGAATTATCAGATCTGGTTCCCTTGCTCCTTCCCTTCCTTGAAAGAGGAAAGAGCAAGATAGGCTAACAAGGAGTGATTGTATTGTGTCGACAGGGAAAAAAAAATCCATGAGGCTGCTAAGGAGAAGTGAAAAGACAAAGAATTGGTGAACAGAAGAGGTGCAGCAGCACAAGAGCAGCTGGAAGTAACAGGATGCTTCAATGATCTCCAGGGAACAGACAAGCTGCAACGGAAGAGAAATTTTAATATAGGTTGGGTTTTACTAAGTTTGTGCCTAAAAGCACAGTGAGGTGTAGGACTCCTCCCTCACCACCTTCCACCTGTACTTCTTCAGCCCATCACGCCTGCACAGAGCAATGACAGGGCTGTGAAACAGCAAGAGACTCATCAAGAGTCCTCTCCCTGACCAGCCCAGAATGTACAGCCAACTCCAGCCAAAATCAGAGCCACAGCAAAAGGCACAAAGCAGTAAATTCCAATATTTCCATAATCAATTATGGCACCTATGAAATAGTGGCTTCAGGCCAATGCTGAGCCTGAAAACCACAGACAATGCAGGCCACTGTCCCCAAGTACCCCAATGGAAGCTGTGGGGAGGACGGTACAGCTCTCCAAGTCCAACCCTCCTGGGCTGCAGCGTGTAGGAAAGCCCCAGGGACCACCTCATGGTCTGGGCAGCCCTGTTTCCATATCGCTTCCACCATGGGATGGCGGGGGGGACAGACAGAAAGAAAACAATAGCTCAGGAATCCACACACAGCTCAGCATGGAGTTCAAGGGAAAAAGAAAAACAGCTTCTCCAGGCAGCCACTCAGCCAGGGACACAAAGGTCTTCGAGAGATCCTTCATTGGGTCACGAACTTTCGCAACCCCATTGCAAAAACTGCGCTGAGGAAATTCCCGAGAAAAAGTAAATGGACACAAGAGCAAACTCAGACAAGGAATGCCAGGACTGCTGCTGATCCCATTTCAACAGAGCACATGCCCAGTCTCCTTCCACCTGGCAGCCCACCAAACAGCACGAGCACCCCGTGGAGCTGCATCCAAAGCACTCAGATCCTGCTTTGGGTGCTTTGGGACCGGGCAGTGATCGGCCCCACACGGATCTGATCCTATAAAGGTTTTCCCAGAGATCTTTACCAACCCCCTCCCCGCTCTGTCTGCCCAGGTATCACTTACGGCTGACCAACATTTCAGGGATGGGCGGCCATCACTCCCACCCGCTCCGAGAGAATCATTTGTTGCCTCCTTGCTCCTCCAGCCATGTCTCACAGTGCGTGGTATAAACTTTAAGAGGCAATGACCTCATCGGAGCTGGGAAGAGGGAGGCGGGGAAATTGGCTACTTGCCACCTTCTCATTTTTCACATAAGAAAAATAATTTATGAGTGAAAGCCCATTTTATTCATCTGAAAAAAAAAAAAAAAATCCTGCTAAAAGCAGCGGGCCTGCCTTGGAGTGCATCAGTCATACAGCAGCTCCTGGAGCAGCACCCACTTGGGGTGATGCAGAGCAGGATCCCCAGCACTCCCTGTACCCCTGCTCCAAAGAACAAACCCCCAGACACCTCAGTGATCCACCAACCCCCCAGAATACATCAGGCTATGGTGCAAGCATCCCTCCTGTCTCCGTTAGGGCTGGCTTCCGTTAAGGCACAGGGAGGGACTTCCAGCTCTAATTTGTAACTCCTCCAAAAGGGCAATTAAGCAGCCAAAGCGTAGCTGTGACTGGGATTTCAGCTCAGCTCTCTGTGATGAGGCCATCAGACAGGGCTCTGCAGTGAGCAGGAACTCCAAGGCATGTCATTAATTTTGCCCAGACATGTATCACACCCCATTTCAGAACGCACACAGAGCATGTGTGCGGTGCTCTGCAGACACAGGATCCACAGATCCTGCATACTCACACATTTTATATACTCGTATTACTTATGTTATAGATTCACACATACATTACTCATAGCTCTTACGAACAGAACATACAGTTCATCTTGGCATGAATCCCAGAGAAAGGAAAAAAAAAACCCCAAAAAACCCCTGCAGTAACAAATCCAACTTGCATTGAATCCAACAGCATCTGTGGTAGGAGTTAGAGCAGTATTATGGATCATTAAATGATTGAATTATTTTGTGTAACACACCCATGCGTCTCTGATAACACCAGGCAAACCTGCTGTTTCAAGGGACATTTCCCCACTGAAAGCATGTCACACTCTCCTAAGTTTTTGCCTGTAACTGTGGGAAAAGCAGTTTATTTCTGCAGTGTGCATTTAACAAGCTGCCGTGTACCTCAGTCCCACTGAGGCACCCCTGTGTTTCAAGGCAGGGCCCAAATATGTTCACATGGGACTACAGCTGTCCCTAAAAAGTGCAGGATCTCTGAGTCTCAAGTGCTGGACACCACTGGAGTCCCCTCTCGAGAGCAGTCTGGCACAGCAGCGGGGCTATTTCATCTGTACACACCATGCAACAGTGGCGAGAAGGCAGATTAGCATGGACTGAGAAGGTAACTCCTTAGTTGGATGCTGTGCAGTGAAAGAAAACTTAATAAAAAAATCACATCACGTTGCAGCTTCTACACACCTTTGTAACCCCTGCAGCAAGTTTGCAGCATATTGAAAGCATTCTTCTCCATCCCCTCAAAAAATGAGTTTTGTTCACCCTTTGAAGCTTTACACCCAATGTCAGAGATTTAAAAAGTCACAGTTGCATGATTCTCATTTACTGAAGGAGAACTGAGCACGACAAGGAGCAGCACAGCTCATCCCAGCTCTGACTGTCCCAGCACAGCCCTCCCGTCCCACCCGCAACATCCCTGTCCCGGCTGCCACTTCCCATCCCACCACCTCTCCTGCAACCCCCACCACCCCAGAAATGTCTTCTCGAGGATTACAGGACCGTGACCCTCAGAACGAGCAAACCCACCCATTCTCCAAGTTCTGCAGGAGAGTTCACCAGCAGTAACTCCCTGCATGCAACCAGCACCAGAACAGCAGCTGCAAACTCCCACTGGCCTGACCGAAGTCAAAAGACCCCGAGCGCTGCTCTTTGGGCAAACCCAAATTACAGCATCATCTGCTCACTGCTCCCGGGACCAACAAACCCACGTTCATTACCGGCTAAACTTTGCAATTCACCTCTCAAAAGCATCAAACAACAGCAAAAACTGCTTTGATCCCACTGACAAATCCCCTCTCCGGCCGACGGAGCAACGCGCGAGACCAAGGGAGTCCGGGCAAAAAAAATTTCCAAACTTTTTCTCTCCTTTTTCCTCATTGCTACCCTGCCCCCTAAAATTACACGCTCCCCGCCAAGGAGGGCTGGAGGGATAAAAATCACCTCAGAAAGCAGCAGGGGCTCAGAAAACCTCGCACTTCACCTCCACCGCAGGAGTGTGTGCTCAGCCTCCAGCATTAAACACTGTTTCTGTGTCGCCGGGCCAAGTCCCAGTTTTTTCAAAGCAACTTCTTTCTGCTGTGGCCTAGTTTAGTTCTCCACACAAAAAATGCCACCAAAACAAAAGCAGCCCAGCCAGCCGGGGGAGGGAAGTGGGGGGTACTTACCTAGCAGCATCCCCACATCACCTCCTGCATCTTTAGCAGCCACCCTCTTAACTTCGAAATAAATAAATAAAGCGAGGCCACACAGCCTTAAAACCAATCTGGAAATGAAATGGAAAGCCTGTAATTATTTCTCAATGCTCCTGCCAGTCTCAGCCTATAAACACAGTGGATTACATAAGTCCACCCCTCCTGTTTTGAAGCCAAAAGTATGAGCTTTTCCTCTAGCTCTGGCAGCAAGTAATAATTCCTCGTTGGCATGGTAACGCTGGCTGGCTTCCAGCAGACAATGGGCGAGTTGAAATACTGCTACGGCCTTTTTATAGCTTAGCTCTGAAAAACCTCTAAAATATTAGCTATCTGATGGCTAACCCAACCTGACAACCTCTCCTCCTTTAACCGTTTCCTTCCTGCACGGCCAGCAGGAATGAATGGTCCAGGGTCACCGGGCGGTGGAGCAGGGGATGCTCCTCTTGCCAGGGACAGCACGCAGGAACCGTTTCCCATCGACTGGATTTGTTGATTTGTCACAGACACAGCATCTGCAGCAAGTGCCACAACCCCATCTGGGCTTTTCCGGGTTTATTTCAGTCTGTTACTCAGCAGGTACATTTGCTCTGCTCGTTGGCTCCAGGCTCGCCTGGCCTGAGAGAAAACAGATCACAAACTAACACTTTGTGCATGTGGTTCTGTCACTGCCCTCTGTCACTGCAGGCTGGTGTGACATGCAGAGCTGCAGGGAAGCGAGATGCTTTACAAATCCTCTCCTCTGGGAGAATTCATGTCCTTTTGGGATAGCATTGCAGGGATGTCCTGGAGAACCAGCTGCACCTGAGATGCCCTGTGCCCCTGTGGCAACCTGCCCATACAGCTGGGGCATATTCTGAAGCTGAATGAGTTAAAAGCAGTAACACATCCCAGCAAGACTGAGAAACAGCAGCAAAACTCAAACAGAAGAGGAAATGACACTCAAGCCATCATTAATGTCAGCAATGTAGGAAGACTGATGAAGTTAAGGAGCCTTATGATAGGGTTTCAATCAAATCCTACTGAAATGAGCAGCTAACACACACACACAGCAGCCCCCAAGATCATGTGAAGTTAATATTTACCCTGACTACACACACATTCTGTCCAGGATGACCCCACCATCTCCACACCCTGGCACAGACCCTGACCACCTGAAGGCCAGCAGGTCCCAGTTGCATTTACACCTCTGAGCATGAGCTCAGTGAGTGCCACTGCCCTGTGCTGGCTCACTGCAGCCCCGAGGAAAACTCACCCCAAGGGCTGGGAGATCCTCTGCCATTTGTTGAATTTTGCAAGTTAGCGAATAAGCGAAGAAAACAATAGAAATTAAAGGGGAAACTGAAAAACAGCAGAGCCAAGGCCACCACAAAAAACACAGCTCCATTCTCAATGCTCAGTTCTTAAAACAGCGTTGCCAGTGTTCACAACCCAGCTCCACTCCTGGCAAGAACGCTGGGAAACCCAAAGGCTCCTGCTCTGCACTGGTGGCTCTCCATGGCCAGCCCTGTGCACACAGCAGCCCACTGCCCCCATGATCTCCAGGAAAGGCTTGAATGCACAACCCCTGGGAGTCTTTAACACTCAAAACCAGAAGGCAAACCAAAAAAACCCCAACATTTCTTTCTAAATCTCATTAAGTTGCAGAGCATGATTATGATTTTCTAATGTGTAGAGGTGATAACACTGCTTGGAGCTGTAGTTCAATTAATTATTTTATGGGAATAAACATACCAGGAGAGACTAAATACAAACCATAAAGGTTCCTTGGTACATGTCAGGCTCACAGCTGCTCAGCCTTTGATACAAGGCTACAATTCCTAATGCCACAGAAGAGCCTAATTCCCATAGTAGGGAAAAAAAAAAAAAGGATCAAGCAATCATCTTAGCACAAACCAGGATGCAGCACACCCTGGCAGATGCTGGTTCCTATACCAAAGTGTGCAAGATGGCCAAGAGCAGCAGCTGTTGCTGCTGATAATTAAATACCCGTTGTGCTACCACAGAGCCAAGCAGAGCCACACATGAGGGGGGAGAAAACCAGACCTGTCATGGAGCATCTACCTAAACCCCATGAGCGTAGAAGTTAAGAGGTGCCAACCTTAAATCTCTTAATGTTGTTTTTGCTAATGAGGACTCAGGGTCACATGACTGGAACACTTGTGTTTTCTAGGTGAGAATAAAAATTTAGTTTATTTTTAGTGGCAAATTTGATGGGTTTCACCCCAGTATGTTAAAGGTGAACAAGCCACAGAGAGCCCTTTGGACTTCCACGAGATGTAGCCCTGCTCTGCTGAATGCCACATGCTCCTCTATTCCAGGGAAACCTGGGAGTGTCCCAGGATACCTTCCTGAGCAGGCTGCATTTGATGCCAATCTCCTGCCCCTTCCCCCAAAACCTCAATTTGCTATTACCAAAATGACATCTAAGAACATGACTACAAAACAGCCTGAAGAAAAACCCCAAACTATTAGGGAAAACCTAAGCTGGTATTTCCTCCTGTGTGTAACACACTGTGTGCACAGTACCTGCAAAAACAGCACCTTAAGGTGGGCATCAGGAGCCACAAGAAAGAGAAAATAGTAAAGTCCATTAGTTTAGTTAATAGGGCTAAAACATCTGGAGAAACCTTACTATTCTTACACAGACCAACATCTGTTCTCTGGGTAAGGAACACCCAGCCCCACCATGATCCCAACCCCATGGATGGATGATGCAAGATGAGGAATAACAACTACAAAACCCCGCTGAAACTTTAAAATGGCATCACTCCACACACGCTCTTCCAGCATAAACCCTTAATTAAACAGACTATTCTTTATGGTGCTGGAGCTACTCCAACTCCCATTGTTAAATTTAAAATAAAACCCCACAACCCCACAGCATCTGTAAGATATTAGAACATTCAATGCCGACTTCTTTATTCAGCTTTAAGACATCATTTAATAATTTTCTCCCTCAAACCCCAAATCTAAGGATTGAAAGGAAATAACCACCAGCAACTCTTACAGAATGTTGTTTGGTGTTTTTTTTTTTTTTGAACCTTCTGCAATAATATCCTTGACCTTTAACAATTCCAGACCGATTAAGTGTGTGCTTGATCATGTACAGCCTCTGGACAGACTGCACGGCCAGGGCACATTCAGTGCTGGGTGTCAGGATGGAGCAGATTCTGTAGCTTGGAAGCCAGCTCCAAATACAATCCATTCATGCACAGGGACAGAACAAGAAGGCAAATTTAACCACAGAAAATCACTGGGAGCACAAGAAAAATATGTTAGAAAATCAATTTTGATCGCTGCTAATAAAGCTGAAAACGTGAGTCAGAATCTTGTTGTTATAACCTCCATTATTCCAAGGTGGGTTTTCACATCTCCTGCTCTCCCTGGAGAAGGAGCCACTTGTAGCCACTCACAGCTCCTGTACCACCCCTCAGGTGGTTCCCATGGGTGGAAAGCACAAGTTCAGCCACTCCAAGGGATGCAAACATGATGACTTTCCTGACAGGACCTGGAGAAGAACTTGGGCTGAATGCCACAGCCTCTGCAAAGTCATGGGGAACCTCTATTCACCCGTTCACTGCAGGGAGAGCAGGATTACAAGCTGAAATATCACCCGTTAGCAACCTCTGAAAACGTGCTGGCAGGCCATGACAAACCTCCAGCTTTCCATAAAGCTCCTATAACTTTAACAACACTGCTGATGTTCCTCCTGTAACCAGTTTCACAGCCTCTGAAATAGTTTGAGTAGATGACCCAGAGATCAGCAATGTGCCCAAGGTGCACCTGGGCTCCACGAGCAGCCTGCCCAGGTAGGGGTACCAGATCAGGGACTGGTTCCCACCAGCCAACAGCCAGCCTACACACCAGAGTCAACAGCACAGGCACTTTGATCTCTCCTCAGGTGATAATATCTTACCTGGGCCACATTCTCAAGCACTCCTGCCTGCTTGCTCACAGCAACTCTGCAGTGCCAAAAGCATAAGAAGGGCAGCAAGGTTTGCAGAAAATCCCAGTAAGTTCTCTCCAGCAGTTCCCACAGTTAATTAAACTGTTCAATCATGAGTGCTTTAAAGTCCATGAAATTTAAAAAAAAAAACCAACAAAACAACCCAAAGAAATACAAAAGCTGGACAATTGGTGGAAGCAGGTTTGTTTGATCAACTTTCCTCCACCTGCCAAGCAATTCTGTGGCCACAGTAAAAAAAAATCTTTCAGGCAATTCAGTCCTGTGTGCTGATCCTACCCCGCAGCTCCAAATCTCCTACACCCACAGCTGCATGGCCAGGGCTAAACCAGCCCCCTGCTCCACAAGCCAGAGCCTCCAAAAAACACACCCATCCCAGGTACAGCTGCACACTGGGCACACCTGCCTCTACCAGAGGAACTGCAGCAGAGAAAAAGCTCAGCAAGGGCCAACCCACATCCTTCAGAACGGGCTCCAACATCAGAAAATTCTGTTAACACAGGCAAAACAAAGGAAGCATGTGGCACGTACGTAGGAACCAAAGGATGTTGGATGAGGAACACAAAGAAGGGAGGAGGTGGAAAAAGACGACTCATTCAAGGAGCTGTGCAAGAGCTGGCACTACCAGGCAATGCCTCTCCAACTGGATCAAGAAGTCCAGTAGCAGAGTATATCCCATACACGGCAGAGAAAGGAGAAAAAATATCCAACAAATCAGAGCTGGGAAGAACCTCGTCACATCTTTTAGCAAAACAAAGTGGAAGGGAATTAAAACCAAATCAAGAATCTGATCCCAAGCCATGCTTTACTCCAGTAAGAGTCTTTCCTGCTTCTGTGAGTTCTCGACCATGTCCTTGCCAAAGGCACTGCCTAGGCGATTTAAAAAAGTAATTTAAAAGCATCAAAAACTAGACCTCTGAAAGGTATAACAATGCATTGTGCAGAGCCCTGAGGATCTTCCTAACACCTGGGAGAGAGCTGCAGACATGTCAGAGGCCACACAGACAAAGAGATCCTAAAAGCAAAGCAAGAACATGGTGAAGACACTCAACAGCTCAATTATAAAACAGAGCAAATCCCTGAAAGACCAAAAAAACCAATCAGCTCAGTCTGGATGTGGAACCAGGAGGAAAGATCAGTAGAAACACAAATCACTCTTGTGCAAACCAAGAAGTCAGGTAGAAACTGGAAGACAAATGTTCAGCCAGCGACTGGCAGAAGTCACAGGGGCTTTAAAACATGGCTGGAAACCATGTAAAGCTTGTTTTTTAACTCAGGAAAGGGTAAGTTCATAACCATCCAACCACCAAACCAGTCCTCCTCCAGAGGATTTGACATTTCCTGATTTTCAGTCTGAAACAGAAATATCCTATCAAGGAAAAAAAAAAAAAAGTCCAAATAAAAAAAAAATCTAAACAAGGGGGATGTACCCAGGCCATGCAACTCAGCTGCTTCCCAAACACACACCACTGTAATCCATTTATTCTCAGCTGGAGCTTCCCCTCCAGGTCCACCTCCTCCCTCCTTTCACTTACAAATTGATGTGCCATTTAAGATCTCCTATCTGCTGGCTCTGCCCACTGCATCCTCAGCATTTAAAATAAGCTGTGACAAGCACCGGGTAAACCCGGGCACTGTGAATACTGCAGAGCCCAGTGGCTGAGGGGTATTGCAGATTAAGTCATATGCCTCAATATTTTGTCCCCAAGAACTCGGCCAATCCATTTAGCAATGGAGCAGGGCTCTAATAATAGACACAAGGATACACAGGAGATAAATGTACACAAGACTAAAATAAATCCCAGCCTTGTTATAATTTTAATACGGGAGCTAAACTGGGAAACGATAAATGAAGACTGTTTCCACAATTGAGTCAAGAGGAAAATTTAACTCCCAACAGCCCAAGAGTGAACACAGACATTCAAAACTGGGTGGGAATTTTCAGGAAGTTGGATGAGCATTAATCCGAAGATAAGTTTTTCATTATTTCAGACTTCATCAAAAACCCCAACACTTTGAAGAAGCAGACTTTAAACAACTGTGCATGTTCTCAGTTATCAAGTTGTGGGGCCACCATCCATCTCAAAAAGTTGCTCTCAGCTCTCTGTAAGTGGTGTAGCTCCACAGCAGCTCATTTTAATCTCAGTCAGTGATCTCAAATTGAAGTTCTAATACACTCATATACATCTATAAACTCCTACATATATTTTTCCTTTATGAGTTTTTGCCTGTCTTCACTCTACATGGTTAACCACGCTCCCCCACAGCCCAGCCTTCGCTTTAGAAAACAACCTCTGGTGTTTATGAGATTAACTATTTCCCTATGGAAATTATCTGAGGGATAACTCTTCCCTTCCCACAGGAATACCCAGAAGAGCCTCAAAGATTTCACAACCTTAAGCCCTGTGTCATCATGAGTTTTACTTTTGCATACACAAACATCTTCTGTGTGATCAAGCGAGGAGGCAGAGCGGGGCCAGCGTGATGCTCTGATTGACCCCTGGCCAGATGTCTCCAGCCCAGGGTTTCACCCAGCAGCTCTCAGACACTCCCCAAGCCTCCAGAGAGAGGAAACCACCACATTCTTCAGCAATCTGCCCCTGCATTCACCACCCTAGCTGTCCATCCAGCCTGTCCTACGTGTGACCGTGTTCACAACTCCTCCAAAGGAGCTCCAGCTCTGCATGGCAGTGGCTTTGTAACTGGCCAAGGCGGGGCCTCTCAAAGGGCAGCTGAAGGGGGACTCCAAACAGTCCTGGTGGTTTTCCCATCTGATTCCCCCATTCTTCTGGCTTTGCAGCTCAACATGCACAGGATCATTACCCGGGAGTGATGCGAGGTGACCCAGAGGAGATCCTCAACCACATTCAAGCCCATCCTCTGCTGAATGACAACTGCTTGGCCCTCCCCTCCTCCCTTACCAGCCATCCCTTCCTGTGGCTTCAAAGCTCATTAAAAGGTCAAACTGAGCATCATTCTTCAGGTGACTCCCAGACTGCAAGGAAATCCATGTTGGTAGTGGAGTAAGATTGGACCAGGCTAAATTTCACTGCATGTTTATCTCTGCTCAAATCATCGTACTAAAAAGGAGAAAACAGTCATGTTCCAGATGGGAGAGACTTTTTATAGCAAGCCATGGATATCTGGCACGCTTTACTGAAGGTCTTTCATCATGCACACAAGGTATAATGCTATCTAGTAATCTGAGGAAACATCCATGGGATTTTCAACCTCCTCTAGAAATTGAGATTCAACAGGAAACCACAAATACACCACGCAATTAATTTTTCTTTACCAAATGTTTCCAGTCATGTCGCAATTTTAACAGTAAGCAAACTATTTGGGTTCTTTCCAGTTCTTGTGCAACAATGTTCCTCATTTTTCATTTTATTTTTTAAAGAATCTGGCTGAGATTTTTTTTTTTTTTTAGAGGAGAGTTTAAAACAAGTTAGGAAGTCAGTGTGAATAGATCATACACTCCCTGTTAAATACTTACACCACCACCACCCCCCAAAGTTTCCGTACCACATAGCAGAGGTTTTGTACAAACAAAGTAAAGACTTTTCCCAGCTAAAAATACAGCAAGCAGCCTAAGAAATAAGAGCAGAACAACATATCTACCGACACAGGCAACGCTGAGCTATCTGAACCACATAAATAAAAGTCTCATTCAAACATTCCCCCACTCCCCTCCCAACACCATTCCAGGAGAACAAAGAAACATTAAGTCTTACTTTCCTGGTGTATATTTGATCAGCCCTTCTGTTAACACAATATGACAACGGCAATGAAGGGAAGAATATCACAGCTAAACAACCGTCTACCATTCCCCTTCCTTCTGCCGAGCCCGTGCTGACGCAACGATGGAGCAGCTGCTGTCTGTTTTTAAACAGCTCCATATTTCATAAGAAGCTGCTGATTTCTGAAAGGACAGAAAAACCCAGCCAACGGCTTACAAAATAAGAACCAAATTAAAGCAATTCAGGACACACTATTTAAACATCGTGTCCATTTGCTCAGCCTCCCTCCAGCGTACCACCGCAGCTGAAATTCCTAAGACTCGTCTGTCCTCTGTCTCAGCCTACTCCGTTATCACCACAAGCACAACTTTTAAGCATTCATCTAACACAGAGCAGAGGACAATGGAAAATCCCTCCCACAGCTCTAGATAAAACAAATGCTTGAAATATGGGAGAAAACAAACTTGTGGCCAGCTTGATGCAATCACAGAAACTACTTCACCAGATTAACATAACCTTCCCCTAGCTGTGTGTTCTGCTGCTGAGGGATGTTTTATCAACAATAAACAGATTTTTGGGATGGAAAGACTCTCCTTGAAGGACACAGCCAGATGTCTCAAACTTTGGAAAACTCACCCAAAAATATATACAGCTATTGATATTAATTTATATTTAATCAGGGATGCATCAAGCATCTGGGAAGCCTCTCATCACCACTAAAATTCTATATTTGGGTAATCTTAAAAATCTACATCACAGCATACAGGTCACTGAGTATTAGGACCTCAAAAGAAAGCAGCTTAAAGCTTTTCTGTTGTGACTCTGCAGCTCTCACTCTGGCTGTTAAAAGCAATGGGTTATACCAGGCAAGTCCCTCCCGAGGGGCTCCAGACGCCCGCTGTCTCCTTTCTCGTTAATAGCTGCTGTAAGAATATACTGCTTTTTTGGCTGTTTGTGTCACGTTGATTAGCTTAGATAAGGGCGTGGGGAAGGAGCAGGGAGAAGAAGAGAGCATGAAGGGGGAGGAGGATTTAAAGAGGAAAAAAAAAAAAAAAGGCTTTCATCTGCTCTGATAATTAGCAGGTCATGCTGAAAATGATCAGCATCCCTTTAACGCAACTGTGCATGAAATGTGCAGAGCCCTGCTCAGGTCACTGCACCCATGCAAATCACTTCGTTATATCCGTCACTGCAGCCTCTGGTTTACTAAACTTCTCTGGCTTCACAAGGACTCCAGCCAAGATCCTTCTACTTGCACACTCCCACGCGGGAGATGAGGAGGTTACAAGGGTCTCCAATCTTGCTGCTCTGTCACAGGGGTGCTGGGCATGGAGGTGCCAAGGCCAATCAAGGACTAATTAAAGACTTGTAAAAGACCTCCAGATTCTCTGATGAAGCAGCACAGGGGAAGCACTCCCCATTCCTGGAGAAAAAGTGGTTGCATGATCCTCCTGTTTATCACCTGGAGGTTTTCCCAGGGAAACCATCAACAAAGAAGAAGCAGACTGCCCTGAACATGACACAAACCTTCTGTCATTCATCACCTCTAGCTGCTGTCCCAGGCATTACTCTGCAGAGCATTTATTGCTTCATGCAGAGCAGTCTCCCTGCCCAAAACACACTGCCAGCTGTGGTGCCCAGAGCACAGCCCCTGCATCAGGCCAGCTTGGCTACTGCACCAAAGACACCATCTGGGACTTGGCACATAAACCCTGGTGCAAAATGAACAGCGAGGCAGAGGGGGAATTCAAAACTCAGCAATGGAGCTTTGGTGATTTGGACTCTCTCTCCTCCCCACATCAACTCTCATCTTCAGAAAATTCAGGAGTCATTTCCTGGAGAGGCAGGACCAGTTCTGCTGGAGCAGAGGCCCTTTAATAGACCTGCCCTTCTCAAAAGGAGGTGAAAAGATGATAATGACAATGACAATTCTTCCTCTGATGTACTCACATCCTTCTATTAAGGACACATTACCTCAAAGGTCAGTAATTGCCAGCCAGAGCCAGCTCTGCCTTGACAACCCATCTTCAAAATGCACCGAGTGCCTGACTGTGCCCAGGACAGGGAGAGGCTGCCCTCAATGTGCTGCCTGGAGAAAGGAGAATTCCCTTTGGTGGCTGCATCTTCTCAAGTGCCTTTAATTTCAGCAGCTTTCCCTCACTTCAAAATTGTTCTTAATGTTTATCCCCAAAGTGACACACACCTTCAAAGTGCTGCTGTTTGAAAGAAGCCCAGAAGGATGGAAATGAAGAGATTATTTTCAAATAAAGAAATGGGCTAAATCATTGTGCCCAGAGTTACCAGACGTGCCATCCTGCTTCATGGAAACAGGAACAACGTGCCAGGCACCACAGGGATGGGGAGGACAGGGGACAGTCCCACAAAGGAGATCAGTAGGGTATGGGGAGCAAGGAAACAGCACTAAGGCTGGTCTAGGAGCAAATCAGAAACCCTCTTTAGGAATGTAAAAAACCATCATATAAGCAGCAGAGACGGTTATCACTTAAACTCCCTCCACACATCTCAGCAAAACAGAAAACAGCAGCACTCCAATGGTCACAAGAGCAGCAGGGAGGAGCCCAAGCAAACTGAAGTGTAAAACACAACCCTCTGTGGTACCAACACTCACCCGGGAAAGGGGAAGCCTCAGCCAAGAGGGCAGTGTGGAGTTCCTCAATGACAAACCTACAGCAATTATTAGAAAGGCATCATCCATACATAATTTTGAATTTAATTTAATTAGGCACCCTGCTAACTTCATTACTTATTTAACTGGACTGCTCATTCAATTTACATTACTACTGTTTCAGAGCACTGCTCCGGGCCCCGTGTGGTGGGAAATGCACGAGAGGACACATTTGGGAATGCTGGAGCCTCAAGCCACAACTGGGAATGCTGTAGCCCCAAGCCCACACTCCCCTGACACTCAGCATTTCCCCTGGGACAAAGGCATTGACCACGTCTTAGGTTTTATTTTTCTATCTGTGTGCAAAGAAGTCCAGAAGAGCCCAAAGAGTTAAAAAATAGACAAAAAATCCCAGGTAAAATCCTCAGATTTATCATTTTTAATGCTTGTGTACACCAGTCAAAGCAACAGCCTCCTACACAGTTGCCAGATTCTTCTTTTTCACCTAAGAAGTACAGAGAAATAACACTCCATGGGGCTTGGGGGAATATATATCAGAGCACTTCACTCACCACTCAAGAGCATATTTATAAAACCACCATCTCCAGAACATGACACATCAGGGCAGAGAAATCAAGAAAGGTCTCACGCAAGCAACTGCTCGTGCCACACTGCTGGGCTGGGGAGGTCAGCAGCCTGGAGCCAAACCTTTCACACCAAATCAAAGCCAGGAGCAGAGGATTCAGCTCCCCAAAGCCTCACTGGTCAGAGCGTGCATCCTCCTTTCCACTGCTTGAGACAGTCACAGCCCTCCTCGTCTGGCAGCTCTGCCTGCCCTCTCCAGCTGCTCACACACAGCAGGATTTTCCCAGCAGCTTCAGGATCTTTTGGATTCATCATCCTCGGAGGATGAGTCCAAAGCCTCAATTCCCTGCCTGATCAGAAGGGATGCAGCAGCGTGGCTGTGAAATGGAAAAGAGGGAACAGCACCTCAAGCAGATTACTGAAACAGCCTGGAGTACGTAGGAAGATACCTCAGCCTTAGACTGCAAGGTCTGTCTCAGAAAATTCATACACATTTAAAATGATCCCTGACTGACAGGAGTAAGAGAGTGTGACACGGTACAGACACCAGCCTCAAATCAGGCAATTCTCTGTTCTGTTTGGATTGGGGCTTTTTTAATTCCTTCAGCTCAACATTTCTTCTTTAAATCAAACTGCCCTAAGAATTCTGACCATCCATTTTGTTAAAAATGTGAACAAAAGCTGGAGAACAGCACAGAGCCAGGAGCACCCCAGGACAGCCATCCATTCCTTGTGCAACAGCCCTGTTAGCAGGGAGGTGCTGCTCACCACAGCGCCTGCACAGCCTGGAATGAGCATCATTACCTCAGGCAGTGTCTTCAAGACACTTGTGACATCCATTTTTCACTCTCCAAATCAACTCCAGACCCAAAAATAATTTAAGAGCTCAGGAGTTCAATATAATCTGCTCCAATCAATGCTCAAGGCCTGTACAAAGCATCACAAGTTTAGAAGAGAGCCTTTATCAGCACAGCAATCCTCACTTGGCATTTTGGAATCTGCTACATCCATGGAAAAGATACAGACCCTGTGGTGGTGGTTTTTTTATTTTGAGGTTACCTGGTAAACAAAAGAACTAAAATCATCTTTACAAAGATCAACAATTGTGTCATGAAACCAACATAAAGTCAACAGCAGTAATACCTCAGTCACTACAAAACCTTCAAGAAGAACCAGCAGCAGAAGTGATGAGGTTTCCAGCTACCTCCCATAAAAATGAGACTGGCTAGCTCACAACCCCCCTCTGATCTTGTCTTCAAGATGTTCAAAATGAAACCTCTCACCAAGGCAATCTAATACTTGGTTTCATTAGCGTGCAAGTGGAGCACGGACCATTTGCCCGCTCCTTGTGAAAATAAAGTCGCAAAATGATTTGCACAGCATTAGGGGAAGTGTAAGCATTACAGTTCCCATCAGTGGGGAGGGAGACTGACAGTCCCAAAGCCACCTCTGCTGGCCTGTTCTTGTAGAGAATGGTGACAGAGGTGAATTATTACATCAGAAGAAGGACCAGGCTTTGCTATCTGGCCAGGGCTGAAGTGGCAACTCCAGCATTATTTCATCCTTCACAAGGGGAAGGGATCACATGGACTCCATTGAAATAAAGGATTCTGGCAATTCTCATTTCCTACAGCAAACCGTTCTCAGGGGCCTCCTCCAACCTCCTCCAGCAGGAAGAGGGGAACTTCTAACACCTAATCGCTGACATTTAAGAATGTGAAGCTTCAGCCATCAAGTTGACACTGCAGCAGGGAATGCAGCTCACAGGTATACAATTCCAGGCTCCCAGAGTGTGGATTTCAATCTACAGTTTAAAAAAGGAGAAAGGAAACTAACCTACAAAAATAATCAGCTTTATCTGGGCTATTTATCCTTATCCAAACCACGTGGCCACACCATAAAGTGAACAACTGCGTGGATTACACATTTTTCCTCCACTAGCAGTGCCCAAGACGTGCTCACATCTGGAATCCTTTATGTTTTAAATGCTACTTCTGCCTTCTCCTTGGTGCCAAAATGCCTTGAGCAAGCAGCACATGCACTGGGGAGGAAAGGAGCAGCAGAAGAATCGGAAAGGTACCAAAACATTTCAGGTATCAGCATGATGAACACAGCAGACAACTTGTGGAGCAGACGTCCACCAGTGTGCCTGTAGGCAGAGATGCTGTGGTTCACAAGAAGATCACACTATGTGAAAGTTGCTGTTCTCCTGAAGCTAACAATTAAAAGCAAAGTCACACTTCTCCTAGAGAAACCCAGTGTTTGTTATTTCTGTTCCTTTGTTTGCTATGCAGAGCTCTAAAGCCAAGCAGGAACATTTCCTGCCCAGTGAATGTCATTCACTCACAACTTACCAACCTAGGCTTGCACCTGGACTTTTCTGTGACATGGGAGTCAAAAGTTTCTCAGGCAACCCCTGAAGCACACAGCACTCCACACACTCCCAAAAAGTGCCTTACAGGTCCTCTCCAAGGCTGCCCCAGCTTGGCTGCCACCATTTGAGGTCCTTTTAAAGCAAGAACTTTGTAATGCATCTCTCTCGCTGCTCTGGGAGACAGCATTAAAACACAAAGCCACACAGTGCTCATGCTAATGTTTCCATCTGCTCAGAGCCTGGGTTTTTTTAAGGACAAAATAAAGCCAAGCGTGTCGTGATGATCCTGTGTACAGACACTTGGGTGCCTCAATCCTTTCAGGCATCTCCAGAGATTTTCAAAGTGCTCCAAGGACACCCACATAAATATTTAAAGGGAGGTGTGTTGAGAGGTCCTGCAGCAGGTCTGTAAGAGATGTTTGGCCTAACAACAAGACAGAGAGCCATGGGAAAGTCTTCTGCCTTCAATCACACGTGGGCTGACCCTCCCAACAGTCTCACTCACACAGCCTGCCCCTCGCAATTGCTCCAGTTACCCCAGCAAAGACTGGGGTGACCCCAGCTAGCCTTTGCCTCTTTGCTTTCCATGTCCAGCCTTCAAAGAAACCTGACCCAAAGTCCAGCGAGGTTAATGGACGGGCACACGCTGACGTCAGCGAGGTCCCTGGATAAGGTCACTGCAGTGTTTGCCTTATCTTGAAATTGGCACTGCCTGGAAACCAAGGAACAAAGTTAGCACTGAACTGATCAGAGGTTTGCTGTCTTCACCTTCCCGAGGCCCAGCCTCTCTTCTGCACACACCCCTGGTAGGGCTCAGGCCAGAGGGCACTGGTATTAAAAGCTTTTTCAACCATCCATATGGATTTCTCCACATCAAGCAACCAACATGGCCAGGCTTAGAAGTCAAACTCCAAAGGCAAGACAACAGACTGTGGGGAAAACAGCACACAAAACATTGATGTACATTCCGTCTCGCGGGCCAAAGTGCCAAAATCAAGTCTCTAAAACTTTCTAGACTTGGGTTCCTCTGAGGTTCAAGGGTTACTCCCAGCATTGTCTGCCAGAAACAGCAGACATGACCTCGTTTGAACACAGCACACAATGTTGGGGCTCACAGTCTCAAATATTTGCCTCATAAGGCCAGAGGTTGCAGTGACGTTATTTACTTTGAGAGTTTAATTCTACCCAAGGCGATTTTTGGGCTGCACTCCAGAGACTTTTACCTCCTGCACCAGCTTACCCTGCCCCAGACACCAGGAACCCAGTTACTCATCAATCCCTTAGCTGAAAAAAAAAAAAAAAAAAAAATTACATCATTACTAAAGTCAGCTCTTTGATAGAGACTCTCTGAAGATCCTCACGTGACAAGAGACAGGAGCTCAGAGACAAACACTCCTCTGCTCCCATGCCAGAACACCTGTTTATTTCGATGCCAAATTCCAATGGCTCAAAAAAAAAAAAAAAAATTATAAGCCATCTTTCTCTCTTGCTTCTTTTGAAGATGATGGATGCATCTGGTGGGAAGCTGAGCAGCACACAAACAGGCCTTTTTAACACCCCCACACAGCCCACAAGCAAGACACGCAAAGCAGTCACCAACAAAGATCAAGTCCTCATAAGACCTGAAATATGAAGGGATCATACAGAGCAGCATTTCTCAGTATTTGTGTACCAAAGCTACTTCTCTACAGCAGCCAAAAAACCCAGAGAGCCTAAGGCAGTCACAGGCAGGACGTGCAGGCTCAGAGCGAAATGTTCACACTAACAGGGAAAGAAATAGCAAACCACCCTCCTCCCCTGTAAATAAACACATGCAGCTCAGCACAGAGGCTGGAGCTCCTCAGGCCTGTGTAACCTGCCCCAGGCTGTCAGCTTGGAATGGGATGATGGGCACTGGGTGCTGGCACAGCCTGCACCCAAGTTTGCAGAGCTTTTACACCACAGGTGGCACTGCCAGGACAGTCTGGGGGCTCACACTGGGCTGGGCTCACATCCTCCATCAGCAACCTGGATGTCAGCAACAGCCAGAAGCTTCAGGTACTTCTCAGAAGGAAGTGCCTTGCTAAGAGCAGCAATGCTGGCCACATCAGGAGTCTTAATCAGAGTTTTAAACAAGACACTGCATCGGTAAAGGTCCATGACTCCTCTAAGACCAGGACAACGTGGCAGCAACCACTGAACACCCACCAGTAACTGTGGCACCAACAAACACTGGAGGTGCACAAACTTCAACCAGCCCTCAGTCTATGTGCAACACCCCAAAAGAGCTATGTGCTCATTCTAGAACCCCACCTCAGGTCAGCAATTCCTAGAGCAGAGCCTGAGGAACAAAACCACGTTACCAACCCACAAAACTCCGCTTTTCCAGTGTTCACAGCATCACACCAACTGGGCACGCCTGTGCCAAGAGAGGCTGCCAAGCTGTGCCCACACTGTGCTGTACGTGCTTCACAGCACTGGAGGCGTCCTCAGCAAAGCCCAGCACAGGCAAACCAAGAGAAGGTCACCGAGGGGAGGGCGGGAGCTCTGCAGAAAATGTAAGGCATTGTTGGGAAAGCAGCAGGAATGTGGCACAAAGGTAACTGCTACAGCCTAGGGCCGCCAGATGAAAGCAGGATCAATACTCCACTATGTTGTTTAACCCGTTTATTGGGGGGGAGGTGGAGATAAATGAGTGTTTGAGTTGCCAGAGGGTACACTTTCACCCCAGTCTGAGTCAGCCAGAGCCGAGTTCCTGCCCAGCAACACCATCGCAGCCAAGTGATTTCAGCCTTACAGTTCACTTAACCACAGAATACAAAGAGCCAGTAACCCAGCAGTCGATAATGGAATAAACTATAGGTCAGTGACCAGGAGAAAACACACCATTTAAAATTATTCCAACATTGACAGGCACAGGAAACAGGCCTGTATATTTATTTATTTGTTTTAACCAGACTATCTGCTCAGAGGCAGCGCTGAGCCAGCTGCTAAAATTACAAGGTTAGATTCTCAGAGTCTGTGGGTGAACTGCGTGATGCCAGCACACTCTTCCAGCCTTCAAAGCACAGCACTGGCAGGCAGGACTGAGTGTGCACGCCATCAGCCCCAACACAGCATGCACACACTTGCTTATCAGAACATCAGCAGGCGAGGGTTAGGGGGTACCTGAGCACGAAGCACAGCTCTGCCAAGCTGCCTTTGAAAGCCTGGCCTGGAGCCAAAAGGGAGAGCACAAACTGATTCAAAACACTCAGCCAGGAGCCCAGCCAGGCTCATTTATAGCTCCATTTCCTCCCAAGGCTGCTTTTCCCCTGGAAAATGCTGCAATGGCAATTTGCACCTTAGGATTAAAGATCACTACGGCTCTCCAGCAACTGAAAGCACCCAGAAAAGCCCCTTTCCCCTCCCAAGTCTAAGGAGCATTTCTTCCATTGCATGTGAGCAAAGTGAGGAGGAGGTGACACCAACTACTGCACAGGCACCAAGCAGGGAACATTTCAGCTGGAGCTCAGATGGTACCACCAATCAACCCTATTTCCTCAAAATGGAACAAGACAGTGTGAGTTTGGCAGGGCAGTTCAGACAAGCAGTAGGCACTGCTCATAGCCAACCTCTTGCTCCAATTGAGTAAAGCAAAACCAGTAAAACAAAGCTCCAGTAAAGCAAAACCAGTAAAGCAAAGCTCCAGTAAAGCAAAACCAGCTGCACCACGTGTACCAAGCAGAGCTTCAAGCCTGCAAGACCAAAGAAGAACTGGGTAGGATTTGATGCTTACACCCCACCACATAAGTAAGATTAAATTACAATTACAGTTAAATTTTAACACATTCAGACACCGATTGTCAATTCCAATTCTTCCTATTTGCAGAGCTGGCCAACATCCCGACACTGAACATGATCCAGAGGGCTCTTCATCCATGCTGGCACCATCACAGCCATGGCTCCCTGTGCTAACCAACCTGCCCAGGCTGAGGCAGGCAGTGCCAGCAGCGTGGCACCAAAGCATCATTTCTCAACAGCAGTGAAGGGAATGCAAAGCCAAGATTGATGACTTTTCCAGGAGAGTACCAAGGAAATAAATTACGCTGTTTCCAAAATCCGTTTTTCCTCAAAAATACTTGCTTACCAGAGGGGAAAGACTTCAAGGCTGAATTTAGTGCTCAGGAAAAAGACTGGATTAAGAACCCCAGAGACCATTTGCTCTGTTTTTTTCTCCAGCAGAAGTGAAATAGAGCTGTGAATCCTGGCCAGGCAGATCTCCTGTGCACCACTGAGGGGTAAGGGGCCACAGTGGAGTTCAGCTTCCCATCCCAGCCTCTCCTTGGCATCTTCCTCAGCACTGCCAGCAAGGCCACAGGGGTTCCCACCACCAGGAGAAGCACCTGCCCATTAACAACTGGCCTCCTGCCACCCTGTGCCACGAGACAGCTCTGGCTGTCCACTGCCAGCCTGCCCAGACCTGAGCCTGGCAGATCCCTTGGCTGCTTTCCTCCAGTGCAGGATGAGAAAGCACAGCCTTTGTTCAGTGTCTGCTCCTTCCTCTCATTTCCTTGGGAAATAACCAGCAGGTAAACAACACCCAGCATCTATTTACCAACAAAGAAAACCCTCACATTTCAGCTTTTATTTCTTTACTTCTTTTTTTGTTGTTGGATTTTGTTTTAATTCCAGTAAGTAACAAAGCCTTAACCCAGCTCAATAAAGCACTGCAGAGCCTGGCTCAGCTCACTTTGGCTACAGGCAGATCAATAGCTTTCTTATATCTCTCTGCTCTGCTTGGGAGGGAAAAGGGGCCACTTCTTTCCCAGCCAAGACATCTGCACAAGGCATCTGTGTGCTGTGAGCCAGGACCCCTCACGGGGAGAGCTGAAAAGAGATGAAAGAGTGCTTTGGCACAGCAGAGCTGTCTCCTCTCGCCCTCATCTCCGCTGGCACTGCCAGTGCATTTCATGTGGGAAACTTTTCAAGTCCAGTTTGGCCTCCCAAGCACCATCAGTTCTGTACTGGTTAGTTATTCACAGTGGGGTGGGGTGGGAGGAGGAGGGGGAAAACTCCCTTGGAGCAGAGGTTCAGGCACTGTAGGTAGGACTGCACAGGCCTCCAGTGCTGTCCAGGCAGCTGCTGACAGAACTGATCATTCTGCACATCCATAAGGTTAAAAAATGAGCTCCAGAGGCACTGAGGAAAAAACATAGAGGAAAGGCAGCCCTGGAGTTGGGAATGCCTCGGTGCAAATCCATCAGTCCCCAAAGCCTCCCTGAAGGTCCTGATGGGTGGCTGCTGTTACTTTGGGGGAGAGAGTGACATCCAAAAAAGCACCTGTGCAAATATCCATGGGCTGGGGAGCTTGGACTTTTCCAAGTGAAACGAGCCTGGACCAGCCTTTCACCTCCACCCATCAGCCATCCCTGGGCTGCCACCATGTTGGTCCAGGAAAACCCAAACCCACCCAGCATCCTCCATCCTGCAGATTGGGAAGGGAGCTGACTTCAGAAGATCAGCCACCCCAGCAGTAAATCATAAACCCCACAGCTTTAAAATAACAGCTCATATAAACCCATATTCCAAACATGAACACAGCTCTGTCAATTGCATTAGGCTCTGCCTTATCCATCATGTTTACAAGACATGTGAATGCTTTCTAAAGAGCAGATGCTTTTCAAGTTTAATAATTCAACCGTTTAGAATTGAGCACTGAAAGACCTTGCACGCGAAGAAATAAATGCACGCACAACAGAAGCCTTCGCTGATTTACAATTTTTTTTTTTTCCTTTAAACAGAAACTACCAAGAATGCCAGAAATATTTGCTTCTGAAGAAGTGACTGACAAAGAGGATGTCTAATGGAAGGAAAGCATTTGAAGAAGGAAAAACAAAACCAAGATGACCCTCGACCATATTCTTGCAGGACAACTTCTGAAAACCACATGAATAAGTAATACAGGCTTCCCTTGAAACAGCAACAGCACAAGCTTCAATGGACGACGTCACCAGGACTCGATCTCTGCTGCAGATCAAATGCCACACAGCAGGAAACAGCTGACACACAGCTCAGCCCAATTATATACAGTGCCCTTTGCATACAGGGCCTCCTCTTTAATGCTCTCTTTGCTGGCAACCAGCCCCTTCTGCCCCTTGAAGGGAAAAAAGGCAAAGCTGGATTTGTGCACTCTGCCATGCAGCCCCAGGGAACACAGAGCTGGCGTGTCTCAGGGTGTCTAACCTACGCTCTCTCCCTGCACGGATGTTCAGCAGCACAAAGCACAAGATGGAAAGCCACAAAACACCCCACGGCTAATCTCAGCTCTGATAACATCTGCCTGGAACATGTCACTTAAGGTCTCCAAACCTCAATTTCTCTATCTGTTAAAAAAAAAAAATAGAACAGCAAAAAAACCCCCTTTGCTGGTGCAAGGACTAAATGGAAAACACCCATAAAAAAAGATTTTCCAGGTGTGCCCTGCACTCTTTGTACTCACTGTTATCAGGGCTCAGACTGTGAATTGTTCAGAGCCTGAACTATTTGCATTACCTGGTAAAAACAGTGCAGTCTGTTGCTAATGCTCAATGCACGGTATTTTCTACACACCCATCTCATCATCTCAGTCATTTACACCATGACTAGTTCTTTTGCATGTACTCACACATAACCACCTAAGTTTGGCATTTACCGCATTATCACTACAGAGAAATGACTGCAGGGGACAAATTAATTACCTATGCAAAGCAGGCTGAGAATAGTCAGCAACATACTGTACCACTGAAATGCTAGACAAAGCCTCAAACAGAACTTCCCTCATGTGGAGGATTATAGGCTCTACCCACAAAGGACTCAAGTGTCTTGCCTTATCTTTTTTCCATTTAAAAGGAAAGAGACTTTCCTGAAAACCTGATAGAAACATGCCTTTACAGAACAAATGCAAATGGATTAGCACACTTATCAGCAGTAGGCTTGAGGGGAGGCAAAGACATACTTCTCCTGCTGCCTAGATATTCTAAGATACTTTTAATTAAATTATAGAACATCATTAGCTAATTAAATATTCTGGTCCATCATTACACATCCCTACACCTCCTGCTGCCTTGCAGACCCCCATGGTCTATAAATCACTGAACTGGTCAAGCTGGAAGGGACCACAGCAAATCATCTGGTCCAACCTCACTGTTCAAGCAGGGGGATTCTGAAGACCACGGGACAGGATTGCATCCAGACAGTTCTTGAATACCTCCAGTGAAAGAGACTCCACAACCTCTCTGAGCAACCTGTTCCAGCATGTGGTCACTCACACAAGTAAAAAAGTTCTTTCCTCACATTTAGGTGGAACTTTCTGTGCATCAGTTTTGCCTGTTGTTCTGTTGGCACCACCAAGAGAGAATCCACACAAGCATTTCAAAGACATGGCACTATAAAGGGAGTTGTAAAAGAAAATCTCACTGCTCCTCCTTCCTCCACAGGCATCTCTGCCCACTCGTACTTGATTCTGGGACTCAGAGAATCCCACTTAGGTAGGGGAATTCAACTATGTTAGCAACCTTAGTAAATTCATCTTGTACACAACCCTGAGCAGCACAACTGCCTGAGCCCAAAGAGCAAGGGTTCAGCCACACCTCTCTCCTGCTCCCACGGTGATGTGAAAACACAGGTACCTCCTCACTCACTCACTGCAGGCAGCATCTGACCCCCAAGCAAAGGAAAACCCACCCCAGGTCACACAAGCCCACAAGCATCTGCACAGGTCTCACAAACTGTTTGGCTTTAAACGCCTTGCACTGGCTGAGGGGTTTAACAAGTATATTCCAAAACATTGCCTTGTCAAGTTCTGGATCGTCAGCGTTAAATCCTTGAGCAACCAAGTGAGAAATGAACCTGCAGACAGAGAAACGTGTCTCGGTGTTCTTCCCCTGCCTCGCCCTCTCCGTTAGCCAGTGCATGTTTGCTTTTGCTTCCAAACTTCACTTCTCTGTGCAAACAGTCTGCTATGAGAGGTATTTGCTCAGTCCACAAGTTTCCTGCATTTTTTTGTCCAGCTCTGGGGCCTGACCGTCAGGCATTTCCAGCTCGGAAATCCAGGCTAGGAACGACTTCAGCCCCACAGAAGCAGAGACACTTCCGTACAGTTATCTGAGGATCACAGCAGATGACAGGGATGCTGCAGAGGACCTAAGGGTGTCAGAGCCACGGGGCAGCCCATCCCTTTCACCCAGGAACAAAGACACCTGAAGCTCTGCGTCTTTGAAGCTGTGCTTTTAAAACATCAAGCAGCTGCAAATCCACAGCACAGCCTTCTCTCCGCTCCCCTGTCTGCCTACCTACTCCCAGAGAGACTCTGCCCTTGGTCATGCTTTGTAGGCTGGCCACCTCTGAAACCCAAAATCAGCTTTTATACCATCCTCTCTGTTCTACATCAGAGCTTTACACCACACTCATCACCACTCGATGTACCCTGGATTCCTGTGCCCAGCCTATGGAGATGTAGTCATTTTCCCTTTTCCAAAGGCCTCTGACACCCACGTCTTCAAGCATTTGCTGCAGCTCTGCACAGCACCGTTCCTTGAAGAGCCTGTAACACGTCCAGTACACTGAGCAGCTTTGACCTGGAACAGCACCAAGCACAAAGGGTCCTCAGCAGGCTCTGTGTGCAACAACAACACAACAAGGAACGCTCCAGTCCAACAGAAACCCAGGGGACACAAACAGTTGAGCAGGATTTGGTGGATGGAGGTTATTAGCGCATTACAAATAGAACAGAAATTCAGGAAGCAGTTATCTCCAGAAGAGAAAGATTCATTTCCTTATGGTGCTTGCAAATCACACTGCTAACTTCAGATCGGAAGAGCTGGTGCTCAGTAGAATGAAATTAAGCATGTTGGATCACACAGGACACCCGAGTGGATAATAGCAGAAAATTAATGGGAGCATATGTGCCTCAGGCAGAGGACTGGAAGACCAGCAAGAGAGCTGTGCTCAACTAAACTTCACCATGATAAATGAAAGCCAGAAAACATACTGCAAATGCAGAAATATGATGATTAGCTCTACACCGGAGGTTCAACGTCTTAAACATTAATTTGCTTTCTCCAAGAGCATCGCTCCCAGCCAACATAAGCACATGTACAGTTCTCCTTCAGAGACAAAAGGGTACAGGGAAAAACAATCACGAACTTTTGGAAATCACTGGCCTCACACAAGGATTTTATTCCTGGATCACCTCCAAAGAAAACCTTCCAAAACAACAAATGCAATGAGACTGCAGAGACAAAGCAATCTGCCGCTTAACTCCTGACACTCAGCACTCTGGTACTTGGGCACCTGGTGACCCTCTGGCACTGCACAGCTCACCTTGCCTCAGCAAGCCAAAATCCTGAGACAGCACAAAATCCCACCTCAGCACCATCAGAGTGGGGTTCAACAGACAGTACAAGGCACTAACACAGGACACTGACTGAGGCCAGCATTCCATCAATGTTGAGGCAAGTCTGTGCCCTTGTACCACGTACCTGACTGTTCCCACCGCCCCTGCCATGCCGCCTTCTCTCCTCCACCAGAGCATCAAGTACTTTGCTTGCACATTTCCAGCAATCTGTTGTTTTCACTGATGCCAATTCCCTCCTTGCAAACCTAAATCTTGGAGTCTCCCCATGACTTGCCTTCACAAGAATGCTAATTAGGTCTTTACTACCCCCAGGCTTTCTGAGAGAACACAAGCATCTGCCATGTGCACTCCCACTCCAGCTATGTTTTCCCACTCCAAATCAACAAAACAAGTGTGTTACTCGGTCAGTGACATGCAGAGGACACAGCCAGACTTGTAAGAAACCCAAGAAAGGAGCTGCATCACGCACCACATTTCACTCTCAAACACCACCAGGAACATCCATTCTCCTCCAGGAGACCATGCCCTGTGTGAGAGGCTGCAGAGCCTGGTTCTCCCTGTGCTGGATCCTTGCTCCAATGGTGCTGGGCTCCCTCAGCATTTCCCCAGGAACAGGCTGCTACCATACTTCTACCCACACACAGGCTTCCCAACCTACACCGTTCCCTTCCCATGACACCCTGATATTTTTAGCACGAGGTGCACAGAGTGAAAGGCAATCTGCTCCCATCAGCTGGTCACGCTCATTACATCCACCCAGAACTGTCCTTCTCCAGACAGCCCACACCCATGGAACACTCAGGTTTTCCAGCCAAAGAACCTATTCGAGGATAGCTGCCAAGGTGGTACCAGCTTGTTTATCCTGGTTGTGTTGGCTTTTCACTCCTTCCTAAAAATGAGGGGCATTTCCCAGGATCAGGCTGCCCCCAGCTCTCACCTACAAATGAACAGCCACAGAATAACATGAGGAGGGGATTGCTGTGAGATCTGTCTTCTGTGCAGTTCCTGACTGACAGACATGCCCTGCAAATGCTAAGCCCTGCAGGTCTCACCTTCTGGCTCAAGTACAGGAGAATGCAGCACTCCCTGCCAGACTCAGGGAAGGTGTCATTTTGAGGAGCAAAACTATCCTCACATTGAAGGGCGTCTGATGCAGAACAAGCACCCAAACACACTGAAACAGATAACAAGTCAATGTGAATGAGGAAGATGCCACAGGTCTCCCAGTTTCCAGTCAGGTAAACCATTTTGATGCTTCTTTTCAGCTTCCTAATTCAGAAGACTGCTCACAGTCACCACTGCCCACACCTCCAGAGGGACTGGGCATTTTCCACAGCTAATCTGTATTGTACTCAGAAAGTAGGGAGCTGAAAGATAAGGGAATATACTCAGATACAAAGAATGTGGCACAAGTGGCTTTGGGGGAAGCATTCTTTAAATGCAGCATTTTACAAGCAGAATAAATCCTAGACCATGTGGCGACAACTGAGCTGCACGCAGCTGCTGAGCCAGCTATCTCTTTCTAGGGGCAAGACTAGCTCCCTGCATAAATGGTTCTTTAAACTTTATAATGCCAACTGCATGAATAGGACTTTTATGGATTCCTACAGTGACGCACAAAGACATCCTGAACATTTCAGAGCTGCTCAGTAAGCCCACACGCTAGCTGCCTTCACCAGAACACTCAGACCCCATCCCAAGACCAAAACTCTTCCAGGAAGCCTGTCTCACCAGGGACATCCTGCTATCTCAAGGAAGTCAGGATTGCTGCCAAAGCCTGGTTAAAGTCTAAATAGATCAGAGACTGCAGCTTTGGTTCCCAGAGACCACACCAGACCTTGCTCCAGCACCATCCTCCTCAGACCTCTGCACAGGGTTTCTTTGTCCACACAGTTGTGCCTTCCAAGAGAGGCACAAAAGGAACTGAGATGAGCGTGTAATCAATAGGCCTCACCCTGCAGCTCTCCTGCTGTCCCTGCCATTTCTCAAAGGGAACTTTTCCTTCCTCCCTCCCCTCCTGCATCATCTTCCCTGGCACCCAAAGCGACAGCTGTGGTTGTGCTAAGCCAGCTCTGGCACGCTGCTCTGTGGAGCTGACCCCGGCCATGCCTTGGGACAGCAACGTGCCAGAGCTGGGACCTCTCCATGAGTTGCTTCTGCTGGTGTGGCCAAGGCTGCTCTGCTGCAGCTGCCTCAAAGGCACTGTCCCACCCCAGTGGACACGATCCAGCAGCACGGCCATGGGAGAGGCTGTGACCCCAGGCACAGCAGCGTGTGTGCTCCCTCCTGCTGAGAATGGAGGCATGAAGGGAAACAGCCCTGCTCCTCTTCCAGCAGCCAGGGCACCAAAACCCGCCCTGCAACAGATTGCTGTGGCTATCCAAGGAATGCCTCCCCCTCAGTTTCCAGTACAAGAGCTTTACAGCCTGCTTCTCTTAAAACTCCCTGATGCAGCCCAATCCCACAGTATGTCAGTGAGCAGCTGGCACTCACTCTGCTGTTTCCAGCTGTGCTGCTTCTGCACAGCGAGGCAGGGAAGCCTGTGGTCTTTCCAGGACACGTGGGAGGCTCAACACTCAAAGAGCATCAGAGACAGGCCCGCTACAGGGAAGCATTGAAGAGCTGCATCTCTGTGAAGGCTGAACAATCCCATCTGTCCTGCTGAAACTCCTCGAGGGATGGACACAAAGAGCACAACGACAGAGATAAAAGGTGTGTTCTCAAATGCGCCAGTGTGGCTGCAAGACGCAGAGAACAGTCTGTACTGTGCTTTCAGGAAATCCTCTCCCTCTTCCATATTCATATTGATTCAAAAACTCCTACATGACATCTCCTCAAGCTCAATGCAAGCTATTACAGAACTCTGGAAACACAGACAAAACCTTGAAGGCACTCTCACAGCAGATTTAACGAGGCTGATGGTTTATCCACCTGACTTTAATCTCCCCCGCTTGTCTTCAACAGCTCTCAGTAACACACAGAGACCTTCTGGGACTTCTTCCATGTGCACAGAAAGTGCTTTTCACTGCAAGACCAGGCTCTCAAGACTGAAATCTAAGTACTAAGGCATGGAAACATATCAGACAGCAAAAGCAGCTGCTTATATCAGGCACGTCTCACCCAATTTTGTGCATGACAACCAGCTGAGCTCAACCACATTCACAAGGAAACGCCATGGCCATGGCAAGGCAGCCCCCCACATCACCCCACAGACACTGTGAGCTCGCTCCAGCCTCGCTGGCAACGAGCACAACTCCCAGCTGCCAGGCTCCTGCACAGAAAGCTGGCAGGAGATGTGGGAAATGAAGAAAATCAATACCGGTTGGGTTGTTTGCAAATCTCTTTCTCCCCTCACCTTCCCGGTCTCACAGAGGACAACTCATTAGGTGTCTGGAGAGCTGCCAAACCTGGATGGGCTTGAGCAAGAGATGCTGCTGCAGTCCTGCAGGACAGAACCCCACAGACCCGACAACCACAGCCTCTCCACCCCTTCCAGCAGCAGGTGAAAGTGGCGCAGGCAGCAGATAAAAAGGGTAAATATAATTCAGCCCAACGTGCACCTGTCCTCCAGACAAAGGCTGCTCCCGGAAGCCAGGCTGTGCCTCTCAGCGCACAAAGACGGGTCTAAATCTGTCTGTAATAGAGCTTTTCAGGCTGACTGAACAGTAATGTTCACAAGCTGCTCCCCTCAAGGGAATACTGTATCCTCCTCACTGCATTACCCCAATCAGAAAGATCAGTGAGCAGCTCAAAGGCAAAGGTGGAAGAGGCACCGCTGATGTGATTCCATTTAGAATCTATCAGAATATTTTATTCCTCCCTTTGAAAGCGACAGATTAGGTATTTCCACTTCTCTTTGAAGTCTGGCGGAACAATTCACACCAGTGGACCCAACACCCCTCACTCCTCTGCTGTGCCAGGTACTGCAGATGGGAGAAAAGCCTCTTTGAAAGCCCCCCAGAGTCACTCGAGGCAAAGCCACCTCTGCAATCAAAGGCCAAACTCCCAGCCAACAGGGTAGCGATTTCTCTTCATCACAGCAAGCTTTATTTCCATTCCAGCTTCTTTATTTTCAGAAAGTCTCCTGGAAAATTAAGTGTGGGACACCTCTATTCCAAAAATCTCTCCTTGGCAAGTGCTGGCTTCCCACTTTCTGGCAGACACTGAAATTAAATGCAGCCTCCCTGTTTATTTCCTTCTTGCTGTGGATATGCACCTCCTTGCTGAGCTCTGGAAGCAATTTTTTAGTTGGGGAAAAAAAAAAGAAAGATTCCAAGCTCTTACATAAACAATGGCTGGTGATGAGAGGAAAGACAAGGGTTGGAAAATTTCTCACATTTTATTAAAGCATCTCTCAGTGCAGCAGATCAGACAAAAAGAACAAACCCAAACAAACAGATTGAAACAGCTGAATATTAAAATGGTACTGGAGGGATCAGCTGCAGCATCTTTCCATGGCCAGGACCAGAGCCTCTACCAGACAACATCACTGAGACACAAACATGGGTGGATTTTGCTGTTCCATGGTACAGAAAGAAGCATTCTAGAAAGAAGGTGCTCAGCACAGACACAGAATGGAAAAGCAGAGCCCAAGGCTGTTGTACTTGTCAAACACACCTCTGCTGGTCTCAAGTCTAAGTGCTAGAAGGAAAGGAAAAAAAAAAAGAAAACAAACTTCCTGCACAAAAAGGGAAAATAAGCAACTTTGTCAGTGCTTCCTCCAGCCTGAAGCACAAATTGATAGGATCACACTGATCTAATCCAGAGGGCATTCCCCTAGAGATTACAACAGTCTCAAAGTAGGTCATGCTCGGGCTTGAGCTTCTCAGCAAGCCCAATTCTGACATTTCCAGAGCGCGTGTAGGTGCGTGTGTGTTTTTCCCTTTCCCTGCAGCAGCTCTCTGTGCAACACCCATTACCAGAAACCCAAACTAGACAGGAGTGAAGTTTAAGGGCTGGACCTCTGCTTGGAACAGCAAGAGATGGAACTATCCAGCCCAGTGACCCTTGTCTCCACACTCTGGCCAGAGCTGCCAGCTGTTAATGGCCAAGGGCATTCCCCCTGCCCGGGGTTTCCAGGGCATTAGGGCTGAAACACCAACAAACCCACACACTGCCCATAAAGGGGGAAGCAAGCACGGATATTAATGGGACCAGAGCTGTGCTGGCCACGAGCTGAGCTCAGGGGAGAGCAGGGCTGCTCAAACCAGACCTGAATCAAGACACACTGAAATTCTGGTGTCCACGCAGTGTCCTGTTCCTCCCTCACACTCTCCCTTTCTGCACCAGTTTCAGCACAAGGAGCTCCTGTGGACACAGCTGCCACTTGTCCCTGCTTTGGTTATTACACAAGGCTGCTTCTCCAAGCTGGAGCTGACTCCTAGCTCACTCTCCACCCAGCCAAGCTGCTGCACACTTCAGGCTGGAACAAACAAACAAAACCCAGAGACCTTCACCAACCTGCATTTCGCTCAGCTACAATGAGAACTCTTCCACTTCTCCACTCCAGCACCTCTTTACCTTTCCCCTTATCTGGAACAGCAGAACCACATACAGCACATCATAATCAATGTTTGCAATCAGATCCCTACAAAACAAGGGATATAAGCACACCAATACTTTTGATTCATCAGGACACGAGCACATCCCTGTTCACCCTTCCTCAACCTAGAACAGCTACAAAACAAAACACTCACCCATACCAAATTGCTTTTACACTCCTGCACTCAGAGCCTTTCCCATAACTTTAATTTCAGATCCTCCCAGCTGTCACAGCACTTGCCTCATCCTCCAAGGACTACAAACACAGGCTTTCTTCAGGGTCCTGGACTGTTTATGTGCAGAGAGAGGAAGAGAATTGCATTTGCTGAGGCTATGAATGATTTATCATCGCACTGAATGCGAGAGGAACGGGGTCCCAGGGCTCGCTGCATGACCGGAATCTCACAGGCAGGCTGCATCTGCAGAGATGTTTGTGTGCACTCTTCAAATCATCATTAACCAACAGGACCCTCAAGAGGAGCATTTATTTCCTTGGGATTGTAAGGGAGATGGCTGCTGAGGAAACAGCTGGGCAGGATTTAGCCCCATTATATCTGTCTGCCTTGTTCCGCTCTCCCGCCCCTCCACCTCTCAGTTTAGTTGGGTACAAAAATCAAAATAATAATGAAAATTTGGGGAGAAAAAAAAGGAATTTGGGGAGGAAAAAAAAGGGGAAAAAAAAGAAAATAAAAGAGAGGGAAGTGCAGTACATAGCACAGGCCAACTGGGGGTCACAGCTCTGGTCAGTGGAAACACATGCAGCTGCATAGGGCAGGTTTTATATTTCCAAATACTTCCCCCCACCCAGGGGTTTAAGTACTCTTCCCATTCTCCAGATGATTTGCGCAGCGCTGTAAATGCAGGTGTTATAAATAAACAAAAATATGCCCATGCTGGCACGCAGCTTTCAGCTAGTAAAATGGGCATCAAGGATTCTTAATGAAACGGTTTTGCAATTCCCAGCAGTTCTGCATTCTCTGGAGACAGGGTGATTAAACAAATACACAGAGCGAGAGCCTAGCCTTGACTCCATCTATGGGAGTTTTGTCACAGCCTGAAATGAGGCAGGAATGCCATGCCATGGACCTCCCCCAGACAGCTACACAGGCTGTAACTTAATATTATGCCTCTTGTTACGTGTGTGATACCAAGAGGCAACCATATTTAATACAGTACTCTGTATCCAGGGATAAAGCAGGATGGAGCCAACCATCAATCACTCAGCTTCTCTTTCCTTGTAGGATTACACAGGCCAACACCATGGCTAGGAAGTATTTATGAAGTCTTTTTTTAGCTCTAGATACTGCAGACTTTTTTTATAGTTACTACAGACCTCTATTTTCTGCGTGCTATATTTCCATGCACATAATCCTCACCTCGAACCCACTCATTAAAAAGAGCACTGCTCCCTTGAAAAAATAGTCCTCAGATTACCCACAACTCACCCTCTCTCTTTCCCAACAGCTAAGAATGCCATCAATTACCCCAGCAAAGGCAACCAGGGAGAAAACTGGAACTAGGAACCAGGCAGGGGGTGGGTAGCCTTGGAGTAAACCTCTTGTATTTCCTACATCCCCTGCACTGCACTTGAATCATTTCCTCCTTCTTCCCCAGGCAGCCCATGGATTAGATGCATGAAAGTACAGCAATTACCCTCTTCCATTACCCTAAAGACTCAGCAAGAACAAATTGTTTGCAATGGAGAACCCTCTTGCCTTCTCCTGCCTCAGAGCGAAACCCTTCCTCCATCATCTCCAGCTAACCTATGAGATCTGTATGCTCTGCAGACAGAGACCATTGCTAAGCAGTCAGCTTTAATTTCCTTGGAGCCCTCCAAATGCAGCATTGTGGCTCAGACACATTATCCACCACTGCCTTTGGAGGCTCCATTTCTCCTCTCCCCCTCCCCAGCTCACAGCCTGCCTATCACCAAAAACAAGCAGGAAGAGAAGGGAGCAAGGAAAACTTCTCTGCAAAACCATCTCTTTATTCCGGGCTTCTTTGATGTGGTGCAACACCAGTCTGGGAAAGAAATCCTCACTCCCCACAGCCTATTGAGCTTCCAAGGGTTGTTTGGAGAAACAGCACCAGACATCAGCTGACACCAGCAATTACATCCAAATAGCAGATACAAGTCTGTTATCGATCTGTTCCTAGAGGGAAGGACAAGCTATCCAGTAAAAAGGGGTGTCACGTTATTAAATTCTGAGAGGATAATAACCCAACACGGAGGGCACAGCTGTTACTGGTACACTTCAGGCTTCGTTTCCAAGCCTGACAGGGAGCAAAGATCATCAGAGCACTTCAGTGTTCAGAGACAGGCCTAGAAATTAGAGGAATAAATTAACATATCCATATCTGAATCATTGGGCTAAGGGGGCTGCAAGTTCTACGGGCAGGAACTGGCCTGGTGCTGCCAGTTAACTCCCAGCAGCTGCTGAAACCTCTTCTTAGCCAGGGCACAACGTTCAATCAACACTTCAACCTCTCCAAGCCCTGCAGCTTTGCCCCAAAGCAGGAGTTTTAACAGCCCAAACACTTGCAGCAGCCCATGGAAAAGGTGCAGGGAGGTTTTCTCCTTCAGTAACCTGAGCCAAACATCCTGGTGAAGAACAGCGACAGACAGCTCTGTGAAAAAGCCCAGATCAATTTTGCTACGGAAAAGAAAACACGGCTCAGGGTAAGCGAACAAGCCACAGCCTTTCAATATCAGCAACTCAAAAGAATGGAAGAATTTAACCAAGCTGCTGCTGGGGAGAAAAAAAAAAAATCCACGAAGAGTTATCGATTTTTATGAGCTTGGAGTCAAGAGATCCATAAATTATTCACAAGGCAACAGAGATGGCAGATTTCTTGGACATTTCAGCGCCTCACCTCACAGAATTACAAGCTCGGATCATTTGGCCAGACTGTCCCACAGTTGAGCCTTTATAAACAGCAACAGTGATCTCCAAAAAGGGCTCTGGATGTGTGACAGGCAACTGCCCTGCTAGCAGCTTGCAGGACATGCCAGGGGATACAGGCAGAGCTGGACAGACAAAACAACAACAGAAACAAAGTGGTTTCAGAGCATACTTTGGGGATTTTCCACCCCACTGCAGACAGCAGGTCTCTCTGTCTGAATTAACAAAATTACAAACATAACACCACGAGTTTAGAAGTGAAATGCACCCAATATGCCTGCCCAAGGAATCAAAGTCCCTCCGAGCATCCCAAAAGAAATCAAGGTGTGAAGAGCACTACAGACATCAGTATTTATCTCAGATGTAAGTCTGGGCAGAAAACTCAAGCTCAAGAGCTCTGTGAGGCACTCCCAGCTTCATCATAAGCCTCAGGTGCAGCCTCTGGCAACTCATCTCTCCAGGCCCCTTTGCAAGATAGAAAGCAACAGTTTTCCTCCTGCTGCAAGGGAAAAGCATTGATGCCCCCAGATGTGAGAGCAGCCGAGGCCAGGGAGTGCCTCAGATCCTGAGCTCGTGTGCACAGATCCTCATCACCACAGCCAACCTCCCACACCAAACAAAAGTGGGCCCTTAGATTTGCAGCACTCAAAGCACTGGAGACACCTGGGATTATCCCTTCACACAGCCAGAAAAGCACAGCCACTGCCTTCCATTGGCTCCAGTCACACCAGTCCCCCGTCCTGCCTGAGAACTGGCGAGTTTCTGGTTGGATCTAAGCCAGGTTTGACTCCAGAGCACATAAAAGACCTCAGCACTGGAAAGATTCTTGTTTACAAAGCACTGGATTGGAAACTTCACATCAAGGTACGTTTTCATGAAATCTAGTGGGGGAAGATCAGTATGTACTTTTGCAGGTAAATGTGGTCATTGGAAACACTGGAGCTGCAGCTCAGAAGACAGATTTTCTCTTTATCCACACCACCAGAAGCAGAAGTGAGAACAAAGGCAGCTCTCCTTACCCACCACCCCAACACAAACCTAATCCAGGATTCCAAGCCTTTAACTCACAGAAAAAAAAACCCATAAATCTCCCTGTGTTTGTGCAGAAAGAGCTGAAGGTTTTAAGAAGTGCTGGAAAGGAAGCCAGCCATTTGTCTTTACCCTTTCCAAACCCAGGGACGTGCATGCCTGGCCAGTTGCCCATAACAGCACCTAAACCCAAGGCAGTGGTGCAGCTCTAAACACCCAAATCCTCGAGTGTGCCAAGTGTGAGCCAAGCGTGGGTTTCCAGCACAAACCCCACAAAACCTTGGAGGCACGCTGATGGGAAGGCTTTCGTGCTGAGCTGTCTCACACTAATGACCCCACAGCAGGATCTGGCAGGCAAAGGCAGCCCCCAGATTTCGCCGGTGCCGCTCGAGTTTCAGACGGTGCAGAACAGCACATTGATCCATTTATCGTCTGTGGGGTTGCCATGGAGACCACAAGTCATTCCCCACCATCACCACCACCCCCCCGCAGAACCCCCCCACTGCTTTTCAATTGATAGCTGGGCACTGGGGAAGCATTTGCAGCACCGTGGAAATTAAATCCACACCAGAGGAGCAGAGGATTCAGAGCTGACACAGCCAAGGGACCTCAGCTTGAGGCAGTCTGCCCTGCTCTTCCCCACCGAGCAAGGCCAAGCAACCGGGCACTCCGAGCCGAGTATTACGGGAAATTAACGATAATAAAGTGGGATTTTAATGCCACTCCATGGGTTCCCCTCTGACACTTCTCACAAGGTAGCAGAGAAGAAAGACTTCTCTTTAAATGCCAAAACAGGCTTTGGAGTATCCTAGAGTAAAATTCAACCAGGGCAAAACAGCAGGGGGTTCCCATCACCCCCAAACAGGGGAACATCCAGCAGGACAGCAGATCCATTCCTGAAGGATCACAGCAGACCCATTCCTGAAGGATCACAGCTGACCCTTCACCAAAGGGAGCAGAGCATCAAGCAACTTGTGCACACAGCAAGCAGCATTATGAGAGTGGGTAGATCAAACTCCAGCCTCCTGCTGCTGGAAAAAAGTCACTTCTTGGTCTGTAGAAGATACATGAGCCACCAACTCTGGGGGCAGCAGAGCAAGGCTAGAGCACATCCTGCAAGCCTACCCTTCAGATATCCATTCCCCAACCTCTCAGCCAGGAAGCAGAAAAAATACTTGGCCTGGTTTTGGGGTAAATGTCCCAATGGGGTGCACAACACTGCCTCCCCCACACCAGTCCAGGCTCTGGCACCACAAAGCATTCAGGTGCTGTTCAGCACTGTCATTTACTAGAACCTGATAGTATCACATTTCCTTCCTCCCACCCCACATAGGACGAAAAAACACCACCAAGACAACCTGAGAGAAATTTTTCAAACCTTAGTGCTTAGAGTTTGGCTTTTAACTCCACACACAACCACTCAAGCAAGTCACCTGCTCTGCCAAAAGAGCTGATCCCATGTAATTCCCTTGCATTTTAACAAAGAGCTGCTGTGCAAGTGCTGCACTTCTTAACAGCTCATTCCCTGCACACACAAGTGTGAAAACTTGGTGCTGGCTTTACCCCAGGCTCCAGAACTGGATCACGACAAGCACCTTTTTAGGAGGCTAAAGGACAGAGGAAGAGCTGGTGTCACCACCCCCCCAGCAGGGTGGGCTGCTGCCAGAGGAGCCCAGCAGGCAGAACCCACCCCAGGCACTGGAGCATGAGGACACAGGGCAGGTGGCAGAGCACAGAAAGGCAGCTGCAGGCTGGGAGCCTTCAGGGAAACTCAAGAAGCGTGGTGTAAATACTGTATGTGCCTGGAGCCAGAAAGCTCAGCGAGGGCTGTGTGTGGCATTTCCTGAAGGTTACCTCTAATAAGTGCTGTCAGCTTGCCAGCCTTCGACTGTCTGCTGAGTCCTTCTGTGGGAAGCACGGCGCGGCCCAGACCTCTGTGGCATTGTCACAATCTGTGACAGCAAGAGCTTGAAAAATAAAATTCCTCCCACGCAGCACAGCCAAAGCAGGTGTAGGACACCAGGGCAGGCAAACCCACTGTAATCTGGCTGGGTGGAAAGGCTCCTCTCTTCCCCCTAATGCCACAGAGCTGCTGGCTGAGCAGGGTGTGTGTCCCCACAGACACAGAGGCTGATGGAGGAGCAGGGCAGGTGAGCAGGTGGCCCAGCCTGTCCTGCTGTGCAGCCCTGCTGTGCACACAGCTGCCCAGCCCAGCCCACGCAGGCACGTCCAGCAGGATCAGAGCTGTGATGCTCAGGCCACTCTCCTCCTCCAGCAGCAGCTGGGGTGCTGCAAAACCTCCCTGAGCCTTGCAGAGGGCTGGGCACTGCACCCACCCCGTGCCAGCAGAGCCAGAGCACAGCAGCACACGTTTGTCTGCATTCATTTTCCAGCTGCCACCAAAAACATTATTCCAGCCCACCCCACTTGTTTACTTTTTTCCAGTAGGAACAGACAGGGTATCTTCATCTATTCCCAGGTGTTTTCTGGTTCTCAGGGTGAAGTTTACTCACAACTTTTCAGCCTTCCCAGCCCTGTGCTCACAGCCCACTGGTGAAGTGGATCTGCTCTCTGCTGTTCTTCAAATCACCCACTGATCTCAGTGGAAAACAGGGGTTTCCAACCAAGCCAGGTGGCACCAGTCTCTCCAACAAGGACACCAAGCTCTCCTGCAACAGCAGGAAATGCCCACGACTCCTCTTGCAGAGCCTCTGCCTCAATTCCTTTTCTTTTCTTTTTCAGAGGACAGCTCCAAACACAGCACTGGAAATAAATGCCAGTGGTAAGCAGACAGTACACCCCAGATAAACTCTGCAGTTGTGAGCAGAGAAGTCAGGAGATGTGTCATTCCAGTTTCCAGGAGAGAGAAAAATAAAAAAAAAAAGCCACAGTTCAAGGCCTCTTTGGTTACGTAAACTTCATTTCCATGTCTTTTATCACTGATAAGATAAGCCATTGCTCAAGTTCAAGTTCTGTATCAAGTAAACCATGATAATCCTCTTAGGAATTCCCCATGCCCCAGCTTGAACAGACCTGCAGAAAAGAGCTTAAGGGGTTGCCTTCAGCTTAAAAAAAGAAACACACAAGCACAGAGCCACAGACTTATTTATAACGTAGGCAAATTTGGGGCCTAGTATAGAGCACTGGAGGCTTATACAGCTCTGTCTGAATAAAGGATCTACTTCTGCCCTAGTTCATAAATGCTACAAGCTACTACTTGGTCATGCATCGCTCAGCTGAGCACCAGCCTGGAGATGATTGCCTTCCAAGGAGGATTTCTTGCAGCGACAGGAATCCAGAGGGTCAGACCCCAGAAGAAATTAAACTGATTCACAGCCAGTCACACACGCTATGTCCTGGATTAGAGCAACAAGACTTTCCCAGGCAGCTGGATTTTTTTTGGTTTATTACAGCACAGGATAATTCTATATCCTTTAATGCTGGTAGCAGAATTACAGTGATTTTAAGCCATTATTGCCCTGCTTCAGGTACAAGATGTTAAACTCACTAAGACCACCTCCTCCTGTACTTCACTGTCAAAACACCCAGATGCAAAACATCATTGCCTATATTTGTTAAGAGGATGATTTGATCCAATCTAGCAACTGACTATATTTACTAACCACTTAAATATGCACTCACACACCCCGCACTGCAACACAAAAGGCCATTTCATAAAGATCTGATTGCAAGACAGATGACAGCAATAAGCAGGCACACCAACTCTTGCCCTCCTCTCTGCTGCTCATCATCGGGACACAAATTACCCGGGCCTGCAATTTTTATCACAGCATCTTCCAAGGAACCGACTTAGCCTGAAGGGAATGAAGGCCAATGTTTGAAGCTTAATACTTCACTTCCCAGGGCTGCATGTGGCCACCCCCAGTGCGCTTCAGCGACGTGCAGCCACACGCTGCAAGGGCACAGCCTTAAACCCTTCTAAGCTGCTGCCTGCCCCAAGATCGAGGCACCAGGCAGTGGGGAACATCTGAAATTGGGGCTTAAAATGCAAATTTTCTGCAGGTCTGTCTACTTTCCTCAGCCAGCCCAACGGGCTCCGGCACCCACAACTGTTTCTTACACGTTTCCAGCTACCCGTGACTTTCATCCCTCTGATGGTTTCTCTCCATTAGGGTCTTTCAGGCATCTCTCAGGATTTTATGACACTCGAACTGAAAGATGCAGCATATCAAACAAAACACATCTCTCTCCTTCCCACCAGCAACTTCAAGATCCTTTAGCATTGACTGACAACCCACAATATTGTGGGAAAGGCTGTTTTCAGATGAGCTGCTGGAAAAGCTCTTCCAAGGTAGCAGCTGAATTCAAATCACACACCAATTAGCTCAGGGGGATTTGTATGTTTTTCTTTCAGGAAACCTATTTGAAAACAAAACAAAGAGGAAAAAAAATTGCTTAATTAAAATATCTCAAACTGTCTCACAAGCATGCCACATTTTCTACTGAAGAGAACAGGAGCAGCTTTAACTAGTTTCACCTCATCAGAAGGAATTTTGTCCTTTAAACCCTCTTGCTGTGTTCCCCCACCTCCAAGATAACACAGAGCTCCAGAGCAGCTACAGACCTGCTCAGCATCACGCAGCAAGCAAACCACTCTGCCAAACTGGGTCTGTTCCGTGTCTTTCTCACAAGATGAGGTTTTCCACACTGCTCTCCTTAGGTTTTCGCCTCTCCCCTCAAGGCCACATGCAGATGACCGTGCTTTTTCTGAAGCCAGTGCCAATGAGGCCACTGCATTCGTTATCCAGCAGGATAATGACAGAGTGCAATTCAGTCAACAGCAAATCCTCCCCAGGGAGATGCCCTCTGACCTTCCCTGAGCTGGGGGATGAACGCAGACAGCCAGATCTCAGACAGGCGGCAGAGCTGAGTGAATAATTCCTAATGAATCCTTTCATCTCTTCTTTTGTTTTGGGGAAGGGAGGGAGTGGGTGAAAGGAAATAGTTTGGTACCATCCACCAGCAGAAAATTATTTTCTAGAGCTAGCCCAAATCACTGTCATGTGAACAACATTTTTCATGGCTTCTGCACAGTACGTGGGCACAGAACACAGGCTGCTCTCTGCAGAGAAGCCCCTTGTGCAGGCAGCCAGCCTGGGAGAGGGGAGCAACAGCCAAAAACACAGCAAGAGCAGGGATGCTGCTGAAGCCTTGCCTAAAATCACCCTTGGGCAGGCAATTGAGAGTTAATCTAAGATGATCACATTTTTGCCACCGAAATTCAGATCCACCGACACATCAGCAAACACATAAAGGACAAGAAAGTTCATGAAATGAGGCCCACAGAAAGTCAGGATCTTACCTCTCTGCACATGTCACTCAGCCCTCACTATCAATTTTCTCTCATTTTCCAAGTCACAAGCTGTAAGGATAACAAGGATGTGATAAAAGCAGATTTATTTTTTTTCCCCAACAAAAAGAAGCAATTCCCATTTCTCCAGTGTGAACTCAGCTGCAGAATTCAGCTTAGCAGCATCTCCTGAACGCTCCGTGTCACCCAGAGGTATTACAGTAAATAAAGGTGGAAAAACAACTCCCAGCTCTGAGATCTCAGAGCTGCTCCACAAGATTTCAGTCATCCATGCAGCACCATGACCCACGGGCACGAGTCCCCATCACTTTTAGCCATGCAGTTTTTATCCCCATTTCTCACTGGTCCTGAATCAGCCATGTCTGAAGCAGACACTTCCAGCTGCACCAGCATTTACAGGGATTTACCCCCAGCAAGCCCCACCTCACCAGACTGTGGTTTATACTGGGAATAGAAACCACACGGAAGGACCACGGTCAGGAGATGCTCCCGGCCCCATTCCCAGACAAATGAACTGACGTGAACCTACACACTAAAACAGAGCTTGGCTGGTGTATTTATATAGATGCCAAATCCCAGGGATATCAATGACAATCTCTTCCCCAGTAAAACCTGATTACAGCTCTGGAGTCTCTAAAGCCCCCCTGCCACCTCCCTGGTCACGGGGACACCGTGGGGAGAGGCCAAACCCCTCCAGGTGCCCTGCACAGCAGGGGCTGCAATGCCAATGATTAAGCAGATCTTCAAAGGGAAAAAAAACAAGAGTCCTGGTCAATGACTGACCAGTGTAATAGCTCAGGCTACTATCATGTGCTCTTCTCACACCACATTTGTTTGCTGGACTGCCCAAGAGGTTTGCAAGGGTCAAACACGAGGTCATCAGCTTTGCTGAAAAAAATATAAAAAGCTGGAGCTGCAAGTAAGGAAGGTACCAGAACTTACAATTAAGGCTAAAGAAGACATGAAAACGCAAATCCTCTAAGTTTAAACATACCAGAGGGCAGCATCAAAAAGGAGAGGGGAAAAAAAAGGGATCTTACGGTTTTTGAAGATCAGACCTTCGCAGTATTTAGTAATTCACGAAAAATTCTGGCCAGACTCAAGTGGCTGCGGAAAGCAAAACCTTGCTTTCAGGCTATTTTGAGAAGCACTCACAAGGTTTATCCCAGAAACTGCTTTCTGCCTACTCAGATTTCTCAACTGAGCCCATCACATGGTGTTTCGATGGACTGCTGGAGACACTTGAGAATAGCAGAGCTGCCTGCTGCTATCTGCCTGGCACAGGGTGGTTTTTAATTGAGGCTGAACTCTTTAAGTCCCTGCTGCAGTCTGCAGCTCCAATCACTGAAATAATAATTAAGCCCAGGAGAAACAGTGCAAAGCAGCGATGCCTTGAACTGGTACGTTAAGATGAGGGAACCTGAAGATGGGCACAGACATCTCCAGGATGTGCTGCTTCATTTTGAGCCTGAGGATTTCACAGGTTTTTAAAGAGGAAGTCAGGGTGGCAGCAATCCTGCAGTATAGAAACAGGATAGAAGCAGGAAAGTATCCACTTTCACCTCACCCAGTCCAAGGAAGAAATCAGAGCAAGTTTTTTTTTCTGTGTGAGTTTGGGACCTTCCTTCCATGGGAATCTGAGAGATTATCAAAAGAAGAATGCAGAGCAAGAGAGGCACCCAAGACATCAGACAGATTTGAGCCATCCTCCCCAGTTCAAACTAACCTGTGAAAGAAACCTGTGAAAGAAACCACTCTGAAAAAGTCTGCGCTGGCTGTGGAGGTTGCTGGCGGATCAGACAACACAAGTTCGGCTCTGAAATCCGAGGGGAGAGACTCAGCCTGGAAACGACTCTCCATTAGGTTAATTAGTCAAGTTTGATGTATCCAAGTCGGTTACCATGGCCACAGGAACTGAAGAGTAATGCTTTACACACATTTCCTTGTGTGGGACTGGGGATGGGGAACTCATCCAGCCCCTGCAGGCCCCCTGGCCAGGCAGGGAGGAAGGAATCTGCCACCCTGGGCTCTGTGCCAGCACCCTGGGCTGGGCTGCTCACAAACCTTACTGGAACTGCTCCTTGTCCATAAGGCTGCTAAAAATAGCACCGGAGCTCAACCAGGTTAATGACACATCAAGAAGATGCAGTTGCACGTAGAAATAAACAGAATGCACGCCAGATCTACCCTCCACTTGGCTTTTGGTTGGTTGGTTTTGAGTGGGGAGGAAAAAAAAAAAATCAAAAAGCTGCTCTGTTTTCTCTTAACAATTCAAAGCCTATCTGTCAAAGAAGTGACAGAGAGCTGTCCATCTCTCCAAACACCATGCCATATACAGCTGAAGCTTGTCTGTCAATTTCAGAAAGAGACCACGGTATATTACAGACAAACATTTTAAGTGTCATTAGTTACATTATGATCAACACCACATCAGTTGCTTACAACTCCTCTCTGCAGCAAACACTCACCCATGCAGTAGCACACATGAGTAAAACCTACTGCAACTTCAGGAACAGCAGCAGATTTAGAAAAGAGTGGGAGAGAAAGAGCGATTTGTAATTCAGCAAGGCTGCTGTGGCAGAGCAGTTTAAACTCCTTTGAGAAAAGGACCCTCCTGTCACTCCCTGCTCATCTGGTGCCTCGCTGAGCCAGCACTGATGCCTGCAGAAGCTGCACACAGCACAGAGGATGATGATGGCTTCTGCCCAACTTTGCTCTTCAGCAGTTTGCCGTGGATAGGAAGCCATGGCACAAAAGCACAGCCCACTTGAGGTGGGTGCACAAACAAGACTTAAGGAACAAAGGTGCTGCAGCACAAAACAGCCACAATGTGAAAAACCCCAGCCCTGCCACAGAGGAACATTCCCAGTCACCACTCTGAACCAAGCGCTTCATTTCCAGCTCACAGAAAAGGAGTAAATGCCACAGACTTTCCCAGGCAGCCAGACCGTGACAGAAATGACTGAACTGCTACAATGCTGCCTGAGCTTGACTCCAAGCTGAAACTGCAGCAGAACATCAACAGAACCCTACCTGAGGGTCTGCATCACCTGTTGCAAAATTGGTTGGTGTGTCCCATGCTTGAGAGAGACACCACATGTCTGCAAACAGGTCTGTGCACAACTCTGGGGGAATATCTCCCTCTTAGAAGGGAGTTTCAGTCCCGTGAAATTTACTCCTGCAAAAGTTTACACCAGGTTGTGTAAACTACAGGCACTCTTCCCTGGTTTCAGGCCCTGTGTCACATCTGTCCTTGCAGCACCCATACTTTCAACAAAGCAGTGCTGACTTAAAATCTCAACTGCTTGGTGAAGACTCACTCAGCTACTCAGGTCAAAAATAACAGGAGAGAGAAGCACTGTGATAGGAACACGCTAAGGGGCAGTGAGGTGGGAAACTCCTTCAACCACTACAGCCCAAGTCCCCCAATTTCAGAATTACAGCTTAAACAAAGTGAGCTAGATGCTGTTACAAAGGTAAGCAGGACTCACCGTTGTTTGACAGCCCCAACCCCACCAGGAGTTACAATCCAGCTCCACCTCTCTCAGTAGGTTCATGTTCAGTTGTTAGCTTCATCCCTCTCCCCAGCACAGGCTTAAAATAGTTGCTGGATAAAGATTTCTCTGTTACAATTATGAAAAAAACTGAGAGATGGCCAGGTGATAGGAGCACAGAACAAGGAGAAGACAATTTGCTTCTGTAACTAATTGTTCTGTCCTCTCAACACACACCAAACTGACCTGGCAAGGCTGCAAGGCGAAGCTCTTGTATTTATTTACACTTTTTTTTCTGCTGGTTAAGAGGCTTCCTAAGGCAGATTGCAAATGGTCAAGACAGCACAGGCACCTTTATCAAGTTTTGCATAAACTGGAATGAGTGAAGAACAGCAGGGATAGCAGCATTCCTGGCTGTGTCTTTACAAAAGATATTTTAGCCTCAGTTACCTAAGAATTAATGGGCAAAAATATTCAAGAAGTTCATAAAGGCAGGTGTGAACACTCACTCACTTCTGGCTACAGCCTTCTTACCCTTCAAACCAAAAAGAAGCATGTGCAGACTGCCTGATCAGCAGGCAGGGGAGTGCCTGAGTTAACCAAACACATTCAGTGCCTGGAGCAGCACTGGGTAAGTCAAGGCTCAGGAGTCGTGCACGGACAGGCTCTTCCTGGAACAGCCACGGGCCTGACTCTGCACCCATCTTCCAACTCAGCCAAAGGTTCAAGGTGTTTCCGCATGAAACAAGGAACTGGAGCGAGGCAAACACAATAATACATTGTGTGGGGACTGAAACCTCCTGCTGAGGAGAAATCCACAGACACTTAAAAAGCACAACTGAACAAAACGCAGTAAGAAAAAAAAAAATCAGGCGCAGATGGAGCTTAAAGGTCTTGTCTCATTGAACCAGAGCAAAATCACTCTGCCTTTGGCAGGGGAAACAGGAGCAACCAGGGTGCTTGTGTCTGCCTCTGCAGCACGACTCCTCCACCTCAGGGCAAAGCCAATTCCCCATTTCTCAGCCTTCTCTGCTGCTGGCAGAGTTTAAGGACATTCACAGAAGCGCGTTAGATTTCACGAGCACCAGTCTCAGCGGAGAAGATGCAAACCTCAGCTCTCCACAGCGAGCGAGTTAAAATAAAAACACAACCCTTAAGGTACATGCTGACTTCTCTCTTTACTTCTGTTTCATAATGCTGGAGAAAACCCAAAACCCTGCAGTGTTTCTCACTCCAACACCACACAGCCCTCAGGAACGCTGCTGGCAGCTGGCTGGGTTCTGGACCAAAACCACAGCAGCTCTTTATGTGCATCTCTAATCATGGCATCCCAAGACACGTAGACATCACAAAAAAAAAAAAGAAAAAAAACCACCCCAACGATTTTTTAGCAGCAACCCTGTCAAGATATCAAAGTAAAGCCAAAACTAAAACCTACAAATGAAGCAAAAAAAGACAGAGGAAGAAGGAAAAAAAAAAGGGCTGGCTGACACCTCCTATACACGCTGTCAGCAGGATCATTTGCTCCCAAAATAAGGATGCTCAACACATCTTAACTGATGACATGACAACTGCTTCACTGTCCCAACACCAAAGTTGCACAAAAACCTCTGAACACCCATTGCCTTGCAGCTCAGTAAAAAACAAGCACTCGTACTCACTCAGAGCAAGCAACAGACACTGTGTGCCTCTCCTCAGACACATTTTCAGCTCTTCACTTCCACTCAAGCATCCACTGGGGCTGCAGAGAAGCCTTTTAGCCCTCCACCCTTTGCCAGTCACGCTCAGCAGCTCCAGCCACAAGGCTGCTGAGCTGGCTGCCCAGGTGCCCACAGCATGCAAAAATATCTCAACTGTAGCTCTGGATCCCAAACAACTCAGCAGAGTGAGCGTGCAAAGGGAGCGCTGCTGACTCCAGGTCCCCCCCCAGACAGCAGCAACCAACCTCCTGCAGAGCCTGGATATGCTCAGGCTGCCTCATCAGCACCTCCCAAATAAGCAACATTTGAGACTAGAAAGTCTTAAAGTAAGAATTCTGAAGGCTTTTTCCACTGCTGGTTCAGAGAGTTTTCCCAAAACACTGCACACACAGATTCCTGTAACGCAGACTTCGCTGCGTTTTTTATTTCTCTGACAGTTTTTGATCACCTCTGGTCTAGCATTTGGAAATTATTATTCACGCACACAACAGGAACAAGGCTGCAGGGAAACATGAATTTCACCGGCCTGCCTGGTTTTGTCTGTGGACACCACCTCACATATTACCAAATCAAAACAAGCCGGCCAACTTGAGCGTGAGGGGGAAATGAAAGGGCAGACCGGTGACCTAGAAATGAAGCTGACACTCTGGCATGAGCTTGAAACTCTGCAGCAAAAGGGGGAAAAAAAAAAAAAAAAGAAGTTAACACTGCTTTCAAGATGGAGCTTGAAAAGTTTATTAATGGAATTATATGATGTGGTACCCACAGAAAAGCAAGACTTGATCAAGGAAGTTTTTCCAATAGAAAAGAGTCATCCCCTTTGCTAAACATAAGAAACTCTTACGCCAAAGAGGGGATGTAGTTATTTAAGGTTTGGATACCATAAAAACATCCCTACCAAACCAAACCACTGGAGAAACTGGGTGAGCACACAGTTCTGGTACCCAACACCACTGCTCTGATACACACCCAACATTTACACACCACATGATGTCACAAATCCCACGATGGTAACAGCATGGGCTTGAGGAGGCAGCAGACAAAACTTTAGGGCTTCAGGAATGCCACAATCACACGTCTCAGCACTGAGCCAATGCAAACTCACCCTGCCAGGTGTAATTGGTTCAAAAAGGGTGTTAACAAGTTACCTTTGCTCCAGCAAGTTTCAGGCTTGAGCGAGTAATGTCCACATCACCAGCATAAACTGACACAGGATCCGCATCGCCCCGCGGCGAGGCTGACACGGGAGCCAACATCCAGCCCAGACTCTGCGTGCACCATCAGGTAATCCAGTGTAAATCACTGGGGACTCACAGCCTTCCAAAACCACCTCCTTGCAACATCAGGACCAAGGAGATCACATGGCCTCGGCAGTAAACACTTACAGGGAACGCTTCTGCTACAAGAGCCAGGTGCTGCCACTGATAAACCATGTGCTCACCAGAGTTTCTGCAGCACTGCAGGTACAGCTTTGGGAAGTTTGCAGAGGCCAAAGACTGAGCTATTTATGAAGTGATCAAGTACCACGCAGCTGAGATCTGCTCTTATAAAAATTTAGCTGCTGGAGTAATTTTATAAGGTTTTAAAATATTTTCAGAAGAAAGCCAACTTTCCATTGTTTGCCGCAGCTTGTTAGAAGCCCACACATCCCGCAGTGTAGAGGAAAAGACATTCTCCACCCTCTCCAGCCAGCACTGCACGGCTAGAGGCACAGGCAGATTTTCACAAAGCTTGATTTTGCCTGTCATCCTACTCAGCAATTCAATTCTCCCACCACATCCCACTGACACCCAAGCGCAGGGCTCTGAGGGTTCTGCCCCTCACCATGCTGTGCTGCAATAATCAGGCCCCAGTTCTTTGCACAACCACCTAAGCCTCCAGACCTTGCAATTAAACACTCCCTGAGGAGGATGAAACCTGCCCACCTGGGAGACAGCAAGTCCTCAGGGACTGATCACAGACGATGGGATGATCTGCACCAGGAACCTTCCCAAATCCTGTCATCCTCCACCCACGGGCTGACACATTTCTTTCCTTCTGCCTTCTTCAGCACAGAAACAAGGAAGAGCACACTGCAAACTACTCTCCTGCCCTAACACGCACAGGACAAACCCAAACTGTGCTGCTTAGGAAGCTGGTAGACAACATTCAGGTACCAGCACGGAGCACCAGCCAGAGCCTGCAGAAAACAGAGTTTAGAAGATGTAGAAGTCCCAAAAACTACACCATAGATGGTCATGCCACTGAAGTATTTATTCAGTTTACAGCCAGTTCCCTGAGCAGGCAGAGAGAAGAGTTAAGTGCAAGAGTTAACTTCCCACACGTTTAGGCCAAAACTGCATTTCTGGGCACCGCCGCTTCGTCCAGTGTTACGCCAGGGAAACAATGCTAAATAAAGATTACGTGGAGTGGTATTATGTAAATAACTCTCTTCCACAATGAAAGGATAAACCTAGACTGCTTGGTTAGTTATTAACCCAGGAGCCAGCGGCGCAGAGAGGAAATCCTGCCGGCTCTGCCTCCCTCCCTGACACATGCACCACCCAGCCAGAGAGCCACAGGCAGGCCTGCAGCCTCCAGAGACAATACCCACACCATCCTGGCCTCCCTGCATGCTGGCACTCTCACTCAGATCACTTCCCACAGGAGGAAACTATTTGGACCCCACCACATTGTCTCCTCCCAGGGCAACCCTGCTCCTGGCCTTATCAACACTCAGCTTGGCCTGCTTCATCTTCATCATCCTCCTCTCGCCACCAGTCCAGAACACAAAGGGTTCCCTGTGCTATGATGGGAACACTCCTCGACACATTCCCTCCTCTTGAAGGCTTTCCCTTCCTCTCACAGGCTGAACCCACTGGAGCCTGCCTTAGCTTGCACATCTTCTTCTGCCCAGAATAACTTATCTGACCTTTCTGCCTCCATTTCTCCCTGCAACCTTCCTCCCGCCTTGGCCTCACGTCTGAATGCTTTATGTTTGTCGCACGATTTTAAATCTGTCAGCAATTCATCCATCTGCCACCTCCGAGGTTTTTAATGCCGCGAAACGTTCTGGGATACAGCCTTGCATAAACCTCTCGGTGGAAAATTAAGCTGCACCTCGTTCAGAAACCAAACTGGCTTTGAGATCATTTCTTTCCAAGGTGCTGGGCTGTTTCAAAGACTGGCTTCTTCCCTACAGCCAGCAGAAAAGCCATGATGCTATTTGGTCTAAAATAAACATTATGGGAGCGGTGATAAGGGGAAACATTTTAGCTGACTAAGAGCAATGTGGGTTCAAATCCAAGCGTAAGCTGATATTGCTTGTAATTTGTTCCCGAGCCAAAAACACAGACTGGGAGTGAAAAAATGGAAGGCATTAAACAACAAGCAGCGTACTCAGCGACTCTGAAAAACTTCAGCATTTCCATTTACGTTATTATTTTTTTAAATAACCTTCAGTTTCACGGATCATAAAGTTAATTTGGAGTAACTTCCCTTCTCTGTAACTAGACAGAGCTGCTATCCTTCACATTCATTAATGTTTGCTCAGTGCTCCGCAGCTATAAAGAGAGCACTAACCATTATCAGCATCCTCCATGCACCCAGCAGGCACACAACCACTGCCGTGCTCTCCTTGTCCCCTCCCTGTGCCCCAGATCCCCTCCAGCCCTGGCACTGTGCTAACAATCACAGTCATGGCCACCTACCTCCATCTTTACTGCTTTTTTTTCCAGTGCCAGTCACCTCTCCCTGCAGGCAGGGCACCTCTCTGCGCCTCTCCAAGCCCAATTGGGATCAGCAGCCGAGCACAGAGTGTTGGCAGCAGGGTCTGCAGCAATCAGTGCCTGTTCTGCTCTGCCCACCCCCAGCCAGGTCACTTTTCTCAGCTTCACACAGGGAAGGTGGCAGGGGAGCTGATACCATGGGAGCACTGCCTGCTCGAGGAAAAGGGGGATACCTAGGACACCCTGCTGCCTTTAATAAGGAACAGCCCACACCCCAGGGAGACTCCAGCTGCCAAAGGCAGGTTGGCAGGAACAAAGAACTGGTGGCCTCCAGAAGGGAAGTGACAAGTGGGGTGGGCAGCAGGACTGGGGGTGCAGCCCAGATTTCTCAATTCCCAGCATCGTCCCGCTGCTGCCTCGTGCTCAGGTCAGGGATCACTTCCCAAAACTGACAAATCACTCATTTCCTTCTGCCCTTCTCCTTCCCTTCCTGCCAGATCCATTCCTCACTCTGACCATGCTTTAACAGGCATTTTCATGCCCTCTGTTCTGGAGCTCCAGCTCCCTCTTCAATCTTCTTTTTGGGAAGCATCTCTGCTCTAGTCATGCTCATTAAATGATACACATTTCCATTTCCTACTGCAATGTGAAGATCTATCCCTTGACATTACAGAGCAAATTGGAGACCTCAACACCTGTGTGCCAGCACAAGCCCAGCCATAAATAGCAATTCTCTACTGCTTTCCTATGTTGATACACAGCAAGGGCCCTTCAAAGCCATGCAGGAGCCTCTGCCACAGCAGCCTAGATGAGAATCCATGACCTCACGATGCCCAAATCCTTAAGCAGCTGCAAAAGCCTCAGACACTAATCAGAGAGGCGACTGGGTGCTGCTATACCTCATTTCCAGCTCCATTAGAGCTGACCCTGCTCTCTGCTGAAAACTCTCAGCGAAGACTAAAGCGAGCCACGGTTCCTACAAATGCAACTGCACAAAAATAACAGTTCTCCTAAGAACACACTGGCCTGGATTTCCATCCTTGTGCAGCCCTGCAGCTAAGCCATGGTCTGCTTTTGGGGACCACTGCTCACAGGCACAAATCCCAGGGGGAACCAGCACTTTGCTACTGGGAGTAAGGAGCCCTCACACTGAACAAGCAAAGCACTCATGGAGAAAGAGACTCTTCACCAGCTCTCCAGCAGACTTGCTCTGACACATTGAACTTCACATAACCCCATCAGCCTCAGTTTTCTGACTTGTGAAACAATCTGGTCAGAATGAGACACTGGGTTAGGGATGGGGAGTACTGCACCCCAAAGGCCCTCTCCAACCCATTGCCCTTCACCACTGCTCTAATCAGCCACCCAAACCCCACCTCTGAAAAGTCACCAATTTAAACAGGGCCATGAAGATGATGGCATCTCAGGCACATAAATTATAGTTGGTTTCAAACAGGTTTCTCCCAGGACAAGCGGGTTGCAAAAAGGCAACTAAAAACCAGAACCAGCAGTGGCAGGAACACTGGGAACCATCAAGGGAGACAAATAATTCACAGCCATGTCACAAAAGATGAAGATATCTCCTATGACCCAATTCCAGCTAGCGCAGTCCTGAGCTGCCGTGGAGATGAGACGGGGAGCTCTCAACACGTGCAGCTATCAGCACAGCTGCATGCACACCATTGCTGCCAATCATAACAAAACTGCCTTCACCAGACTGGAGCTCCTAATTACAAGACGTGAACACGGCCTGAACCAAACCCTCTCAGGATTTAGCACAGGATGGCTCCAGGGATTAGTACAGCCTCCACTGGAGGCAGCTTGGTTCACATCCAACCCCAGCCATTAGCAAGTGAAAGGTATTGCCAAGCAGCAGCTGCTCGGTGGCTTGCACGAAACAAGTTTATGGTTTCAGTGCAGATCCTGTCGCAAAAAAAATGCCAGTCACCTCCCTGGAGCTCCAAGGTGTGAAGGCAGAGGCAGGCACCCGCTGCTCCAATGCTGGAGATGCTGACGTGGGAGGTGTTCCCATACGGGCCCAGGCCCAGCTCTGCAGAGCCAGCCCTGACCTCCGCAGGGGTTTCAGAACCAGGTATGTTTTGCAACTTGGCAGAAACACACAGCTAACTAACAGAAACCACCACCCACATGAAGCCAGGAGAACAAAGTACCAGTGTTTTCCTGCCCCAGACATGTGCGTGCCCCATCTCCTCTCTCACACCAAAAATAGCTTCTACTTTTTCCCTTTTGGCAGCAACAAAACGAGGTTTGAGTGCATTTGCTTTCAATAAACTAAACACGTTTTGCAAGAGTCTCCCTTGCAGTGAAACTTACTCAACTGAAGTTATAACATGTTTGTCACACGCAAAACTCCCCTCCCGCGGCATCGTCAGACTCAACCCCAGCACGCTCTGCGAGCCTTGCTCGCTGAATTCCTTACCCAAGGCACAGGTCCTGCACAAAGCTGGCAGACCCAGGCACACAGGAGGCTTGAGCTAAATCCCAAAGTCACCCAACGAGTCAGCAGCGAAACTCAGAGAATTAAGTATGATTTCATTAAAACCATCCACGAATACATGGCTTTGCTAGAGCCCTTGAAGAGTTTTGTCACCACTTCCAGAACAGAGGGAAATGCTCACCCAGTTGTCCCAACTCCCATTGGCTCCCTTTATAAATCAGTAATAGTACCAAATTTTTATCAGTAAGGCACACAGCAAATTTAAACTTAACCTTGCTGATAACTCTATACTAAATGGAAATGGAAAAACTCTCACCCCACACGACCAAGGAATACCAGCACAAAAATCACATCCACCAAACTGATTAAAAATACCAGATTCAGCAAAACCCTGACGTTTTCCGGCATGCAGAGCTCCAACCTTTGCTTCACGGGAATACTGAGGGAGAGGTCGCCGAAAGAGTTCAAACCATAAACGCCTGTGAACCGACGGGATTAGGAAACCCCCACTGCTCAGATCACCTCCAGCAGCACTGTCCTTTCCCCGCACATTCTTGAGCTGACCCAAAACACAAAGTTCAGGGAGCAGACGGAGCCTCCAGCGAAGGCAGCAGTGCCTGCAGGCGTGCTGGCCTTTCCACAGGGTTCAAAGCGCTTGGGATGGGTTTGTTGGGTCAACACGGCCCCGCGCCCCAGGCAGCCCCAGCCCGAGTCCTGCAGGTTTTGCTGCTTCAGTGGTGTTGGCAGCAGCCCACATGGCAGGCAGCTGCCTGCACCCACTGCAGCCTGCTCTTTGTGCATTGTCAGGGCAAGGGAGCAGGAGGAAGGGCCGAAGGAGAAAAGTGAACAGGAAATTATAAGAATCAACAGAAAGAAAGAAAAAAAAATCCATCACTCCAGAGACCGCAGCTGGGGTTCAGAGAAACGTGCACTTGTTGCCTGCAGACACCGTCTCAGTTACCTCCCGTAAATATTTACACAGCGAACACCACACCGCCCGAGAAGCCAGCCCTGCAGCTCTCGTCATGCCCAGGAGCCGGCCGTGCCCCCGGTACCTCCTGGCACGGCCGGGGGGCGCGGGGCCGCTCCCGCCCCCGGTGCCCCCTCGGACGCTCATTCATTGCTCCGGCTGTCGGTCAGCGCGAACCCACCGGCTCCCAATGTGCGCGGGGGGCAAGAGCCGGAAAATACAGCGGGATTGAAAGAAAGGGAGGGGGAAAAAAAGAGGAAAAGGGGGATAAAAAAAGGCCCTTGGGTGCCCCCACCCCGCAGAGGGGTGTCCCCGCCAGTTTGCCAAGTGCGGGGCTCCCCCGCGCTCCCGGGCGGCGCGTTCCCTTGAGGCCAAAACCAGCAAAACAGACCAAAAA
>VWYN01023093.1:105833-127064 GCA_013400075.1 Hippolais icterina
CACCGGCTGTACCCCCGTAATCCACTTCATCCCTGTCACCGGCTGTACCCCCGTAATCCACTTCATCCCCGGCACTGGCTGTACCCCCGGCACCGGCTGTATGTCTGTCATCGGTTCTATCCCTGTCACCGGCTGTGTCCCCGTCATCCACTTCATCGCTGTCACCGGCTGTATCCCTGTCACCGGTTGTATCCCTGTCACCGGCCCTGTCACCCGCTGTACCCCCATCACCGGCTGTATCCCCGGCACCGGCCTCATCCGGTCACCAGCTTCATCCCTGTCACCCACTTAATCTCCTTCATCGGCTGTATCCCCATCACCCTCTTCATTCCCGTCACCTGCTTCATCCCTGTCACCCACTGTACCCCCATCACCGGCTGTACCCCCATCACCCTCTTCATCCCTGTCACCCTCTTCATCCCCATCACCGCTGCCACTGGTGTATCAGTGCCACCAGTTACCTCGGTGCTGCCGGCGGCCCCGGTGCCGCCCGCACGGCCGGTGTTCCCAGCTTTACGGGTGCGACGGGCTGAGTTAGTGGCCCTGCGGGTCATTGTTAATGTTTTTGGCGCAAATCAGGGATTCTCACTTGCGGTGTGAGCTGGCCGACAATCCCCTCATGCCAGTGGGATTTTGGGCACTTCTTTGGAGGGGGNTGTCACCCGCTGTACCCCCATCACCGGCTGTATCCCCGGCACCGGCCTCATCCGGTCACCAGCTTCATCCCTGTCACCCACTTAATCTCCTTCATCGGCTGTATCCCCATCACCCTCTTCATTCCCGTCACCTGCTTCATCCCTGTCACCCACTGTACCCCCATCACCGGCTGTACCCCCATCACCGGCTGTATCCCCATCACCCTTTTCATCCCTGTCACCCGCTTCATACCCATCACCGCTGCCACTGGTGTATCAGTGCCATCAGTTACCTCGGTGCTGCCGGCGGCCCCGGTACCGCCCGCACGGCCGGTGTTCCCAGCTTTACGGGTGCGACGGGCTGAGTTAGTGGCCCTGCGGGTCATTGTTAATGTTTTTGGCGCAAATCAGGGATTCTCACTTGCGGTGTGAGCTGGCCGACAATCCCCTCATGCCAGTGGGATTTTGGGCACTTCTTTGGAGGGGGTCAGGCACTGCTTGGGTTTCTGAACCCTACCAAAGGTTCAAGCCCCGGGAATTTGTCCAACATAGTAAAGAAACTTCAGTTTTTTCCACAAAAGGAAGGTGGGGGGCTTCAGGAGAAAATCCCATGATGCACATTCCCAGCCCTGGGTTGGTGTCCGTGCTGTGATCCTGATTGCATCAAAAACCTTCTCAGAGTAGGATCTTTGCAGGAAAATCCGAACAATTTAACAAGCAAATGCCCACAGGAATCAGCACTGAGGCAATCCAGGTCACTGACTGATTTTAACTAATATCTTGCTTTTTTCGTACCTTTTCTTCCCCTCCATCCTCCCAGGGAGGGATGAGGAAGGTCATATCTCCTCAGCCACCACTGCTGGGTGCCCCCTCCCCAGGCCAGTCCGCCCCCTCTCCCTGCCACGAGTGATGCATGACCCCAACAGCTGGAAAAGCATCTTTGCAAACCTCCACTGCTCCAGCAGCTGTACAAACCTCCACATCTCCCACCCCACTGCAGCAGGCACGCACGGCTTCCCTGCCGCTCTGCCTCCTGCACTTCAACTCCTCTCTCCCCGCATCTCCAGGCGTTTCCCTGGGAGCGGGAAGAGCAGGATAGCGGGCAGCTCACGGCATTCCTTGCCCCAATACGGCTGCGCTGCTGCAGGGCAGCGGGACTTTCCCAGGCCTGCGCTCATTCTCCTTAAGTCACCCCACTCGATATGTAAAGCACGGGCGCACGCCGCGGTGTGAGCATAAACAACGGGAGCACAAGGCAAATTGCCTGAAATGAGCCCGACGCGTCAGGAAAAAAAGCAGGAAAAGTTGCCCTGCTGTGCCTGTGGCAGTTGTGTGTCTGCTGGCTCAGGGCAGCACCTTTGGTGTGGTTCAAGTCATCGGTTTATCCACAGGCTGAGCGCCTTGTGAAAGCAAAGGAGCAGATCAGATCTTTCTCTTGAGAACATGTTTATCTTGGTAGATAAAGGACCGAGTTTATCCCTGTTGCATTGCAGGGTTTCTCTGCTCCAGCCATTTAGCTTTTTTTTTTTTTATATCTGTGACGTTTCACTTAATGAATGGAAGGCAAGTCCTCTGTGATGTACCACAGCAAAAAGATTCAGGACATTAATTTTACAGGAGCCAGGCTTTTATATCCCAGTGACCTTAGAACAACATTAGCATCAAATGTATTTAAATAAACCCCTTAGGGTGGAACACACTTTCCAGCAACACTGAATATCCTGCCAGAGCACAGATGGATTTTTTGCCTCTTCTTGTGGTCCAGAAGGCCATGGTGCCAAAGGGAATCACCAGGCTGCTGTTGCAGTGGGAATATGGGCTTTTTGCAGTGCTCTCTAAGTGGGGATGATTACTTTGTGCATTTCTGGCTTTTGGTGCCTCAAGGCTTTTTGTTTTCAAGCTTTTTTCCCCTGCAATCCTGGAAGCTTCTTGCGCTGGAGAAATCCCAGATAAGATCGTGGCAGCATCTCAAAGCTCTGGGAGATGAGGCTTCGTGCAAGCAAAGCCCACAGTGAGCCTGCCTTGAGCATCCTGGAGCACAGGGAGTGCTGGCGTGGGTGCTGTGCCACAGCTGGACACGTCCACTCCATGAAATCCGGGAGACAGAGCCTGGCTGTGGCTGTAATCTGGGTCTATCTGTGCTGCGAGGCTGCAGATAGCTTACACAGATTTTCCTTAGCGTTTCACTTGGAAGCTGCCTTGATAGCTATTCCATCAGATAAAATGGTAATGCGAGCCGTCCAGCAGCAAAGATGGGGATTTCAGCTCCTGCCTCAGATATTTGAGATGGTCTGCATTAAATTTGCCTCCCATGCCAGGCGTGAATGCAAGAAAATTGGGGTGTTTTCTTGCTGAGGTTGACCCGAATTCCTCCAGGAAAAGAAGTGAGATGCAAAACAGGAGCCACCCTCTGCTTTGAAACCACTCTCCCATAGAAAGCTTCAGGGGAAAGTGATTACATCTAAAGCAAGCTGTAGCCTTCACCCCTAGCCAGCCTGGAATTGACTTTACCAGAGCATCAGCCCACCAGGACCAAAGTGAGTGAAAACTTTGGCAGGAGTTTACCCTCCACAACCACGATGAGGGGTCTTGGGCCTCCTGGTCTCAGGGGGGGACTGGGGGGTGGGTCTGGCAAAGGGTGGAGGCAGCGGGAGGTTTGCAGCCCTGCCCTGCATGATGCAACACAGCTCCCTCCAAAGCACCTTCCCAGCGCCCTGGTGACCTGCCTTTACTTGCTCCAGGCACGAGAGGAATTCAGTGGGACTCAAGTGATGTGAAGGGATGGAGTTCACTTTAGGGAAGTGGATCTGTCTCAGGGAAAAAAAACCCAACTAAACTAAAGATTTCTCCATGTTTCCCTGGAGAAGGGGGAAAGGCAGAACCCGAGGATGCAGCTGATATCATGGGGTCTCACACCCACTCCCCACACCACCCTCCTGCCTTTTTCTGTGCTCACCTTCAAGCTGGCAATGATTTACATAAACAAATTATGTAACGTGAAATATCCCAAAGTCAGCGGCGCTCAGCTATGTGCAGAGAGGGGGAAAAATGAAGTGATCCTGGGTGGTGGCTGTAAAATGGGAAATGATTCAAGCATCACCAGGTTGCCTTCATGGCCAAGGTGCAAGGGTGATCCCACCCTGGGAGAGGGACCCCATCAGCACCTTGACACACTGCAATTGCAGTGAATTCTGCTTTCCTGGCCAGTCCCTGGCCACAAGGCTTGGCCTCTCCTCTTTCTCTGGCCATTCCCTTGGCTCCCTCTCCCAAACGGGCTGAGTGGTCCTGAGCAGCTGTCCCACCCACCCCACGGTGAATTTGGGTGGTGTTTGGAGAGCAGTGGGTGCTGCTCCATGTCCCCCCCATTCACCTCAAAATTCACATCCCACAGCACGCTCACATCAGCTCCTCACAAGTTCTCCAGGGGCTGCCTGAGATTTTAATGCATCAGGAGACAGACCCCAAATGGGTCATGTCCCTCCTAAGGGGATCACCTTTTAAATGCTGATAAATTCAGGTTGGTTTTAAATCCAGCTAAAAGCAACAAATGCACTCTCCCCTCCCATGCATGGGGACCCCAGGGCTGAGCTGCTGTGGTGCAGAGAGGCACCAGGCCTCAATTTTGAGCCAGGGGACAAAGTTGTCCCTGTCAAAGCCAGCGATGGGGACAGTGACAGGCAGGACACAGGCTCAGTGACCAGTCCCACGTGCATTTTGGCCTCCCCAAAACACACCTCCAGCAGATGGCTGCTGCCTCTCACCGTGCTGGGGCAGCTCACAGAATAACTAACTAGTTTTTACCACTGAAATAAATGGCCACAGCTTTATTAAATCAATATTAATTCATAATCTTTAACAGACAATTATAGTTATCTCACACACAAAACTACCCACCTCTTCAAATCTCTGATCTGACAGGGTTATAATTAGCTTATTACTGGCCATACATCTGCTAATAACTTTTCCCTCAGCCCTGTGAAGTGAATTAAGTAGTGCTAATAAACCATGGCTGTTAATCCATTTATATGTCTTATGCTTTTGTCTAGGCACCGAATTTAAAGATGCACAAAAAAAGGTTTTCCCCTTTCTTTCCTCCAAGGTCTGACTACCCCGCAGCCCTCCAGCTGCTGGGTGTGGACAAGGTGATCTTTTTGATGTGCTGGCAGATGCCATCCTCCCTGGGAGCAGGGCACAACGGGAAACTTGGGAAAGCACTTTTCAAGCTGAAAACCCTCAGAAAATTTGAGCTTTACAAGCTGAAAACCCTCAGAACATTTGAGCTTTACAAGCTGAAAACCCTCAGAACATTTGAGAGCAGGAACATTTTCCCCAACGCTTTCCTATTCACCACCCCAGAGGCCATTCCTGAGAGTATTTGGGGAAGGTCCACTGGCAAGTGAAACCCCAAAAATACCCCGTGAGAGGCAATAATGGGTTGGCAGACAGGGAAGAGGAGCTGATTTTGGGCAGCTCTGCCCTCCCTGCACACCACAGAGCGTTGGCAGCACGGGTCATTAGCAATAATGAAAGTGAGATCAGGCACGGCTGGGGGTGCAGGGAAACGTTGATCTCGGATGATGGCCGGTAATAAGGGACAGCGGCGAGGCTCCGTGTGATGTGGAGAGATAAAAGCAGATGGCTGGCTGCTGCTTCTAATTATAGGGACCCTGCTAACGAAGAGGGCGCTCATTAGACCGACATTGTCCTAGGACGTGCATTTCTAAAAGAATCCCTCAAACCCAGGGCTCAGGGTTTGGGGTGGTGTGATGGGGATCCCCACTGCCCGCCAAGACCTGTCCCAAAACCTCCTCCTGCCCCTCCTCTGCCCATACCCTCAAGTGAGGTTTGCTCCCTCCATGGAAGCAGTGGGGTCAGGGGCTTGGGGATGTCACTGAGGAGCCAGCAATGATGTCCCCAGAGGGTGAGAAAACCCTGAAATCCACCACCAGCCCGAGAGGCCCTGAGCTCCAAGGCCCTGAAGAGGAAAGGGAGCTCCTTTTGAGTAAGAAATGTGGTTGAACTCACTCACGGGTGAATAATTTATGATGCTTACTGTAATGAGACATAAAAAAAACATTCAGCTCTGGTTTCATCATATTTTTGGCTATGAGTAAAACAGTAGAAAACGATGAGGGCTTCCCACAGCAAAGCTGAACCCCTGAGACTGAAACTGGTAGCCAGGCCACTTCTAACCAGTGAGTTGATATTATGCATATTTTTGGTTGTGTTGGCACTTTTCCTCCTCCATGGAAGAGATGTGAAGTGTGTTTTTAATGACAGCTCTGTCTCTTCCTCAGCTGAGCTCGGCTGGGGACGCAGGAGCCTCGCTGGTGGCAGAGAGGAGGACATTCATTCCCCAGCCTGCCTGGCTTGGTGGCAATGCCCTGACACCCACCCACATGGGACAGTCCCTTCCTGAGGGGCTCAGGTACCCCTGCAGCAGTGTTCCAACCTCACAGCATCACTCTGCACCTTTCCCCCTTTCCCTGGGGTGGTTTTAGGGGAGCTGAGGTGGCTCTGGGGTGATAACTCCCATGAGAGGGGATAATTCACTGGTGCAGCATCCCAAAGGAAGATTCCCCGTGCTTCCAGCCTCTGGCCCTGCAGGGATAGCAGGGTTTTCTTTGCCAAAAATGATGAGCTGGAGTCAGATCCCCTTCTCATTCCTCCAATGCCACCCTTGAGAAACTGCTTCCCTGCTTTGGATGTGCTGCAATATGCAGTAACTGGGAAAATTTGTTACAGGAGGTTTTTCATTTTAAGACATCTGGTATTTTCTGGAACTGGGAAAAACATATTTCTCTCTTTTGTAGTCACTTAAACTCCAGTGAGAGCCCTGCATTCGGGATGGGGAAGCATCTTTTAACCACAGACATAAGATTTGAAGCCCAAGGAGGAGCCAGAAAAATGAGATTTTGCTGGATGGGATGTGGATGGAGAGGCTGGAGAGCAGCTGGCTGAAATTTGGCAAAATCTTGGGAAAACCCCTCCAAACTCAGCAAAACCAAACTGTTGCCTGCAATTCGGTCCCTAAAAGAAATCCAAATACCCTTCAGGCAGTGACTTTTTCTAGGTAAAACCCACAGGAGTGACCCTCCTGGCCCTGAATTGATATTTTCAGCAGGGATGGAAAGCAGGGGAAGAAGCACACGGAGAAGAGGATGAGGTGACACAGGATGGGACCAGACACCCAGGTGCTCAAGGGGAAGCTGCTCCCAGCTAGGAACCCTGTGCTTGTTGGAATTAGAGCAGCTCTTCAGGAGGATCCTGCAGCTGAGCTGTGGGCATCGTCCCATGAACGAGGAGCCCAGCAAGTGCCTGTGAATTCCCTGCAGGATGACTGCAGGAATTTCAAGCCCTGCTTAGAGAGACGAAGCAGTTGCCAGGGCACCCAACCTTTTGACATCTTAATGAGCCAAGAGTTCAAAAGGATTTTTTTTTCTCTTTTTTTTTTTTTCTTTTTTCCCCCCACTCCCTCCCTTCTCAGAGAATTCAACTTTTCATCTCCCTCCTCCCAAGTAGGAGACAGCCAAACAGGGGATGACAAATGAGCGTCTCGCTCCACCTGAGGAGTTCAAGCTGCAATCATCCAGCTCCTCATAGCTCCAAGGAGCTGGGGAGTGCCAGCGTGCAGGAGAGGAGATGTAATTAGGTGCGATTCAAGAACAGCTCATCAGCTATATTTAACAGACGGGAAGAATCCTCAGAAGCACAGCCCTGCAGAGGAGCCAGGCTGTGGCAGAGCTGTTTGCCCCCAGCCCTGGCTCTCTGTTTGTGTTTCTGCCTGAAACATTCATTTTTTTTTATTGCTATTTTGCAATTTTAAGCTGTAATTGTTGTTTACCCTGTAAACATCCAAGCAGGACCTCTCACACGGGATTTTTTAGTGTGTAGATTTTCCCCCTTCACCAAGATTAAAGTTAGTTGGAGGGAGAAGAGCACAATGGTCCCTTTTATCCTCATCTTTCTGCCTGGAACAGATGGAGAGTCCTGCCTGAGTCCCAGTGATGTGCCACGAGGACAGGGCAACAGAGGAGACACTGCCTTCTGCTGAGAGAGGGGAAAGGGGTGAGTGGGACACTGCCTCCAACCAGCTCTGCTCCTGCACGGAATCACAGGATGGTTTGGGCTGGAAGGGACCTTAAAGGGGTCTGGTTCCAACCCCAAACCATGAGCAGGGACTCCACTCTCTAGATGGACCCATCCAACCTGGCCTTCAACCATCCTGCTGGACCAGGAGGTTTGGGAGCACCCAGGAGAGCTGGAATTTTGGGCTGGGGGGGTGGCAATGCTGCTGAGGGTGATGGTGACTCTGACTTGTCCTCAAAGCTCTGTCCCTGCTCTCCACCTCAGCCAGTGCCACGCTGGGAGCTGCTCCAGCCCTCCCTCAATGTCTCTGCCAGAGCCTGTCCCAAAATAACACCCGGAGATGAGGAGCAGAGAAGTTTAGGAACCAACCACAGCAAGTCAAGGAGCCACAGGAGATTCTGGATCCTTGCTTGCCCCTGAAGATCTCTTAAATACACCAACTGCATTAAAGTATCAGCTTAACCACAGAAATCACTGAAGGAACTGTTGCAGCTCCCTGGGAAACCATTCATATTCTCCTTCTGAATGACAATCATCACAGAGATGACAATTTCATGTGTCAAACTACGGTTTGACAAACCAAAGTTGACGCTCAAATTTTGTTGGTGCTCAACAGCTGCAAACAGCAAACCACGACGGTGCACAGCAAAAACCCCCCAAGTTCAAGGGTGTGCTGGGGGAGAGAATTATCAAAACACACAGGGCAAAGTCCTCTGGCCTGTGGGGATGGGTGCTCCCCTCCAACGAGGCGTGCTCCCCTCCTCAGGGGAGGATAAAGGAGCTATTGTGGAGATCCAGGCTCGGCTCAGCTCCTCGTGAGCAGAGGGTAAAGAGCTCCTTATGCTGGAACATAAAAGCTGGGAGACAGCAGAGCGCTATAAATAGGGCATATAAACTTTCAACTGACAAGGCTCTGATTTTGTTATTGTAAAAAAAAAAAATAGAAAAATAAAAAAGAGAGGGAGAAAAAGTGCCTAGGTGGAGCTGACAAAGAGGGAAATACATGCAGAGCACAGGTTTGTTCCCAGGAATGCGCTTATTATAAGTCAGATGTAGTTAGAGCTATTACTTTAGCTTCAAATGAATGGAAGGAGAATAAATCTGCCTTTGTGCAAGGCTGCCTGCAAATAGCATCTCCCTCCAGCAAACCTGCAATTGTGTTTGCATGAGACGTTTGTTAGAATAAATGCAATTTAAGAAGAAAAACAGTTCACACCTACGGCAAGGGAAGGCTGGTGGTATGAATGGCAACCAGCAGAGGAGGAGGAAGAAGCACAACAGGCTGGAGCAGCAGGGGGGCAAAGCCTGTGGCACTGCGAGGGGCTCATCTGGGATGCCTGGGAGGATCACAGAATTACAGAATCACAGAATTTCACAGAATTTCTAGGTTGGAAGGGACCTCCAAGGTCATCGAGTCCAACCTATGCTCCAACATCTCAACTAAACCACGGCACCCAGTGCCACATCCAGGCTTTGTTTAAACACATCCAGGGATGGTGACTCCACCACCTCCCTGGGCAAACCATTCCAGTCCTTTATCACTCTTTCTGTGAAAAACTTTTTCCTAATATCCAGCTTATATTTCCCTTGGTTCAGCTTGAGGCTGTGTCCCTTTGCTCTGTCAGTGCTGCCTGGAGAAAGAGCCCAAGCCCAGCTGAGCACAGGCACCTTTCAGGGAGCTGTGGGGAGTGATGAGGGCACCCCTGAGTCTCCTTTTCTCCAGGCTGAACAAGCCCAGCTCCCTCAGCCGTTCCTCACAGGGTTTGTGTTCCCAGCCCCTCTCCAGCCTCGCTGCCTCCTCTGGGTGTGCTCAAGGGTCTCAATGTCCACCCTAAACTGGACACAGCACTCAATGTCCACCCTAAACTGGACACAGCACTCAGTGTCCACCCTAAACTGGACACAGCACTCAGTGTCCACCCTAAACTGGACACAGCACTCAATGTCCATCCTAAACTGGACACAGCACTCAGTGTCCATCCTAAACTGGACACAGCACTCAGTGTCCACCCTAAACTGGACACAGCACTCAATGTCCATCCTAAACTGGACACAGCACTCAATATCCATCCTAAACTGGACACAGCACTCAGTGTCCATCCTAAACTGAGGGGACATAGTTGGACACAGCACTTAAGGTGTGGCATCACCAGTGCCAAGTACAGGGAAGAATGACCTCCCTGCTCCTGCTGGCCACACCATTCCTGATCCAGATCCTGGGAACAGCTCACTCTCAGTCCTGTCTCTATCATTCCATCTTTACACCCATCACCCTGAACTGCTGAGCTGGTTTCACCCATTTTCTCACCTCCTGTCCCCAAGGGATGGTGTGATTAAACACAGGTTTTCCAGGGAAAGGATGAAGGTGGGAGGAAGCATCTTGCCCTGCTGGAAGCAGCGGCACCATCGCAGCTGTGGGAGCAAACCCTGAGGTTTGTCCTGCCTCCAAAAATCTGGGACAGCCCGGGGCTGGAATCCCGGGAGAGTTTATCTTTGTGAGCCAACTGAAAAACACAAGCACTTCCTTGGAAGTTTTTGCCTTTGCGTCTCCCATTCCTAAATAACTTTCCCAAGGTGCTGAAAGTGCTTGCAGGTTGTTTTTCTTCTGTTTTCAGCTAAAAAAGTGGTTTTCCTCTCAGAGCACATCAGCACCCTGTTCTGACCTCCATCCTTCACGCTTGCAGCAGCTTCAGGGAGGGGACCTGCAGGGTTGGCAGCTTTAGGGGCTGCTTTGCACCTCGTGATACCCCTATGCCCACTGGCAGCTCCCCCAGATTGCAGTGGTGTGGATGGATTGTGGCTTTCAGCAGGCAAATGCAGCATCTTGCTTGGGTGATGGCCTAAAGTGGGGAGAAAACCCTCTGCAAAATCCCCTCCTGCTTTCTATTATTATTATTTTTTCAACATTATTCCCATTGAATTTATAGGAGTAACTGTCTGGGAAAATGACTTTACCTCTGGCTCCTTCATAAATTTTTAATAGGGCAGAAATAGAACCAAAAGGGATTTAAAAAAAAAAAAAATATGCGTTAGCGTCAAACTCTGGCTCTATTCATAATTAATTATACTTTCAGGGGGAGGGGAAAAAAAAGAGGAAACATAATTACAAGCTTCTAGTGAGAACATTCATTATCATGCTAATGCAGGAATCAGTACTGCTGTGCCTCTGTGTGTGTGTGTGTGTGTGTGTGTGTGTGCTCGGTCTAATTACTCTGTGTGTCACTCTCCCGAGCACGGTTACTGCTTGGGATTGCAAAGTCAAAGTTAAAAATGATGGGATGAGTCACAGCCTGGATCGATGGGGATTGGGACCGGGGTTTTGTTGGGTGTTTCTCAGCTCTGGCTCCTCCAACATCCCTGATGCCAAGGTGTGACATCAGCGAGTGACATCCCAGATATTTTGAGCTAAAAAGCCATTGCAGGAGTGTTGAAGGTGTGAAGGGCAGTCCACACCGAGGGAAGGAAGAACAAGCCAGGCTGAGGGAGGAAAGAGCCCAGGAAGAGGTGGAAGTGGAGAAAAACAAGGCAAAATTGAATTATTTAGGACCTGACAACTGCCTATATTTGCTGTGCCAGGGAGATTCTGAACATTCTTTCCAGAAGAAAGATTTAGGCTCAGCTGGGCTACAAAACTACCCTGGGCTAGGTGGCCTGGCTGTTCCCAAATGCCAAGGAGGAAAAAAAGAGATTTCCCATTAAAAGGGGGCTCATTTTAACCCCAGAGCACTGATATTACAAATTTTTCCCTTTTCTATCCTGTTCCATTAGGTACAATCAGTGCCAGTGCTGAGGTTGGCATTGTGCCCCAGCACAGCACCTGAGTGCCCGGCTGCCCACAGCATCCTTGTGAAAAACTCGTGCAAACCAGAGGAAAACATCTCCCTCAGCATTCCAGAGCTGAGCCGAGGGCTGTGGTAATACCAGCAGGGTCAGGCACTGGGATGAGCCTTGCTTTTGTAGGGTACTTGAAGCCTCAAACTGAAATCAAGGAGGAAAACCACAGGCTCAGATCCACGGCTCGAACACCACACTCAGTCCCAGACATGTTTATAGACGTGAGTTATCTAAATTATATTAAACCTAAGTTCGGCATCTGCACACTCTGAGCATTTCTGGGGAATAATTAAATGGATTTCCCATTATTTCTCGAGCTGCCAAGCGAATGTCCTACTTTCATAAGTCAGAGCACTGCATTTCCCCAGCAATAAATCCTCCAGCAGGCTGCAGGAACCAGAGCCTGGCAGGCAGAACGAGGCAGTGGTGGGACACCCAGCCCTCCTGGATGCCTTAAAAACCTTGGAGCAAAAGAGCTCCACGGACAGCGTGTCCTGGATGGGGAGAGGGCAGCAATGGGCAGCTGGAGAGCCAGTGCTCCAAAAACAGGGATTAAAGAGGGGAAGAGGTGGAGCCAAGTGTTGGTGTGGTGCCATCTCTGATTCAGGAACGGTGATAATTGAAGCAAAAAATGCTGCTTCCCTTCCTGAAGAGGGAAAATCAGCTCCTGTAGGAAATTGGAGGGAGAAGAGACGGAGCCAGGGATGAATAATGCTGCGGGGTTCAATGTGGCCCTGCCCTGCCCCCTGCAAACATTTTGTGCCTGAAATTTCCTCCTGTAAGGATAAAAAAACCCTCCTGGGCTGTCTGCTGGGCATCACAGATCCAATTTGCAGAGATGCTTCCGGAGAGCTGCCAAAAAGGGACAGCAGAAAACTCAGGACTGCTGTCTTGTGCCTCCATCCAGAGGACAACAAGAGGGAATTACTGCCCTAAAAAAGAACGGGAGCTCTGTCACCCACAAGCACCTCCGAGTGTCCCCAGCAAAGGAGCATCCAACACTTTCAAAATGCACCAATTTTTCTTGGCATAAAAGCAGCTGCTGGCACGCTGGGATGAGCACATTAGATTGAAGTGTGAAGGCATTAAAAAAAACCCGAGAATTGTTTGCACGAAAAGCCACCGTCACCCAGGCCTGACAGAAGTTCCCCATCCAAGGATGCTCCACCAGCAGCACCCAGACCCTGCTGTCGGCGTGGAGCTTGGGAAGAAGGGAAAGTTAATGCCTGGAGTCCCAAGGAGAAGATCAGAGATTGATTTTTAAAATTTTTTTTCCACGCAGAGGTGGGCTTTGTGCAACATCTGTGAGCCATTCCCTTTTCTGTGTGCTCAGGCCTCACTGGCGCTCCAGCTGTGCCAAATCCCAACATTCAGCTTTGCCTGCAAAGCTCCCAGACCCACAGCAGCCCCGGACAAAGGGACCAGGGGCTGTTTTCAGCCAGGGACACAGCTCAGGGCTATTTGGGAACCTGGAGCATAATTGCTCTGCAGAGTCTGCCAGCTGCTCTAAAAATACCCACCCCACCTCAGCGCGCCGACACTCCCGTTTTTATCCAGAAATGCATTTTGGAGGCGGAGGCTAAGAGTAGCACAGGGTGCTGTGGCCTTGAAAAGAGCAATTATGAGGGGAAATAAAGGGGAAAAAGCACATTTTGGCCATTTCCATGGCACTGGACCAGTGGTGAGGTGCTCAGCGTGGAGCGTGGCTGGGGCTGGGGTTGCTGAGTCCTGAGGTTTGGGGTCAGAATGACTCTGGTGTGTCCCCAACCTCTGCTCTGCCCTGCTGGAACATTTTCCCAAGCCACAAAACAGAGCCCAGGTTTCATGTGAGGGTCTAAACTGAGTTAGCACACAGGGCAGAGACCAGCCTGCCGTGCCCCCCTTCCCTGAAAGCCCTTCCTGATAAAAGGGCCTCACTGTTCTTCCAAATGATGAAACGATGAAACCGGAGCCAAATCCCTTGAAAGGAAACAGATGACCTCCTTTGCTGGGAACTGCTCCGGCCCCTCCGTTAACCTGATCATCCCCAGAGTGCTGCCCAGAGGAAAAGCAACAAGCCATGACACGAGCATCCATGTCCCTTTCATAGGTGGGAGGGAGGCACATCCCCCTGGCCCCTGATAAAGCTCCTCATGCCCATGGGATTCCCTGGTTTCCCCTTTTTGCAGGTGATATTTGGTCTCTGCCAGGGTGGCATCTAAGCCCTCAGCACCCCTGGGTGCTGGTAGTAATCGTGGTTTTATTCAGAAAGGTCACACTCAGCATTGCTACACTTAACCAAAAAGCTAGGTGCATAATTTGGCATCTAAAGACCCATGTTTTAATGCCATATTTCAAGGGTTTTTTCTGTTTATAACCAACCAATGGGAAAATAAAACAGGATTGCTCATGCCTTTCACAAAGATATTTTATGGTGCAAAAAAAAAAAAGTAGCCCTAAAGCTTTTCCCAAAAGTCTCCCTGATGGAGTTTGGGAGCAGCCAGCCAGGGACATCCCAGATGTTCAAGGATCCTGAATTTGCTGAGCATCCCCATCCTCTGCCCTCCAGCAAAGGCAGTGGGAGCTGGTAACTTTTCTCTGAGAAAACCCTGCCACCCAGAGATGTGCTGTTGGGAACAGATGATCTTCTAAGCCAAGTCATTCTGTGATAACTCCCAAAAATTCTGACATAACTCCCAAAAATTCTGCCTGATGGTTTTGGTTTTTTTTTTCATTGGTGGCTGTCGGTGCAAGGACGCCCTGCCCACACTCTGGGCACAGCCAATTTCTGTCCCAGCACAACCTCGCCGAGTTTGGGAAACCACAGCCCCACCAGGGCACGGGCAGCCCAGTTTCACCAACTCCTCCTTTCCCCCGTGGCACTTTCTCCATCTGTATGGAACAGCAGAGCCATGAATATTCAAAGAGACAAATGTGTTAAAAACCGGTGACATTTCCAGGATTGGCTCGCGCTAGCCAGAGAACGTCATTCACAGTAATTACAAATAAAATCCACAGCCCTTCACAGATGACAACAAATCCAAATGGCCTTTTTGCACAGTGAAAATATTAGCCTTAACACTTTTTTTTTTCTTTTTGGTTTTTTTTTTAGTTAAATCTCTTCCAACCAGTTGCTGCTTTCACAGGCACCTCTGAGAGAGCTGATTTTGAGAAAACTTTTCTCGTGGCGTTTGCTGCCTCGTACAGAAAGCAAAGAGCACTTTTTTTTTCCTCCCCCTCCCTCTCGTTTGAGAGTTTTCTTGGTAGGGATGAAACCACGGAACAGAAGGCCGCCTAAATGAAATTATTAACCCAGAGAAACCACTAAAGGAACTTGATTAATTTGCCAAGTAACAGAGCCCGGTTTGTTCTTTTAGGCAACACATCTTAAAGTAATTGAATCACCCCTTGAAAAAAAAGAAAAAAAACAGTAGATGATTGAGCCCTGAGGTACACTCGTTCACTATCCTTAATAAATCTCTCTTTATGAAGGAGGTGGTATGCTTTTCTCATCAGAAACCTGTTAATTTTTTTCCCCTTTAAGTAATTGAATACAAAGTTCAAAATCTATCTGCAGCATCCTATAAGAGGGGAAAAAAAAAAAATCAAAGGTTTATCTCCTGCTTCATCTCAGCAAGTTAATTATGCTCTCATAATTGAGTTAAACCAGCAGGTTATTAAAAACACCACAGGATAATCTTTAATTTTTTTAAAATGGTATCACGAACCCCAAATCTTTAGCAGAACCAAGTCTCCCAAGAGCTGCATGCTGCAGGAGGTACCCAAGATGGACCATGCCAGCCTCATTCCAGCTCAGAAAAGTGGCTGAGGTGGTTTTATTCCTCCTTTTTTGGAGGCAGGAGGGTCAGCTGTGGTACCTGAGCCAGAGCTGCAGAGTTATGGGGCACACCCACAGCCTGGTGCAGCTCCCCTGCATCTCCAAGCACGTCTGGCTGCACAGCCTCCCACCCCAGAACAGAATCACTGACCCACAGCGACCTGAAACCTCATCCTGTCCAACCCCACCCACGGGCAGGGACACCTTCCACCACCCCAGGGTGCTCCAAGCCCTGTCCAACCTGGCCTTGAACATTTCCAGGGATGGAGCAGCCACAGCTGCTCTGGGCTCGCTGTGCCAGGGCCTCAGCACCCTCTGAGTAAAAAATTTCATTTAATATCTAATCCTACTCTGCCCTCTCTCAGTTTGCAGCCACTCCACCTTGTCCTGTAACTCCATGTCCTTGTCCCAAGTCCTTCTCCAGCTCTCTTGGAGCATCTTTAGGCCTTTAAATTCTCCTCAAAGTCTTCTCCATGCTGAACAACCCCAGCTCTCCCAGCATGTCCTCACAGGAGAGGAGTTTCAGCATTTTTGGTGGCCATGACTGAGACATCTTTGACTATTCCCCAAGAAACCTCAGCTGAGGTTTGTTATAACCTGGGATGGAGGAGGAGCCCCCCAAAGCTCCACCACGATGCTCGTGGTGCTTCCACGTCAAGTGTATTTTTAATCAGCATTTCACTTCAAACATTACCCATTCAACTAATTCTACTAATTCTAGGGAATTACAGAAATAATTGCTATTTTCCAATAGACACAGGACTGCCTCTCGAGACAGGAAAAAAAAAAAAAAAAAGGGAAAAAAATTCACTGAAGTACTGTTTAAGGAAAGTCAAAATAAGCTATTTCCATCTCCTCATTTGCAATTAACTTCAGAGCATAACACAGTGGGAGGCGGTTCATGGGAAAAGTGCAGCTCTGCTGCAATCCTCCCTCCTTCGGAGTGGAGAGATCAGCAGAGATGGATGCACCCTGCCAGGCTGCAGCCACCAGGGAGAGGCAGCAGAGCTGCCAGCCCCTCGCTGTGTCCCTGCAGGTGCTGTGACAGTCCCTGGACTTTGGATGTTGTCACCACTGACAGCACCCTGGTCCTGTGTGAGAGGCTCCATTTCCATCATCTCCATCCCTTCCTGAATGCAGATCCCACACCACTGCTCCCAGGAGACAAAACAGAGGGGAAAAATGGGATGTAACAACCTGGAAGAGCAAGGGAACAGCTCCTGGGAAAAACAAGAGTTGGTACTTGGAGCTGGCAGAATGGAACTACTCTCACTAAACTGAAAGAAGGGCTGGTTGTTACCATAATCTACCTTTATTTTTATATTTTTTTTAAAGCAAAAATAATTGAATCAGGATTTTTCTGTAGCAATGTCCTTCTCTTCCTCCTCACCAGTGACACCAGTGCTGCAAGAGGAGGTGGCCCAGCAATCGTCCTCCCCTGGAGAGCTCTGGGTGCTCTCAGTAGAAGGGTCCCAGCAGGATTTCTGCTCAGTGGGGCACTTTGTCCCCCCACTCTGCCTTGCACCAGCCCTGCCTCACCTCAAAACACTTTTCTATGTTCCTGCCACGTTCCCAAACAACCCCAGCCAAGCAACGGTTTCTGAAAGAGCCGGTTCCCCTGCATTGCCTGGCAGGGCTGGGAGCTCTGCCCTGCTCCCGAGGAGGAGGAGGAGGAGGCTCAGAGCAGCCGTGCACTGCCTGGGAACCTCCTGCCGGTGTCTGCCCAGGGGCAGAGGATGCAGCCTGTGAGGAGGTGCCCATCATGTGCCTCGTCTGGCTTTTGGCTCCTGGGCTGATTGCAAACCAGCCAGCAAGCACAGTGAGCAGCACAGAGAGCTGCTAACAGAGCCTGTTAACCCTGCTGCAATCAGGAACAGAATCCTGCTGCCACTTCAGGGTTCAGACTCCCCCTGCAGAGCCCAGGGACCTTTGTTGGTGAGGAGGGTGCTCTGTCCTCCAGCAAGCACTTCCCATCCTTTGCCCTACAACATTAAAGGCAGCACTGACGTGGCGGCCTGCTGATTGTGCATTAAATATTCACCTACACGATACTTCCTTTGAAGAATTCTCCTTTTAACTGTTCTATTTTCATCGCTGTCCTCATCTCTCCGTAACGCTCCATCTTCTGCTTAAGTGTCATCTTCAGATTTTGTTCCCAATTAATATTTCTATGGCAACTGCATTTAATTTTGAAGTGGTAGCACTCACTCTGCATAGGAACCAGAGCCTCCTCCTCGCCTCCCAGCTCTGTGCCTGTGGTGGACATTTCTGCTGTTGTGTTTGCTTCCCAAAGCCATGGTTCACTGGAGCATCCCCATCCAGCCTCATTGCCCCTGCCTTGCCCTCTTAATGCCAGTCTGGGCACAGCCAGAGGGCAAAACTGAGCTCAAATTAATCCATCAGCTTGTGATCCCTCATCACCAAGGGCCTGTGTTTGCTACAGCCCAGGGTATTGCACAAATATTTGGGGAGCACAGGAACTGCACCCAGGGGAGCAGCGGGGTGTCCCCAGGCAGGACAGGAACACACTGAAACAAGAAGTGCTTGGGAATGCAGGAGGTGGCATTGGAAGCCCAACCTCCATCCCATGTCCAGCTCCAGATGGTGACCAGTGCTGGGTGGAGAGTTTTGACCCAACACCCTGAGCTGTGAACCCAGTGATGTTTCCTGTGGCCACCAGGCACTCCTCAAAGTGATGGGGAAGGCACCCACTCATGGGTTTCCTCCTCATTCCAAAGGTAGAACCAATCCTTGAAAGAGGAAACAACCCACGAAGGTGCAGGATGGGGACATCCCCCAGCTCTGAGTGCACCACAGGATCTTCCCATGGGCTTTGCACTGGTGAGAAAAAAAAATGGGCATGGAGTGGTTAAAATAAGCCTGGGTTAGGGCCTGGAATGAGAAGTATTTGTGTGCTGGTTTCCCTGACCTGGCTGCCTTTGGTCTGGCTGAAACCTTGCAGGCATCTCTGGAATGACAGAAATGCTGCGTGTCCTGCTGGCTGGGATCTGCAGCCTCAGCACAGCTCTGTGCAGAGCAGCCCGGCCGGGATGGCCCCGGAGGGACTGGCAGCCTGACAGATGTAAAGCTGGCCTGCTGCATGTACAGCACAGGAGTTTGGGGGATTAAACTGGATAAATCCACCTTCAAAATAATTTTGTTCCGAGCCAACATCCCTGCTGCCCCCGCTGCGCTCCCGGGTGCTGTGCAAACATCTCCTCATGCATGGTGGCAATACATGCACAGAGGTTCTCCTGTCACATCCTGGCTTGGTTCTCCTTGCTGTGGGTGAAGGTTGTTCTCCACTGCAGCCTGAGGCACCTCTGCAGTAGCACCACCCCTGGCATTGCGTATTTCCACTCTTCCTTTCATACCAAAACATCTCAGACGTCCCCAGGGGACATTCGGGGGGTTTGCTCTGGTTTAAAGCTGGCATCTGGCTTTCTAACCCCAGCTCCACTCCCTGCAATTCCCAGCTGAATTCCTGCCTCCAGCCAGAGCCTGGCGTGCAGCTGGGATGTCCTCCTGTCTGTGTCCCCACCGTGCCACTGCCACCCCAGAGAGTGCCACCAGCAGAACAAGTGTGCTCGCCATAGCTTTGGTTTCCCGACAGCTCCCAGACAAGCTCTGCTCACAATATCGACATTATCCCTCACTCAAATGAGGGAACTACAGAAAAATGTAATTTTGGAAGCTGAGTAACTTAACTCCCTGCAGCTGTGCCTCGGGCTGGGCTCCAGCTGCCTGGCTGCCCACAGGGCTCCTCCATGCTCACACAACCAGCAGATTCCTCCCGAAACTCACTTCTCCAGGGTGGGCAGTTACCGTGAATGAAATTTGGGACTCGGGTTCCTTTCCTCGGCCAGCTGGGCCTCCCTGTGGTGGTGGCACAAACACGTTTTTTATGGAGCTCATGGCTGGAAGGGAACGCTCCTCTCCACTGCCCTTCCTCAGGGATGCTGTTACCCAACGGAGCTGGGGAGGATGACATTCCCCACCCCGTGCTGGTTAAATTGTGTGGTTTTCCCCACCCAACCCTGTGCCACCAGGCAGAGAGATCCCTGTCAAAGCCAAGATGTTGGCTACGGATCTGACCTCACCCCTCCAGTGAAATAATTCCTACGGTAATGACACACTGACATCCTACCCCAAACAAACCCTGCCATTCTCTATCCTGGAGACAAGCAGGAGCTGACACAGCCTGGGGCAAGGTGGCAGGTCAGGGTGTCCCCGCTGTCATGCTGCGGTGCCATTGTCACTGTCCCCGCGACACTGAGCGCCCTTCCCTTCGCATTACCCGGCTCGGCAGTGAAGGGCTGCTGCCCCCGCTCAGCCTCCCTGAGCGACGGGCACAGGGCAGCTCCGGGCTCGGGGAGGGCTCTGAACGCCTTTCTGCTGCTGCTGCTGCCGGGCAGGCTGGTGGCAGCACATGTCCCCTGACACGGTGTCACTGCAGAGCACAATGTGCCACAGAGTCCCTGCCCTGCTGCCTCTCGTGAGCTGGGAGCGGTGTTCATACAATGTGCTCGGCGGGTCCTGACACCCAGTGTCACCCTGAAACACCCGATGTCACTCTGAAACACCCAATGTCACCCTTAAACACCCAGTGTCATCCTTAAATACCCAGTGTCACCTTTAAACATCTAGTGTCACCCTTAAATGCCCAGTCTCACCCTTAAACACTCAATGTCATCCTTAAATACCCAGTGTCACCCTAAAACACCCAGTGTCACCTTTAAACAATCAGTGTCACCTTTAAACACCCAATGTCACCTTTAAACACCCAGTGTCATCCTTAAACACTCAATGTCATCCTTAAATACCCAGTGTCACCCTTAAACACTCAGTGTCACCTTTAAACATCTAGTGTCACCCTTAAATGCCCAGTGTCACCCTGAAACACCCAATGTCACCTTTAAACATCCAGTGTCACCTTTAAACACCCAATGCCACCCTTGAATACCCAGTGTCACCCTTAAACACCCAGTGTCACCCTTAAACACTCAATGTCATCCTTAAACATCCAGTGTCACCCTTAAACACTCAGTGTCATCCTTAACACCCAATGTCACCCTTAAACACTCAATGTCATCCTTAAACACCCAGTGTCACCCTTAAACTTTAAAACTTTTTTGCTCTGTTTCCCTTAATGTCAAGCAACAATCACTCCCCAAAATCAAACCCAGTGCCACCCTTAAACACCCATTGTCACTGATGCCTGAAGTTTTAATTTTCCTGTATTTCAGGCTCTGTGCTGCCCAGGGTGCAGCTCTGAGCTCACAGTCAGTGTCACTCAGCTCTCTGCACTCAGCAGGGACACAAAACAAATCCTTCTCCTGCTGCACACCAAGGACAACGAGTACAACTTTTCAGGCCCAAAAGCACAAACAAGGGTGGCTGAAGAGAGAAAACAAGAAGGGTGGGACCTCACAAGCCAAAGCTGCAACTGGACAATGAAACCCCAATGAGCAAACAGACCCAAACTTATAAAAGTGTGAGACCTCGTGACTGTTTGTCCATTTTATGCTCATTTTGGGTCCATTTTGTGCCCATTTTGGGTCCACTTTGTGCCCATTTTGGGTCCATTTTGTGCCCATTTTGGGTCCACCTTGGGTGTAGCCCTGGCCAGGCTCTTGTCCTACCCAAGGTGTACCCTTAAAGGTATTTATTTTAATAAATACCTACTTTATTCTCTTAACTCTGTGAGAATCTGTTCCAGCTCAGCCTTCCCAAGGCATCATCACCCTTAAATAGAAGCACTGTCCTTCCCTGGGCTCTGCCTCAGGACATCTCCCCTTGCAGGCAGAGGAATCTCACTGCTGCAGTGAAGAGTTTGTGCCTGGGCTGTTTTCCAGT
>VWYN01023096.1:0-49668 GCA_013400075.1 Hippolais icterina
AATAAGAAATAAGAAGATGGCAAAAACCCCCAGTTCTCACTTTGGAGAGATGATTTGTAATGAGGAATAATCCAGAGGGTGAACTCGAGCCCTCTGTGTCCCCACGTAGGAGGATGATCTCCACAAGGGATGGATTAAAGCAAAAACCATTGAGGTTTCTCAAGGTGGGCTTTGACAAACCAATTTTTTTGTCTCCTCTCATCAAAGGGATTGCAACCAGAATTAGCTGAATTAGGAAATGCAGAGTGATTTAAGTTTATTACAAATGCTCTGCCTCTAAGAAACAACAAAAATGGGCATGTGAAGCTTCACTCTTCATCTAATCAATCCCTTGTTTTCCATCCTTATCATGTTTTGTGTGGGTTTTGGTTTATCTCATTTTTATTGCTGAGGTTTTTGAGAATGATGTCTGGGATCTGAGGGATTTTCCACCCCTCCTTTTAAGAGTTAACTTGTGAATCTTGGGACATCAGTAATGTGTGTTGTTCTTCAAGGGCTGTGTTATTCTTCTGTAGCCTTTTCAGGGAAGATTAAACTGTGATTGAGCCATTCAGCCTCCTGCGGAGGGCAGGCAGGGTCAGCAATTTCATCCTTGAAATATGTATTTAGGTTACAAACTCATTATGATAAAAGTGCTAATATTTCCCTGGAATACTTGCTTTTTTTTTTTTAATATGTCATTTTCATTTCAGTTTTTTTTTTTTCTTTTTTATTCCTCCTTCTTTTTCCCTTTCTCTTCCCTCCTTGTTTTCTGTTTTTTTCATGCTAGTTGTCTCTGAAATTGAACATATTTTCACTGAGTGAGGAATCTGCTGTGCCACGGTAACAGAATATGGATTAATGATACCCTAAGCCCTGTTCTTATAGCAACACAGGCTTTCAGGAAATAAAAAAGCTTTAAACTCTCGAGTATGGATCTAATAATGGCTTTGCCACAAAGATCTATGAAAACACAGCTGAACCAGATTAAATGATGCACTTTTTATTTTAGGGGCTGGGGCTTAGCTTGACGATTTTATTCACTGTTGGGAAATAACCCCGGAATCAGTCAGGAGCTGTGGCTGGGATGAGACTTTGGGGCTGAGCCCACCCCTCCAGACATGGGATTCAGGCTGTTTGATGTGGATCCTGCTTCTGTTGAGGGTGGATTTAAAGCTCCCATTGATTTTTTGTGGCACCAGAGTTGGCCCACACCCCTCCCAGAGCAATGAATTTGCAGCTTGTTCTGCCTGCTCAGCTCCCATCCCTTGGGCAGGACAGGGAGGATGAGCTCCCACGGTGTCCTTGCCAAAATATTCCTGCTGACCATGGAATAACCTTGGGAAGGCTGAGCTGGAACAGAGACTGGGCAGAGCTGGAGAATTAAGCAGAGATTTATTGAAAGGCCTTTGGAGTACACCTTGGGCAGGACAAGAGCCTGGACCCAAAATGGATCCAAAATGGACCCAAAATGGGCACAAGATGGACCCAAAATGGTCACAAAATGGACAAACAGTCACGAGGTCTCACACTTTTATCAGTTTTGCTCCATTTGCACATTGGGGTTTCATTGTCCAATCCCAGCTCCAGGCTGTGAGCTCCCATCCTTCTTGTCCCTCCCTCCAGCCACCCTTGTTGGTGCTGTTGGGCTGAAAGTTGTCCTTGGTGTGCAGCAGGACAAGGATTTGTTTTGTGTCCCTGCTGAGTGACACTGACTGTGAGCTCAGAGCTGCACCCTGGGCAGCACAGAACCTGAAATACAGGAAAGATAAAAATTCAGCCATCAGTACAGAGTGGAACATCCCACTGGAAGTTGTTCAGTCACTCTCTGGAATTCCCTGGAAGGAGGTGGTGGCAAGGTGAGGGTTGATCTTTTCTCTGAGGAGACAAGTGACAGGATAAGAGGAAATGGCCTCAAGTTGTGCCAGGGGAGGATATCAATAAAAATTTATTTACTAAAGTGTGGCTAAGCATTGGAAAAGGCTGCCCAGCTGGAATGTCCCGTTCTGCCCCCTGCAGAGGCTCCCAGGTTTCCCCAGTCCCACTGGGCTGTGCCACCCCTGTTTCCCTGCAGCTCTCAGGCTGTGAGGGCAGGGCACAGCTCAGCTGGGGTGTCCCCAATTCTGCAGGGACCTTTAAATTTTGTGGTTTCCTGCCACGTGTTGAATCCCTGATTCCTCCTCCTGTGCCTTTTGAAGGAAAAAATTCCGTTTTTATCAATGTCAGCCCTGCTGATGACCCAAAATCAGCCCCTGCACCTGCCTGTGCCCCCAGGACTGGGCTTGGTGTGATCTTAACTGGGGAACCAGCACTTTTATTTCCATTTTTCCACATGTTCTCCCATCCCAGTTTTTCTCTTTGCTGAGGCTGCCCAGGGCAGCCAGCAGTGTCAGAGATGAGCTCCCAACCTCTGCTCCTTCCTCACAGCCTCTGATGGGTGAAAAACTAGGCTAAGCCTCACGTAAGCTCCTCTTTTTTTCCCTTTCTCTTCCCTTTTTTTCATTTTTTTTTTTGATGAATAGCCCAAGAGGGAGTTTGCAGCAGAGGCTGGATCTATAACCTACTTTACTTTCATCTGGGCTAGAAGGGCCCTGAAGTGAGAGCAGAAATGGAGGATTTTTTACCTGCTTTGTTTCCCCCGTGGGGTTATCAATAAGCTGAATGCATTATTACTGAAAGCAGTGGCACCTGGAAATTATCACATTATTCTAAAGCTGGGAATGTCCTAAACCTGCTGTGTTCTTTGGGAAGGAATTTTGGTTTCTGTCAGGAAGGAGCTCTGCAGAGGGCAGGGAGGGTTGGAGCCAGCCAAGGATCACAGGTCACTCACAACACCTCAGCTCCTCTCTGGCTTTTAGAAATTCAGGGAATAGCAAGGCACAGGTTTGGCATTTCTCCCCATTTCTCTTCATATTTAGTCATTTTGCCTTTAATATGAAAAAAAATATATTGAGAAAGCAGATATTTGGGTTTTTTGTATATCTAGGGGCTTTATTCTATCAAACTAAATGATGATGTAGGTGGGTTTTTTTAAAAAACAATGAACCCCCAAACATCTTGTAAAAACTGATTTTAGAGTAGTAAACATTTGCAGAGCTGTAGGGTTATGTTTTCGTGCCATATTCTAAACAGTTTTCATGGATTGTGTGGCCAGTGGCTGGAGAAGAGGATGAGATTGAGTTATTTACTCTGTTATTAGGAAACTTCTTGTGACACCTCCCCTTTTTGCCTCTAAACCTCCTGGTCTGTGAATGAAATAAAGCTCCTGACCTAGCTGAATGAATAATTATGATCCTTAGGGGTTCTGTATCAATGCAAATCAGTGTTTTCTCTAAATGGGAGGAAATTGCAGTTCCAGGAGCCAAGCACAGACTTGGCCAAGGTGGATTCTGCAGGAAAATTTCTCTTTCTGTTGATGGGCTGCAAGGGCAGTGCAGAACAACTTTATCCCAGTGGCTGCTTTATCTTTATTTTGTTTTTCCTTTCCTGTTTTCCCTTTGGAGAGCCAAGCCAGGAGTCAGTGTTGGCATGTGGAGGATGGAGGAGCTTTAAATGAGTTTGTAGAAAGTCTCCCCACGTTTGTTTCCCCATCTGCAGCAAGCATGGCTGGCATTTCATCATTCTTTAGGCTGGGAGAGGAGCAGAGTGGGAAAACAGCAGCACCAAAAATGTGCATTTCCCCAGGGAGGCTGAGCCACCAGAGCTGGGGATCTCTCAGGGGTGGGGTTTGGTTGGGTTTTTATCAAATGAAGGGAAATTTTCCTTTAAGCTTTCTGCTGAGAGAGCTTGAGTCGTGTTATCCAGAAAATCCAGGGCTGCCCCTGGATCCCTGGAAGTGCCCAAGGCCAGGTTGGACTTTGGGGCTTGGAGCAGCCTGGGACAGTGGGAGGTGTCCCTGCCATGGCACTGGATGGGCTCTAATGAATTTTGTAACTCAGTGATTGTATTTTACAATTGTATCGTATTTTACAATTGTATTGTTATTTTGGGTCAGAATTTGCATTCCTGTTGCTGCCCAGGGAGTGGTTGTATTTATTTTACATTATTTTAGGTCAGAATTTGCATTCCTGTCGTTGCCCAGGGAGTGGGAAGGTGCAGAAGAGATTTTTCCTCTTGGGGAAATCTTGAGGCACCTGCAATGCTCAGACATCACCTGAAATAGGAGTGCAACACCTCCTGTACCCATGGAAGTTCTGCTCTCTGCAAAGTCATCCGTGCTGCAGGAAAGTGCAAACAGAGCTTTTTGGGTTTTTTTCTTTTAGTCTAGGAAAAGATAAAGAACTTCAGAGAGTGAAATAACCCCATTCGAGTCAACCCAAGGGGAAACGTCTGCCCAGATTTTCTAGATTAAAGTAATAAAATTTTCAGAGTCCTCAGCATTTTTGTCTCGAGCAGAGGAGCTGCTTCAAAATAAATGTTTGAAATATTTCCTGTCGAAAGAAGGCAAACAGGCAGTTTTTATGAAGTGGAACATGAAGACAAGGAGGATTTATTTTTTTTTTGTGGTTTTTTTCCATAAAATCCTAGAGAAGAGTGGTTTGATTTTGGAAAAGAAAAATGGGTGCCTTGCAGGAATTTCTGAGAGCTCCCTGTGAGATCAGTGAGGGAAGGCAGAAAAGCCCTGGGGTTGCTTTGCAGCCTGGTTGGGAGCAAGGATCAAACCCTGGTGAGGTGGAATTTCAGCCATCAAGGGTCAGAAATCCCTCTGGATTTAACAGATGTTGGTCAGAAGGACTTGGGAAAATCCAAACAACAGCACAAGAATCCAGAGAGAGATGTCCAAGATGACAGAGAAATCAGAGATGTGAGTGGTAAGGTTACCCAGGCAGGGCCTTGTTAATGCCCACAGCAATAAAATCCAAGGAAAAATATTTTCCAGCAGGGATAGGGGTGGGGGAAATGCCAAGATCTTTACCTCCAGGACTTCTTTTTTCCTCTCTTTTCTCCTCGGCAAAGTAGAAATCCCAGTGAAATTTCTGCTCTAAAGGTCAAATTAGAAAGCTTTCATCCGCAGACTTGTAAACTATTTCTCAAATCAGTGACTCTCGAAATTATTCATTAGAACAGCAGCTCTTAAACTAAAATTCTATTAAGCTCTGTATCAAAGGGCTTTTATTCCAACCCACACAGCTCTCCTGCAGCCCTGACACACCAGCAAGGACACAGCCTGCAGAACTTCATCTCTGTGCTGGTGAGAGGGGTGGCACAAAACACAGCTAAAAATCAGGTGCAGTTTTATAGAGACACAGTTTGGGGCTGGTGGGGGCATAGAAACCAGCAGGAAAATCCTCTCTGTTGTGGGTGCCAGTCAAGAGCTTCCATCTTTTTATTCTTGGGAGTTCTTCCAACCTGTGCCCTCTCACATCTGAAATGGATTGAGATGCAGTGGGATTCCCTCTTGAGACTGGCTTTATATTTATATATTTATATATTTATATATTTATATATAAATATATTTTTCTATATNGAGGGCAGCCAAATATCCCTGAACAGAATATTCAGTCCTCAGCCTGTGCCAGGAGGATTTGGCCAATCCTTCCATCAGTTTTTTTGTTGGAGGTGTCATTGCCAGCCTAATCAGATTCCCTTGGGATGAGCCGTGTGCTCTTTAATGAAAGAAATAATCTCATTGTCTTCAATTCGAGGACTGGATGTGGCCTTAAACATCTCCCTAAATTTTAGATTGTTGGGATTGTCTTAAAATTATAGAAGGGGTTTGAGAAGGCAAAGCCCGTTTATGATCTGTAAATCTCTATAAGTCATGCTTAAAAACTGGCTTTGGGTGTCTTGGCTGTGTCTGAGTACCCAAGGGGATTGGGCATTTCACATATAAAAAAGGTAATTACACCTTACCTGTATCATCACTTCCTATTGTGTGGGTGCTTTAAATTCATTTAATAGTAGTAAAAGTGTTTTTGTCCACTCCAGAACACCCAAAATTGCCAGTGAACATGTGTTAACTTTCTAATTTATCACTTCCTAAATTACCAGGTTCACTTTTAACCCTTCTATTTTCCTGTACTCAAAGCACAGCCAAGTCTCCAGGGCGAAACACCAACCACAGCCCCCCATAAAATACAAACAGGCTCAAAGAACTCCTGAAGTGCTGATCCAGGGATTTGGTGATCACCCAAGTGAAGTAGGAGTGTCCTAACCCAAAACTCATTTTTGGCACGGTAGGAATGGCACTAAGGCAGTAGTAATTCCCAGTAATTCCCAGTAATTCCCAGTTGGATGCAGAGATGGGCAGTTATCACACACTCTTCTCCCTCCCTGTGCTGCTCCTGGGCACAAACTCTGTATTTATTCCCTCTGCCCAGGTTCATTGGATATCTGATTTTGTGGGAATAATGATCCCCAGGGATGCAGCTTTGGAAGCTCCTTGCTTTTAACACCAACCCAGTTGAGTGACATCAACGGCGTGTTATCAAATTTGCTCTACAGAACTCTCTAGAGAAAGACTTTCAAGTAAAACCCACCAACATTTTTATTTTTCCAGGCCTATTAGCCGTGTTTTCTCTTTGGCAATTAAAACCCATTGGTGTGTAAAGCAGTGATTGATGTGGGTACATTTTTGTTGGAACACAGGGAGAGCAGAAATCGTTTCATACCAGTTAAACAGGAATAATAGGTGAAAACAGCACCGACACTGCTTTTCTAATCACTAGGAAAAAATAAAAAAATCCCTGAACTGTAATGACCAAGGGCTCACTAATGGTGAGTTTTTGACAGCGTGTCATTCAAGGCACTGCACAGCAGAGCTGCCTCCCACATGATCCAGGCACAGAAATTGGCTTTCCAAAGGACATGCAGACACCTGCCACCACCAATTTGCATCACTGACTCTTCATCTCATTTTCTATAATATTTTTTTAATTTTTTTTTTAATATTTTTTGGGGGTGGTTTTTGATGGCTGTCGCACAGAGGGGTCTCTCCTAATTGCAGCACCGCCGTAATTACGAAGCGTTTTGCATTCTAAAAATAGGCAAAATGTGGGGAAAAAAAAAAAATCAAAGCAAAGCGTGGAAAGGCTCCTCGGGCAAACAAAGCCGGCAGAACAGAGCTCAGCTTTCACAAAAAATAGGGATCTCTGTCATATCCCCAGTGCCCTGAGACTGGCAGGCTCCTGAGGGGAGTCCTGGTGTTGCAGTCGGGTTCCTGGGGCATGCTGAGTTCAGGAATTCTGTTTTTCCCATTATTTCTGTGCTTTCCATTATTTCTGTTATTGTTGCAGCCACTGATGGGAACCAGGGGGGGTGTGTAGCTGCTCTCCTGGGGTTGAAGTCTCACCACTGGGACAATCAGTGCAGCTGGAAATGATGGGGGATGTAAATACAGAAATTTCAGGCCAAATTTTACCCTGACCCCGCTGGCAGGAGCTGATGTGGCCTTGTTTGTTTGCCCATCCTTGGATGCCATCTGGGAAACATTTCTTTAAAACTTTGCTTGCCTAGGAGTCGCTTAGAAAAAGAATTACCACATTTCATAAAGCTGGAACCCAAGTAGGTCCTAAGAAAGGAGGAAAGGCTGCAGTTCTTTTTGTTTTGCTTATAATTGAATCTTCTTTGCTATAAAGACTGATTTTTGCAGGCAAAATTCGGGGAAATTTTTCACTGCTGCGGACAACTCGGGTAATTGTTACTGTGCAAAGCCAATAAAGTTTCCAAATGCCATTTCCTGGGACAAACCATCCAGTCTGGAGGGGCTGTGGATCATTTCTGATTGCTTAAGCTTTTATTAAACCCCATAACAGAGCATTCCATACAAAAACACCTGCCCAAAGTGTGACACTGGTGGGCTGGCAGCTGCTGCTGGCACCTCCTGGGCTTGGGAGAATTTTTGGGTGAGCAGGGATCAGTGCCAGCCTGGCATCACCTGCCCGAGTTGTGGCACTGAGCGTTCAGGCAAAATTTTAATGCAGGCTACAGAAAATTCTCATTATGCCAGCAAAGCCATTCAAGTCCCCATTAAGGGCTGGGTGTTGGTGTGTGCATTGCACTCCAGTGCATTCCAGCAGCAGATGTCAAGGTTCTGTGCAAATATTAGCTAATTAAAGCTCTTCTGAGAGACACAGCTGAAGTGCCTGTCCTCAGAGACGTGCAAACTTTGTCACCGAGAGCCGGAGTGACTTTCCCAAAGTCACGCAGCTGCTTTTAAATACATCCAGCTGAAATTAAATAATACGTGCACCTTTCTGCTTCTGTGGGTCTGTTCAGCTTGATTTAGAATTGATACTGTCCTCAAAGTGTTTAAAAGGCACCTTAACTCATTCATTAAATAAGGTGTGAGTAGCTGTTACTCACAATAACCTCTCTGCATTCCTACTACACCCCTCTGTGGTATTCTCCTCTTGAAATCATTGCTAATTGCTAATTACTAATCCTTGTCTAATGCTGGGGTTACTGGAGCTCACACAATATTTTTCTGTGCTCACTGGGGTCCTTGGTTTGGTGTTGTGAGAATTGTTGGCAGCACTCTGATCTCTGGAGTTGCAAGTGTTAATATTTTCATCCTCAGTTTTTCCTTTTAACCTGATGGGTCTGTGGGTTTGTTTGTTGGGTTTGCGTTATTTTATAAAAACAAAAATCCTCCTCTGCTACCCAGGGTTTTTAGGTTTGAGGACAAAGTGAGGTGGAACTCGGTGGTGTTGTCACCACGAGGCTGAACCATCCACTCTGCAATTCAAACATTGCAAGGTGGATCCTCAATGAAGCTCCTTATTATTAAAATTTCCAAGATATTATTGTCCAGTCCAAGCTAGGTGTTGTAAAAACAAATTTATGGCCTTCAGAAAGCACGGGCACAATCAGCCTGAAGGCTTTGATGGGGCATTAACCTTTCTTAGAATTATCTTAATCTTGTTTTTTTTTGCTCAGAGCCAGATTTGAAGGAGGCTTTGCAGAGCTGACTCCCAAAGCCTGCTTTGGTTTGCAGTACAAGCAATAGTGATGACTGCTCTGCTTTAGTTGCTGATTTTGACCATCCTTGCAGCATTTCCTAGATGTTCATCCAAGCAGAGCCTGCTTGTCCTGGTAGCAATCCTTTTCTTGTCAATATTGATGTAAAAAATAGCACATTTCTTCCTGCAGGCATTATTTGGGCTTTAGGCTGTTACTCCTCCTGCAGCTGTCTTCAGAGAGGATGGGATCCAGCCTTGTGCCCGTGTGCAGTCAAAATATATAAAAATCTGTGCACTGGCAGGTGGCCAGAGGAATGTTACAGTGGTTCCTGTAAAATTAAAAAAAAAAAAAGAAGAAAAACTTGTAAATTTTATAGAATTTAGGAATGAAAAATTCTGTCTCTCTAATTGATTCCTTTTTTTATGTTTCCCTTTTGCCCTAAGCCAGAAAAGAAAGAAGGGCCTCATAAAGATCTCTTTCCCAAAAAGGGAAATGAAGCAGTGACAACTTTGGATTTTATTTATTTAAATCTTTTTAAGTATGTGTGCGAAAAACTATTTTTAAGAGAGGATAAAAATCAAGGCTCGGTTTTCCATCCTTGTAACCTTATAATGATGTTCCTACCAGTTCCTGCTGATAAATATTTATCACCTCTGTGTTTTCTCTGGTTCCCAACTGCACTGACAACAGGTTTGTAATTGCCAAACCAAGGCTCAGCTATGCTGGAAACGAGGGGGGAAAAAAAAAAGAAAATTGAAATGCAGGAAATTGTTAAAGATCAGAGGCTGCCAGAGTGATTCCATGTCTTGGTGCTCCCACAAAGCAGCTGCTGGTGACAATCCTGGTGTCACTGCTCAGCTCAGTCACCTCCTCACCTCATTGCACGCCTGAGCTCAGTATGCAGGGAGAGCAGAGGGAGTTGTGTTTCTGCACTGCATGGGCCCTGAGGAGAGGAAAAAGGGAGAGGTGGAAGGAGGAATTGAATTTAATTAGAGCACTCTGTGGTTTAACATGCAGCTGGTGCAAGAGGCTTCCTTGTGGGGAGGGAAGGGTCTCCACCCATGGGCTGGGAGGGCATCAGCAGCGAGGGGAACAGGCTGGCCTGGCCTGGAACTGCTTATTTTAAGCACAAATTCTTCCTAAATCCATGCAACAAACCTCCCCCAGCATTACAGGTACTGGGGTTTTCTCCAGCTGTGTCTGTTTTCATGGGTAAATCAGCACCTTCTCCCCTCTCCAGCCTGGGGAAGGAATTTCCTGATCCTTTTGTTGATGCTCCTCAACCTCACCTTCCACCCAGATCCCACCAGCCCACCCTCCAAGCTGATATTTGCTTCATCATCTTCCTTCCTCCTCATGAGGAGAAGCCTTTGATCAGCCTTTAACCGAGTTCCTTCTCCCCTGGCAGACCTTGAGAACTTCAAGACCAGGACGAGGAGCACGGTGTCTGTCCGCCAGGGCCAGGGCATGGTGCTGCTCTGTGGGCCTCCACCCCATTCCGGAGGTAAGGAGCTTTTCCTTCTCCTGATTTCAGTGCCTGGCAATGAACTGTGGGGTTTCTATCCTCGGGGAAGAGAATTCTCAGGGTTTTCAGGAAGGTTGAAGCAGTCACCTGCCAGGGGAGGGTGGTGGCAGGGCCGCCCTGGCTGAGGGGGTCGTGCTGGGTGGGCCTGGGGGAGCTCCGGTGGGGGATAAATGCAGAGAAAGAGCCTTTATTACTCAGAATACTGTGAGAAAATGGATTTGTAGAGGACTCTCAAAGCTTGATTGAAGGCTCACACAGTCTTGTACATCTGTATGCAAACTCTGAGGTAAAAATGCTGATTTAAAAAGGCCATGAAGTAGGGAAGACATTGTTGAGACAGAAATGGAGCTGGAAACAAGTTTCAAATGATGGCCTTGCAACAGAGCAGAGATTTTGGAGAATTAGAACTGTGAAAGATGCATTGTAGCAAGACCATGTGCAGTAAAATAATCGGTGATTGGTGTTAGAGATATTAGCAGCATGGTGTGGCTAAAGCTGATAGGCCAGTAAGTGCTCATAATCGATTGTAATTAGGAAATAGTTTGACTTCTGATTGTGACGGCGTGAATTGTAACATCTGTACTGCCTCACCCTTCTCATGAGACTGAAAATGGAATAAAAGTCTTTAAAACATCTCTCAGGAGCCCCATCTCTGGGTCAGAAAGACTTTTTCTGACAAATTATAAACTTCAGAGATGAACTGATGGGAGCTAAAGCAGTGTGTTCATATCCTGAAGACGTGACCAAGATCTTGTGCAGCCTTTCTGGTTTGTGGCCTGGGTGTGACCCTTGCTAAAAAGTTGAAGCTTGCTGACCGAGCCACTTTTGTGCATCATCTTTTCATTATTTTGTCTTTTTCAAACACTACTGGCACTATTTTTTGTCTCCTGGATGTGTCCAGGTCTCACAGGGTGCTGTTTGCTTCATATGAATGTTTAGAAAATACCAAACAATTCTTGCAGTTTAGCACAAGCTTATTTCAATTGTGCCAATTTGTGGCTTCCCGAGCGTGTGTGTTGCACTGTTCTGTTTAAATTGTGTTGGAGAGGGAATGGATCTGTCAGAATTCCTGCTGGATGCCCTTGGTGTGCCACGTGTGTGTCCCTCCCCACCAGGACCCACACCAGCCACCACAGCTGCTTGCCCCGTCAGAACATGGGAGAAATCTTCCACAGATCTGTGTCCCTTTTAAAGAAATTTGCAATCCTGCTTTGAGGTCTGTCCAGCCTCATCAGCTGGATGGGAATTGCCCCGTGGACCATGAGCTGAGCTTATTGCTCAGGCAGGAGAGGCTGGAGGAGCTCCTGGGCTCGTGTCTGACCAGCTGCCAGAGCTGCCCACGGGCTGTGTCCCACTGGGACCTTTCCCAGCCAGCAGAACTGACCCCACAGCACTGCCTGGGGACACAGCTGGCCAGCAGTGCTGCCTCCCAATCCCCCAAGGCAGGAGGCTCCAGAGGAATGCAGGAATTGTGATATTTGTCTCTTCAGCAAAGCCCCGCTCTGCAGGGGAGTTCTTGGCCTTAAGAAATCCTTGCAGGGTGAGCAGCCTTTGTGGAGATGGAGCAGCAGCTGGGGCTGTGAGCAGTGAGAAGGGGTTGTTCAGGTGGTTCAGGACAAGGTTTGTTCTGAGTTTATTTACTGGTGGTACAAAAACCTGAATTTCCAGAAGGTGATGGTGTTGTTTGCAGCTTTGGTTCAATAAGAGGGACACAGAGCCTCGTGTGCTGACCGGGAGGTGAGAACGTTTCTGGTAATAATTTCCCTCAGTCATTTGGGTGAGAGATGACTTCCCCCATGACCTGCTCTACTGCAGCCAGAAAATTATCCTGATTGCAGCCAGAGCCACAATTAGTGTGAGCTGACACTATCACAGCTCTGTAACAGAGCTGGGCAGGTGTCACTGGGCTCGCTGTTTCCTGGCTTGCACAGAAAGCTTTTAGAGGAAACTCAGAACAGGTTAATCCAGAGCACTTGTTCTGCAGGAATTAATCTGCTCTGTGGCAACGTTTTCTTTTACTTTGCCTCCCTCCCAAGGTCAGAAATAAGATGAGATTTGAAAGTCACAACTGCAAATTAATGCTTTTGGGTGATCATTGTGTTTCCATCAGCCAGCTGTGCTGGAAGCCCTCGGGTCTGCAGCAGGCACTGCACAACCCCAGAGGTTTCTCCTGCTCAAGGGAGGCAGAGGGGGTTCAGGAGGAACATCAGGTGTCAGGGGAAGCTGCTGCTCGTGGGCCCTGGGATTTTGGCAAAGCAGAGCTGGAGGGATCAGCTCCTTCCAGCCCCTCAGTGTAACACTGCAAGTGTTTGTGGTGCAGCAGGAAAACTCTTCAGCTTGGAGGTGAAAAATAATCCAAGCTCTTTGGAAGCACCAGTGGTAATAAGAGGAGAAAATGCAATTACTTATTTCAGAATCTGATTAGGGCAGTGAACCCAACTTCATCATCCTTGCAAAAAGTGCTTGGTGGCATTAATGACCAGTGCTGAAATACAGGACTAACTGTGGGATTCTGGTTTTTACTTCAGTTTCATATGTGCATTGAAAATGAAATCTGGAAAAAAAATAATTTAAAAAAGCAAAACTATTCAATCTGGGAATTGCCATTGCTTTGCTGATGAGGGTATTCACTGAAGTAGTAGAAGCCTGAAAAAAACATCCTGGCCAGGTGCTGAGATTCAGGAGTAGAAAAATTAGTAGTAAATTAGATTAAATTCTAGTAAATTAGAAGGGATTATTTCCTGTCAGCCATTGTGTCACTGCTTGTCTTGGGCTCAGAAATTGTGACTTTATTAAAAAGATGTTGGTCGGCATCCAGACCATTAACCTTTCAGCTGTGGTTCACTCTGATACTTTGCCACTTTGAAATATCCATTCTTGAGGAGCTGTCAGCTAAAAGTGAAGTGATGTTGGCCTACATGCATTAGTTGTTGAGGCTTTCTTTTTATTTTTTCTTGTTAATGATGCCCAATAAGGAGCTTCCTACTGCTCAAACGTTACAGGAAATTCATCCCGAAAATGAGCCCAAATGATGAACAAGTCCTTTCAGCGTCAACAAATGGGCTGTGTACAGCCTGCACAGAACAATTTGGGCATTGCCGTGCGTTGTCCCAATTTTTGGTCTGAAATGAGCTGGAAATTCAAGCACATGGATCTCAGCTCCCCCCCGGACCCCAAATGGAAATGGAACGCGCGCTCCGTGCGGCGGGGAGCCGCTGTTTGTCAGGTCACTGCCTCGTGCTGGTACATTCTGTTAAGCAGCATAATGATGTGATGGCCTCCTCTGATGAAGTGCATGCTGAGTGCTGGAGAGTTGGAAAATAAATGTTCATCTGCGGCTCGGGAAGCGGCGGGGCTGGAGAGCGGAATAAATGCAAATCAAACATTTGCTTCTGGCGCCTTTTCTGCGCTTGCAGCAGCGGATTCCCAACCCCCCGAGGCCACTCCTGCCGTATTGATGACCCCTTTGTCTGGTAGAAGTTACAATTCTTTTCCTCTCCTTTTTCTTTTTTTTGCCTCCTCTATTTGTTCCTAACAGAGTGGTAGAAACCAGCCTTCGTTGTTGGGATTTTTCAGAGATAATTATCCTGTGTGTGCAGGGTGTTCCCTCGTTATTCTCGTTTAATCAAGAGCCCAACAATGTTCTTGTGTCAACCATTCCACCCTGAAACTCCACAGAAGAGATCACTGAAGAGTGAATATTGCTGTGGGAGCGTGGCACTTTGGCCTGGGTAACAGCACGATGAGCTGTTGGTGTTTAAGCAGATGAGAGGAAACAGAAATCCTAAAAGTCCGTGTGTAGCTCAGGTTTGGCTTTGGTTTTGGTGCAGGGCCTCATTGTGGCCACAGCATGAACTGGGCAGAGCCAGTGATGGAGTGACAGAAATGGCTTTGGACATTGGAGTGACATCAGAGAGTTTCTGTGACTTCTTTTTTGAGGCTCTTTTAGGTACCTCAGCCTGTCCTAGGATGAGTTTGAGAATTTGGATACCACAAGACAAGGCTGTCCTGCTTTATATTTTCAGAGCCCTGTGAGACCAACCATTGATTCACAAATGGTTTGGGTGGGAATGGACCACCCAGTGCCACCCCTGCCATGGCAGGGACACCTCCCACTGTCCCAGGTGCTCCCAGCCCCAGTGTCCAACCTTGGGCACTGCCAGGGATCCAGGGGCAGCCACAGCTGCTCTGGGCACCCTGTGCCAGGCCTGCCCACCCTGCCAGGGAACAATTCGTGCCCCAAATCCCATCCAGCCCTGCCCTCTGGCAGTTCAAAGCCATTCCCTGTGTCCTGTCCCCCCATCCCTTGTAAAAAGCTCCTCCCCACCCCTCTTGTTTAATTTCTAAACAAGTTTCACAGAAGATGCAGGAATGTAAACGTTTCCTCTTCAATGCCTCTAACCCAAATTCAGAAGCCTGGTGTCTGTGTGTAGGATTGCTGTGTGGGTATGTAGGAATTCTTTGTTTTCAGTTCATACATGAATCTTGGTGTTTAAAAGTGTATTTATGTGCACCTGTTTTCCCACTCATTGTGCCCAAAGCAGGGGAACAATTCCTCCCCCATATCCCATCCATCCCCGCCCTTGGGTCCTCTGGATGAGCTGGCACAAGAGCAGAGCAGAGGGGAAGAATCCCCTTCCTTGACCACCTGGAGAATTTTGAGCCAAAACCGGAAAAATATCACCAAAACAAGCTTTGGTTTTTCGTTCTGTTGCATTTTTAAGACGTTTAGAAACCATGAACCATTTTAAAGTGTACAATAGCGTTCAAGATAAGCTCTTAGGTGGAAATGTTTTCTTTCTAAGGAGCTCTGCAGGGGGAACACCTTTCCTTGTTTGCTTTTTTTTGGTATTGTTAATCAAATTTGGCAAGATACATTTCTTGTTGAGATAAATTTGATTGAAACAAACAAACAAAAAGCTCCAAAATCCAAAGCAAACACTCGCTTGTGTTTCTCAGGCTCTGAATCTAAGTTGTGTTCTAAGGGGGATATGCCTGGGAAGTATTTGGAGGTCACTGTCCTTTTAACTTTATCTCCAAATTTGAAGATAAAATATTCTTTTGTGCCAAATAGTTCTTTTCATTTAACTTGGTGGGAGCTGAGTCGTTTCGCTGCCACTTTTATTGGATTTATTTGATAGTCAGGGCAGGGTTAGTTAATATTTTAGCAACTACAGTTTTCAAATTCCTTCTAGCATCCCTGGCATTTCCTTGTGAGTCCAGAGGCTGAAAAAATAGAGTCCTGGAAAGGATTTTCTACTTGACAGGCTGGTAGCACACCCTTCCTCCTGCAGAACAAACGGGTCTGGAAATCATTCCCCTCCTTTCTCTGGGAAGATAAATGAACTTGTCTTTAGGATTTCTCTCACCCCCCTTCCTGCGAGTTCCTCGTGGTTCATCTTTAGAAAGATCTATAACCATGTTCTCATGACATTTGCCTTCCAGCCCTCGTGGGAAAAGCCTGTGGAGATGGAGCTCTCCAAGTGCTGTGAGAAATGCTGGATGTCCACAGAGAGCTGCTGAAAATGATCTCTCAATTACTCAATAATCTGAATTCCGTGTTCTCCTTGCATTCCCTGGCGGTGTGTGCAGTTCTGAGACCGCTCTGTGCCTCCCTCATTCCACCCCTCACCACAGCTGGGGCACTTTTATTCTCATTTCTAATCTACCTCAGCAATCTGGGCAAGAAATAAACCAGCTGATGGCTTTTCTAGATAACAAAGTGCTCAGCTGGGCAGGTGGGACCCCACTGGTGCTCCTGCAGGATTTGTCTTCTCCTGCCACGTGCTGAGGGCCTCAGAGTTCCTGCTGAACCTGGAACTGAATCTCCCCGATAATTCCTCAGGCAGTTTGTCCCTCTGCTCCTTTCTGACCTTTCTGGGCTGTCTCCCCTTGAGGGAACAAAGGGAGGATTTCAAGGAAATTCAGTTTTCTGTCTCTGCGGTGCCCACGTTCTCAGTGCTCTTGGAAAATTCCATCTTGCCCAAGAGGAGGAGATCCATTAAAGCTCAGTTCTTCCCATAATTCTTTCCTATCTGATGCCATCACTCCTGATGGAAACACGGCCATGGATGGAAACACATCCGTGTCTGTGAGCTGAGATGTTGACAGGGAATTATTCCCTCATCTTCCCACAGATTGGATGCATTCAGGTTTTCTCATTCTCTCCTGCCGTTTTTTTCCCTGCTGGTATCCAGGAGAACTTTTAGTTCTGTTGCACAGCTTAATCAAGTAGAACTAACTAAATTTTAGCAATTGACAGAGGAGATGGCAATTCTGATTCCATCTCAATCTCAGCCTTTCATGCTGCACGGCCGGGGGTGAAGTGTGGACACCTGAGGAGTTTGCAGACTTTACTGACTCCAGTGCTGCTAAAACCATTCCTAGGCACAGAAATCATTAATGCCTGCTCACTTTTCCTCTCCTTTTATTATTATTATTATTTTTAAAGGGGTAATGGACACTTCATGGGCTGGGGACAGTGAGGATATTTTGGTTTTTCAGAGTGGCTGATTGCTTCTACTGGGTTGAATGGTTTGAAGGGTTTGTCTTGTAAATAATCCATCCCACAAATGATGTCTCATTTCCCTTATGTTTGTACAACCCTCACCATGCAGTGCAAGGAGGAAGGGGAGCAAACCTGGGGAAAATCAGAAGGTTTTGAGGAGGAAAAAGGAGAAAAAAGGCAATTATCAGGCATTTTTATACCCCGATGAGCAAATGGGGCATTGAAGGAATCCTGGAGTATTTAATGTCCTCACTCCACTAGAGTAACCTTAATATTCAGCTTTTTTTCCCTGTTTCTTTCAGTGTGGGATGCCCAGAGCTTTAGAGAAATGTGAATTTTACAGCACCTGTATTCCCAGTTCCCCCTTGCCATGCAGGTTGTCAGAGGGCTGAGCTCCCCCTGTTATTCCCTATTAAGGGATTGATCATTTCTCCTCTTTCCTTCCTGCCTTAATGTCTTTGGAAGCCTTTGCTGCTTGGTCAGATTTGGTTCCAATTAGTGAGAAGCTAATTTAGAGAGGAGCCTCGCACACATGGGTGGGCACCGTGGCTGTAAAAGTTCCATTTCTCCAGGAAACCAAGCAAAAAATCTGCTAAGCTGGTTGGAGGTTGGTTCATCTATTTGTCAGAATGCTGCAGGGTTACCGAGCAGCCTGTCATGGATCAGCTCAAGGCTGGAGGGAAAACACGAGCAGGTAAACTCTCCCTCGGGGCTGGGAAAAGCAAAGGAAAAGAAACAGGGAAATATTTTTCTGTTAGGGACAGCCAGGGATGGATTTGAAGTATTTGACTGTGGTGTTGGGTTGGTGTTGGCAGACCTGGAGCATCAGGAGGTGCTGCAAACCTCCCTGGGCTGGGGGCAGGTGTTAAACTTTGTTTTCCGTGGATATTTCTGCTTGGAGGGTGCAGGGAAGGACAGAGAGGGGAGGCTCAGTTCCCAAACAAACAGGAAAATCCCCCAGTGAGGTGCTGTTCCCATGAGCTCACAGCTGACTTTCCTGGAATGGGAACACGTGAAATTCCAGCAGGAATTCCAGCAGGAATTCCCAGGAGGTGGATGCAGGGTGAGTGCTGGAGATGTGTGGGGGATGGAGGAGACCACGAGGAGAGCAAAGGATGCAGCATCCAAAATTCCTGGATCTGTTACCAATTTTCCCTTTTAACAGTGACTGCCACTGCCGTGTCCCCAAACAGCAGCAAAGGTCCCGTGCCCAAAATGTCAGCACCCTAAAAGTGTTTTTCAGAGCAGGAACAGCTGGGCTCAAAAAGCCTCTGAGTGATCGATCTCAGAGCCAGAAAACAACTTCCCAAAGCTTCCAACTCCTGCAGTTTGTCTCCTGGATCTGACAGCATTTCTGCCAAAAACTCCCCTCAAAATTCAGCCCAAATTTCCCTCCAGGTGTCTCTTTCCATCCCAGGGAGCAGGTGAGTCACACACTGGGTTTCTGTAATTCCTCTGACTCTGTATGATGGAGATTATTACAGTTCAGCAAAAATGGGGTTCATTAAACCTAAAATCAGGCATATGAAACTCTCATTTAAATAAAAAGTGATTGAGAATGGTAACTTCCATTTAAAGTGCATCTCCCATCATTTATTTTTTATGCTCTGCCACAGTCACCGTTTAAATTATTAAAAGCAAGAAGTAAAAAGCTCCTGAGGAGATAGAAATGGATTAGATTAAAATTAATCTGACATAATCCTTTCTCTCAAACTGCTGATTCAGTTTGTGCACAAGTTTATCAACATATTTGAGGATGAGGGATAAGGATAAATTCCCCTCTAATTTGGGAGTGCTTTGGCTTGATATTTCTGACAGCACGGGGAACACGCGGTGCTCTCTTAATTGAGAGATTTGTGAAATTACAAATATTTCTAACAGCACAAATGCCAAGCTCATCAAAGATTTATGCTCATTTAAGCACCTGAGGTGGCGAATGGGATCTGCCTCATTCCAGCTGGGGTGAGTTTTGAGGTGCCAAAAAAACAGGGGCTGGGTCAAGAACAGATATTGACCACAGGAGTTTGGATCCAGATTTTCAACTGGCACGTGTCACTTGTCACCTGCAGAGCCAGCACCCCCCAAAATTCCTTTTTTGTGCCCCAGGTGGGTGGCACGGGCACAGGAGGAGGTCTGGGCTCTGTAACTCAAGGGAAGAGGCTCAGCCCTCCACTGAGGACCTTGGAAACAGAGGAATAATAAGGGACACGACATTAATGGAGTTTTTATTCATCAGTGACAGCTCGTGGCATCTTTAAAAAGAAATCATCTGCGAGCCAGCAGTGTGGTTTATTCCCTGCTTGGTTGCAGTCAGCACTAAATGAAGATTGAGCTGGGATTGGGGGGGGTAGGGCTGGCAGCTTTGGCTGAAGATGAGTGAAATCTGTCGCCTGACAGAACGCAGTCAATAGCATTTATCGGGAGTTGTAACACCTTGTGATGTCTTCATGAACTAAATTAGAGATCAGAGCCCTGCTCCCGGGCTCTGCAAACCCCTTCCCTCCCAACCAGCTCTGCTGGCCTCTGCAGAGCCCTCGGAAGCAGCCAGAGGTGCAGAACGTGAGCAGTGACACAAACACAGCACTGCTGGAGCAAATTTGGGGTTCCACATCCCTGCGTGCACCTTCTGCTTTGTTTGGGTCAGCAGTCCTGGCTGTGGGATCCCCCATTCCTGTGGGGCTGATGTTTTCTGGTTGAAAAATCACTGGGGATATTGGTTTGGGCATTTTCTTTTACTTCATACACATGAAGTGCCCAAAAATGCAACCATGGTGTGTTTAAATGTGATAAATGTGCAGCCATGATGATGTTTTCAGCTGGTAGATATCAAAGCACTTTATCTCAACACTGATTATCTATCAAATAAATGAAGAGAATAGGTTTTTTCCTGTGTGCTACAGGCAAGTGCCCTACAGGCCATACCCCCTCAGGCTGTTTGGGCAGATATTTCAGCCTTGGAGTTGATCATAATTTTAATTCATTGCAGTAAGAAAATTCCTCTGCAACCAATTTTTTTTTTCTTTTTTAGAGGTTTGATCTAATCTCTTACAACTGCAGATCAAAGGCAGTGAAAGCTGGTATTAAAGGATTAGCTAGGTCACATTGAAATATGTTTTAAAACAAGCCCAGGGACCTTTAGCTTTTCTGAAGCAAGTGCACACGCAAAAAAAGGATTTTTAGGCTAACTCTCTGTGACTTTAAACAGAAAACAAACTGATGGATTAAATCTGTGAGTCATTCCTTCAGGTGATGTGTGGAGCACTTTATGTAACACAAGGCTGGAGATTTTCAGCAGTGACTGAATCTCTCCCAGCACAAACCCAGAGCAGAATTTAAAATCAGTGTAGGCATCACTTTTGCCCAACTTCCCGTGTTTTTATTCTCTTTTGATGATTGCTAATAAGTAATTAGCAGCTTCAGCCCAGCCTCCTTTTTGTTTTTCTCTGGCTGGTCTCTCCTGTTTGCAGGTGTCCCAGGGGTGCTTTGTCTCTGGCTCTCAGGTGGAGATGAGTGTTTCTTTGCAAAGATGTTGATGCCATTCTCTGGACCACATCAAGCCATTATTCCCTTTTTTATCACCAGAATTTCCTCACTGAAATGAATTTAGGAAGTGTCACCCTGCTGGGGTGAGCCTGACTCCAAAAACTGCAGTTTAAACAAGAAGGGCTTGAAAGTGGCATCAAATCCAGCTCTGGTTCCCCATTTCCAGTGAGCACCAAACCTGTTTCAGAGGTATCAGAGTGATAAACACAGCTTGGGTCGCTGGGTGGGTTTTCTTTCCAGGCAAGGCTGGCTGTAAATATCTTTAGGACAAGTTTTAAAAGCTTTTCAGACAAAACCCATCAAGTTTCTCCCCAGACCAGCCCGGCTGTGCTGGATGGGAGGGTGTCTGTGCTCAGTAAATGCTGTTGAAATAGTTTTGCTGTTTACCTGCAGTAAATGCCCCAGTGCAGGGCCTCATCTCACAACGTTTTCCATTCAGCACAGATAAAGATTTGTGTTGATTTTTGTCCTTTTGGGCTCAGGCTGCCCGGTGGCACAGGGCAATCATTGGTAAATCGTGGTGTTCACAGCCATCCACTGGGGCTGCAGCCTGCCTGGCAGAGATAAGCCAATATTTAACTGGTTTAGAGATCCACAAGCTGGAGATGCAGGAGATACAGGAGTTATTGATTAGGCTTCAGGTAATGAACACCTCTTGTCCTTTTAATTACCCAGACTTGGGCAGTGGAGGGACTGGGAGGCAAACTCAGCCCTGAAAATTGCTGTGAGAATGACTCTAACACAGAAATTGGGTAATTTGTGCATTTTTCTCCTCCTTATAAACTTCTGACAGCACATCTCTCTGTTTCCTGGCTGCTGAGTAACTGTGCCCTCAGATCTGGCACAGCTGAGGGTTCATCCAAACGTGTTTTATTAACTTTAGATTAATCTTGTTCATTATTTATCATTCTCTTTATTAAAACCCACATTTGAGGCCCAGAGCTGTGATGTAGCTGGGCAGCAGAGCTCAGACTCAAAGGGAGAATTACCAGGTGATACTTTTGTCCAGGCTGATTTCCTTAAATGCTTCTGCAATTATTTAAGACTGGGAGATAAAAAATTGATCCAGTGATGCTGGCAGGGCAATGGAACGGTCTGAAAGCCCACCAAAAAAAAAAGGGGGGCAGTGCATAATTTATGTAGCTTTAACATTAAAATAAAACTGTGAAAGAGAAAAATGGTCAAAACTCCAGGAATTGCAGAGGACTGGTGTGTGAGGAGAGGAGCCTGGGAGGGTTGGGTAGGGCCATGACCATGCAGTGTTGTGCCAGGGGTTTGTTTTTCCTGGATAATTCCCTTTTTTTCCTTTCCCCAGGTGTCGTGGTTTGATCTGCCCCGGGAAGTGAGAGTGTTGGTTCAGGGTCTCGTGGCACTTGGAGCTTTCTTTCCTGCTCACATTTTGTGCTTCATGGGGCTCTGGGTGTTGATTGCTCAATCAAATCACAGTGAAATTTGGAATTACGACATTTGAATTATGAATATCCCCCTACAAGCAGTTGGGAGGTTTTAATAAGCAAGTTGAGAATACAGCTCAGGTTCACAGGACCTGCTCAAATCTGCTTTAAGGGGGAAGTGAGAAGCATGGGAAATTAGGCAAAAATCACATGAGAAGGGCCCCAAATTAGACAGGAGAAGTTTGTAATAAATTCCTCAAGGGATTAGAGCCTAAAGTGTGATTAGAAAACCACGGACTGCCTGTTGCTGTGGATTCCTTGTGCTCCAAGGCTGCGTGCTGGTGACTTTGGGAAGGGTTTCCATCACCAGGAGCCACCTCGGGCTGTGTTTGAAGTGTCTGTTTGCACGGGAGTTACAAATTGCCTGGGGGATGTGAGCTGCCTGTCACTTCCAGAGCAATTAGAGAGGGAGACCTCATCAAAAGGAACCCGCCAGCTCGGAGAGGCCATAAATATTGCACCAGCATCTCTCAGGAAATCAAAGGCAAGTTGGAGGGAGTATTTATTTACATGTTGCTGCACAAGCAGATGCACTGAGAGATGCTCCAGTCCGTGCTGCTCCCTGGGCTCGATATTCAGGAGTCCCACGGTGTTTGAGAGAGGGAGAGAGAAAGAATTAGCCAGTTTTAAATGTTACAGAGCAATAGTGGACTGCTCCAGTTCTGTGTCATTGGGGCAGCTGGATCTCTCTGGAGTTGATGGGAAGGCAGAGCTGCACCTTCAGACCTTTATTGTGTTCCTCAGTTTTATTTAGCCAAATTAACAGTTTGAAGGTGGTTTTGGGGGAGATTTCAATGTTTTGCCCTCTAGAAATTGGTCTCCTTTAGTCCCTCTTGCACTGGATTCCTCATTTTGAAGGGTCCCAGCTCATCAGGTTTTTTGTCTCTTTGATCAGACCTTGTCCTCCTCTTGCACATCCTCGTGTGCTCTGCTTACCCAGGGCTTCCAACCCTTAAATATTATACAAAGATGTATTTTAAATAACTTCAAATATTATAGAGCAATACACTGCTGCTAATATCCAGTTCTGTGTCATTTGTGCAGCTGGATCTCTCTGGTGTTGCTGGGAAGGCAGAGCTGCACCTTCGGACCTTTACTGTGTTCCTCAGTTTTATGCAGCCAAATTAACAGAGTTTGAAGGTGGTTTTGGGGGAGATTTCAATGTTTTGCCCTCTAGAAATTGGTCTCCTTTAGTCCCTCTTGCACTGGATTCCTCATTTTGAAGGGTCCCAGCTCATCAGGTTTTTTGTCTCTTTGATCAGACTTTGTCCTCCTCCTGCACATCCTCCTGTGCCCTGCTTACCCAGGGCTTCCAACCCTTAAATATTATACAAAGATGTATTTTAAATAACTTCAAATATTATAGAGCAATACACTGCTGCTAATATCCAGTTCTGTGTCATTTGTGCAGCTGGATCTCTCTGGTGTTGCTGGCAAGGCAGAGCTGCACCTTCGGACCTTTACTGTGTTCCTCAGTTTTATGCAGCCAAATTAACAGAGTTTGAAGGTGGTTTTGGGGGAGATTTCAATGTTTTGCCCTCTAGAAATTGGTCTCCTTTAGTCCCTCTTGCACTGGGCTCCTCATTTTGGAGGGATCCCAGCTCATCAGTTTGTTTCTGGTTTTGATCAATCTCATCTTCTTGCACATCCTCCTGTGCCCTGCTTACCCAGGGCTTCCAACCCTTAAATATTATATAGCATTGTATTTTAAATAATTCTAAATGTTTTAGAGCAATAATGGACTGCTGCTAATATCCAGTTCTGTGTCATTTGTGCAGCTGGATCTCTCTGGCATTGATGGGAAGGCAGAGCTGCACCTTCAGACCTTTATTGTGTTCCTCAGTTTTATTTAGCCAAATTAACAGAGTTTGAGGGTGGCTTTGGGGGAGATTTCAATGTTTTGCCCTCTAGAAATTGGTCTGCTTTAGTCCCTCTTGCACTGGGTTTTCATTTTGAAGGTATCCCAGTTCATCAGTTTGTTTCTCTCTTTGATCAGATCTCCTCATCCTCTTGCACATCTCCTGTGCCCTGCTCACCCAGAGCTTCCAGCCTGGCCCTCAGCTCCAGTGACAGAACTATCCCAGACTTTTTCACCGAGGCAGAGCCTGGGAAAAGCTCCTACAGCAATTGCAGGGTTGGAAAGTCTGGGAAGTGCCAGCACAAGGGCTCTCGATGGCTCTCACCAGCACAGAGATGAGAACTCCTCAAGCCAAAGGGATCATTAGCCCACAAGCACAGAGCCATGGACAACAGTGAAAATATTTAACCTGGAAATTAGAGGGAGTTTAGCAATTAAAGCGATCCTGGCTGGCAGAGAAAAGCAGGAGCTGTTTCTGGGGTGTGATTATACCTACCAGAGCTCCTGAGGGAGGATGGGAGGGACAGGGATTGATGCAGAAATTCCCTCCCCATTGTTTTTCTGTGGTCACTTCACCATTTCCACGGCCAGAGAAGTGCAGAGCTCAGGAGGGCTCTGGTGGGAACCTCATGTGTGAAGAGTCACTCCAATTTCAACACCTCTGTGCATCCCAGGGCAGGGATGTTTATTTGCCTGGTGCTGGCTGCTTCTGGAGAAGCAAGATAATTGTTCACTGAGAGTAAATTAAAAAAAGAAAACAACAAACTTAACTACTTGCAGAAAATAATAAGCTGGCTGAGAAGTGGTGCCTTGTTTGCTCTGAGTATCCTCTTGACATCAGCATGAGGTTCCTTCTGATGAGATGCACATGGGTAAATATGATGAGTAGATATTCCATCAAAAACAGAATTATCATATCTTCCTAAAAGTCTAAGCAGGCATTTTTGTGTCCTGTTGTTCCAAATAAATAAATAAATAAAGGCAAAAAGGCTGCATTCAGCCTCTTCTGGCTGGGAGCTGGGGGATGTGAGGTCACAATATATTTTCCAAAGTACCTAATGGTAGCTGAGGTCAATTAGAGCCACGACTCATTAGAGTATTAAAATAAGAATATGATTTTTAGTGTAATTAGTGTTCCCTTAGAAAACTGCAGCAGTCTTGGATCCACTTCAGGCTCTCTGAGTGTGTTTGGGCATTTGGCTCAGGCAGATACAACAGGGTTAGACTGCATTAACCTCACTCCCAGCCTCTGGAACAGCTCTCCCTTCTTCTTTATGGCTCAAATAACTTCCAGAGACGCCTTATAAAACACACAGCCCTGTCTAATTAGTCACAGAGAAGATTACAGCTGCTTAATTTAGTGCTGGGTTTTGTGCTGATTCAGAAATTCCTGAGGAATAAAACATCCAGCGGGTGATAACACCACTCGGCAGATCCTCCTCACAACTGCCTTTAAGGAGGGGGGAAAAAATTAATTAGGGAGGATGAAAGCAAAGCCACGGGCAGGCTGCAGTGTTCCTGAGAGAAAGGTGAGATTCCTGTGAAATGCATTTCATTCTGGATGAAGCTGAAGGAGTAGCAGGAATATCAGATCCATGTGCGGGCTCGGAAGCGTCACAGCTGGAAATTTGCATTTGTGGTGACGCCTTTGTCTCCGGTCCTAAAAATATGAGCCAGACACAGTTAGGGTGATAAAAGGGGCACTTTTGTGTGAGGATCCTTAGGTGCACAAATTCAGGTGGGAAGCGCTGAGGATGCGCCCTGCTCGTGATTTCTGTACAATTTTTAGAGTTTCTGCAGATTAGCATATCTGACAACAACACCCCAATTAGGAACCTGTCCAGTTAATTAATCCCCTCAGTTCTGGTACCTTCTAAATTCTCCCCCCTCAGATGAGATCCAGGCCCTTTCTACAAAAATATGACTCAAAAAAACCCATTTTCAGCCTTGTTTTCTAAGGAGAACCAAGACAGCATAAGGATCCTGGAATTTGTTTTGTCTTTCTGCCTAGAAAAATGTTGAAGCTAAGCTATGATAAAAAGCTACAAATATGTGTGTAGAGAATACAGAGAATATAGAGAAGGAAAAAAGGTAAAAACCAAAATGACATCAGAGAATATAGAAAACAAAAAAAGGTAAAAGCCAAAATGGCATCAGAGAATCTAGAAAACAAAAAAAGGTAAAAACCAAAATGGCATCAGAGAATCTGTGAAAGTGATGCCTGGAAAGGCTACCTGGAACACAGGCTGGACAGAGTTAAAAGAAGTAGGTATTTATTAAAAGGCCTTGAAGGATACACCTTGGGCTGTGGCTCAACCCAAGATGGACAATGGGGTCACACATTTTCACACTTTTATAAGTTTTGGTCCATTTCCTTATTGGGGTTAATTGTCCAATTACAGCTTCAGGTTGTGCAGTTCCATCCTACCAGTTTGCTCTCCTCAATTTGCTGTTGCAGTTTTTCAGACCCACTTTTTGGGCCTGAAGCTGCAATGGTGTCCTTGTTTCTGGGGCTGGAGAAGGATTGTTTTGTCTGAGTGAGCTGTGAGGAGAACTTGCTAACAGTTTATATGAAGTTCAGAGTTACACACCAATGCAGTGCAGAATCTGGAAAATATGAAAGCTAAAACTTAAGGCATCAGAAGAAAAAAAAGGTAAAAGCTAAAACAGCATCAGAGAACGTAGAGAAGATATAAAGGTAAAAACCAAAAGGGTATTGGAGAATACAGAGAAGATAAAAAGGTAAAAACCAAAAGGGTATTGGAGAATACAGAGAAGATAAAAAGGTAAAAACCAAAAGGGCATCATCAGCCATGAGGTTCATTCCGTGGGCTGTGATATCTCCAACTTTCCCTGCTCCCTGTGTTTGCAGAGCTCACCTACGCCTGGATCTTCAATGAGTACCCCACCTTCGTGCACCAGGACAACCGGCGCTTCGTGTCGCAGGAGACCGGGAACCTCTACATCGCCAAGGTGGAGACCTCAGACGTGGGCAACTACACCTGCGTGGTGACCAACACGGTGACCAACAGCAAGGTCCTGGGGCCACCCACGCCCCTCGTGCTCAGGAACGACGGTAGGACCCTCCCAAGCTGACCTTGGGGGGCTTTGTTGTGTTTTTTGTGGCTGGGCGTCACCCAGAAGTTCAAAAGTGGACTGAGATGTTTGTGTTGGAGTTAAAAGTTTTCCCCCCTCGTGATTTTTCCCCTCTCGGTGATGCTGGAGCTGTGGTTCACTCATAGACAGCTAAAGTTGTCACCGCTGGAGCAACTCTGAGTCAGGCAGTAATTACAAAGAAAATAATTACCCAAGAAAAGCCCTTGTGGGAGTTGGCCAAAGACAGGAAACAAAATAGATTTTGGAGTCTGGGTATATCTCGTTTTATGCAGCCCAAAAGTGAACAAAGGCACTTTGTTGTTTCGGTAACTGTTAGCTCAGCCTGTGTTTCCCAGCAGAATTAGTGCTATTTTTGGTGGTCTGTGGAATGGTACAAAAAAGAGCAGAAGAAAGCAAAAGAGGATTTCTAAATTTATACAGACAATTGATCTGTATCGTCGTCATTTTGGAGCAGATAAGAAAAAATACATTTGCATGTTAATTTCCAATTAAAATTAATTAAAATGTCTGTGTTTAAAGGCTAACAGTTGGGACATTTGTTCCAGGAATAGAAATGCAATGTTAGCAACTTCTCCTGGAAGAAGATCCAGTGTCACCTCGTGGGATTTGACAAAAATTCCTTGCTTGGAAAATGCAGGCACAATCCCTGTGGATGGAGTGGGAAATGCTGTTGGGGACGAGGAATTGTCACAGCTGGACTGGGAGGGGTGGAGGTGCTGCTTTTCCAGCTCTGACAGGGAATTCTGTGTTCCTACAAACGCAGCAGCAGCAAATTTGTCCCTCTGAGTCCACAGTGAGTCCTGGCATGGATGGCAAAGAGCAATGTTTAAATTTCCCTCATGCCAACACCTGCAGAGCTGAAATAATATCATTAAATATTCCAATAATAGGATTATTTTTTTCTTTTGCAAACCCTACTGGAAGAGCTGGAGAAGGACTTGGTACAAGGGGAAATGGCTTTAAACTGATGGGGCAGGGATAAATTGGGAATTTTAATAACTGGAATTGTTCCCTCTGAGGGTGGGGAGGCTCTGGCACAGCTGCCAAAGCCTGCTGGGAGCATCCAGGTGTTGAGAGCCGCTGCTCCTCCCCTATTCCTCTTTAAAATGTTGAATTTTCCACATCAGGACTGAAACAGTAACAGTGGGAAAGGAGCAAAATAGTCCTGGAATAAAATTGCAATCAGCAGCAGCTGTATGGGCCAATTAAACTGTAACGTTTCACAGGTGTTAGGAAATGCAGATCAAATCCTCAGACAAATCAGCCTCCTCCTGAATTCCTGGGATTTTCATCCCAAAGAACATTTTTAAGCCTTGAAATTGGAAGAAAGATACGAAAACCTCTGAAATGCCAACAGATGGAGCCTCTGATGTGCCATGACACTGGCAGTGTCTCCAAGCCACAAACCCAGGGTCTGCTTTAGTCCTTTATTTCCTCCTCCACCCCTGCCACCTGCACAGCTAAGTCATGTTAAATCACCCAGGAGCAGCAGGAAAAATGAGGATTTTCTGCATGGAGATGATCTTGGATTCGGGATGGAGAAGTCTCAACTGCTCTGATGTTGCTCCTATAAAGAGGAGACAGCAGCACTCACCTCATACCCTGTGTACATCTGTGGAGATAGGCAGGGAGTCATTGCAGCAGGAGCCTTGTGGGTGTTCCAGCTACAAATCCTGATTTTTCCAGGTATAAATTCTGATTTTTCCAGCTACAAATTCTGATTTTTCCAGCTACAAATCCTGATTTTTCCAGGTAAAAATCCTGATTTTTCTGGGTTCAAATCCTGATTTTTCCAGGTACAAATCCTGATTTTTCCAGGTTCAAATTCAGATTTTTCCTGGTTCAAATTCAGATTTTTCCAGGTAGAAATTCTAATTTTTCCAGGTACAAATTCTGATTTTTCCAGGTACAAGTCCTGATTTTTCCAGGTACAAGTCCTGATTTTTCCAGGTACAAATCCTGATTTTTCCAGGTACAAATCCTGATTTTTCCAGCTAAAAATCCTGATTTTTCCAGCTACAAATTTTGATTTTTCCAGCTACAAATTCTGATTTTTCCAGCTACAAATCCTGATTTTTCCAGCTACAAATCCTGATTTTTCCAGCTACAAATCCTGATTTTTCCAAGTCATCAGCTGCTGCTTTGGAGACCACAGGGCAGTTCTTGGTTTGACTGAAGCTCACCCAGCAGATTTTTAGCACAGATTTTGGACAAATTTAGGCAAGACTACAAAGATTTGGCATGTCCCAGTTGGGAAAACAGGATTTTGAGCTTTTGGAGGGTGCAGTGTTAACTGCAGAGGGCCAAGGAGTGATGTGCCACATAATTCTTGTTTTATGGCTTGGAAATGCTGGAATGTCACCACGGAATCACAGATTTCCTGTTTCATGTGCCAGGCAGGACATGAACATGGAGAGAGTATCCATATTTTTAATAAATGCATTCAATTTTGACAACCAAGGCTGTGCAGCAGCTACTTTGTTGAACATTTATTTGCAATAATGTGTTGGAGGAAAGATGACATAACCTGCTGTTGCATCAGAACAGGGAACATTCAGGTGAGGAAGCAGAGGTGTAAACTCGGTGTAAGCCTCACACTGAGCATTTCCAGCTTTATCACTGGAAAATTAAAGGAAAAAAACCAGGATTTTCTTGCATCCAGTGTGAAAACAACAGCAGCCACCAATCCCAGGCCAACATCAGCAGCTCTGATGTGCCCCAGTGTCACTGCTGGCTCATTTCTGTATTTTTGGGATTCTTCAGGGCTGACCCAGCTCATCTCCTCCCTTGGCCACCGTCCAGGTGGTGCTGTTGAGGTTGGAGCTGCAATCATTAATTAGCTGATAATCACCATTGGTGGGATTCTGTGTGCTGGGGTTTAAGGCACTGCAGTGGCTGGAAATGGAGCCATTTGTCAGGGGTATAATGGCCTTTTTATGTGCACAAATTTTTAAACACAATTTCATAAAGAGGCTGCCACGCTCCGTGATTTACTGGGGCAGTAAAAAAAAAATAAAGAAATTACCCGAGGAGTGGATGATGATCTCTGTGCACTGAAATACTGGAAGTTAATAGAAATGTCTCTGTTAACGCCAGGGATTTTAAAACTTTTTCCTAATGGCTGTTTGTTCCGTGTTTCATTTCTAGAAGGTGCTGAACCTCCCTGATTATTGCTGCCCTTATTTCACAGGCTACCTGCTGAAATCCTGCATATTCAAAAGCAAAAAAGTAACAGAGCCATGAAGAGATTTTAATCTTTGGCAGATGGTGTGGAGAGTTGGTTCAGCCTCTCCTCTGGCACTAAATGGGAAAAGAGCCCACACTCCATGGTTGTTAGGAACAGGCCATGTTTAAAATGAATGGATTAATTGGGCAAGTAATGATGTATAGAACAGCTCTGTGCTAGCACGGGAGCACTTGTGAATTTAGTGCTGAAATTCAACCAAGCCTTAGCATCTCCTTTCTGTTCCCAGGGGTGATGGGAGAGTACGAGCCCAAAATAGAAGTGCAGTTCCCAGAAACGGTTCCATCTGCGAAAGGAACCACGGTGAAACTGGAGTGCTTTGCCTTGGGCAAGTAAGTTTGGATCCATTATTATTATTAATTATTATTAATTATTATTCCTGCAGCTTCTCACGTTCGTGGTGCTGGATTTGTGGAGTTTGCTGCAGTTCCTAATGATCCACCTCCCTCAGCAGGAGTTATTTGCGGCCAGTTTTTGTAGCAGCCACAGGGTTTGGGGACATTTCCTTCTGGATTAAACACTTCCAAAATTTTGGGGCTGGTAGGAAAATCATCACAAAATGGATGGTTTGGGTTGGAGGGACCTTAAATCCCATCCAGTCCCACAGGGACACCTCCCACTGTCCCAGGGTGTTCCAAGCCCCAATGTCCAACCTGGCCTTGGGCACTTTTAGAGCAGCCACAGCTTCTCTGGGCAGCCCCTGCCAGGGCCTCCCCACCCTAAAACGGATGTGTTTTCACAGCAGAACCCCAAATTCAGCAGGGTCAAACCAGCATTTTAATAATAAAATGTCTCTTGTTTATACACTGTGATAAACGCATTTATATTTATATCACATATAATAATATATAGTACTGTATCATAATACAGTATAATAATATAATAAAAACAACAATAATGATATATATAATACCCATCTATAATAAAAACCTCTCTGGGTCTTGTGCCACGCTCCTCACACTGACCAGACCCATGATTTCCTCTGCTTTATTTCCTTCCTCTGCTTTATTTCCTTCCTCTGCTTTCTTTCCCTTCTCCAGCCCAGTGCCCACGATCAGCTGGCGGAGGGCAGATGGGAAGCAGATCCCCAGGAAAGCCCGGAGGCACCGATCCAGCGGGCTCCTGGAAATCCCCAATTTCCAGCAGGAGGATGCCGGGCTCTACGAGTGCGTGGCCGAAAACGTGAGAGGGAAGAACGTGGCACGAGGACAGCTGACATTTTATGGTGAGCAGGCTGCCTGCTTGCAGGGCTTTACTGCAGGCACTGCAATCTGCAGTAAATATTTTGTGAGGATGTAATTTTGTGACAATGAGGAGTACAATGACTTTCTTTTCGAACGGTGCGCCTCGAGAAGGGTGTAATTGGAAATGAAACCTGGCTGAACGGTGCATATTTAATGGAGAATCAGAGCAGCTGGAACAAAAACACATCCCCAGAAGGACATTGGCATGGGAGCGTGCTGGAAATGCTTGGACAGGGCTCTTTTGCCTTCTGGTGGCTGGGAGGGTAAGGCAGGAAATTTGAGGGAGCATCCTCGTGTTACTGATGCCTTGGCAAGGCTGAGCTGGAACAGANACAGCTGGGGATTTAGGATGTATGGGTTGCCCCAGCTTTCGTGGAGAAATGTTAATTGCTGATAACCAATTAAGAGCTGCTTTCAAGTGGATCAGTGGTTGAACAATGAGGAGAGTTGGGATTTAACACTGTCAGGGCTCTCCCCTCACAGGCTTTCTGCACCTGCTCTTCCCTCACTGAAATCAGAGTCCTTGTGCCAGGCACTGTAAAATACCAAATTTCAGCCTCCTCGCCCTGCCCTGTTAAATAGGGGATGCATTAATCCCTCTGATCCTGGTGCTCATCCCCAAATTTCTGCTGGGAGCAGCCCCACCCAGCAAACCCAGAGTGTGGCTTCACCTGTGCCAGGGGTGAGTGAGAGGTGCAGGGAGGGGATTTAGGGGCACAAAGGGCTGGGTTTGGTATCAAGGTTCTGGCTGAGATGTTTCGGAGAGGAGAAGCTGCACTTCCACACCCCTACAGGTGTGCAGAGACCTCCACACCATCAAAAAAAAATTAAAAATGTCCTGGTTTTTTTCCTGCCCTGTTCCCATCCCGTGTTGTTCTTTGTAGAAAATAAGGGCAAAAATTCAGAGTTTTCTCCCCCAAATGCTCCTGAGGGCCCAGCTCCTGTCAGCAGGGAAAATTGTGTTGAACTCCAGAGATTGGAGAATGGGTTTGGATTTATAATAATTTTGCCACAGAAAAAGAGTTTGGGAACCAACCCTTCTGGCAAAACTGAATTGAATTTGGTGGGTAATGTAACTTTTTTTTAAAAGTAGGGATGTTTTCAAATTGGAAATATTTCTGAAAGACATTTCAGAAAGACATTTCAAGAAATCAGAACTTTGAGGGCTTCCATTTCAAATTAACACTTCTGCTTTTAAAATGGAGGGAGATATAAAATGAGAAAACATTAAAAAGGAGTGAAAGAGCAACAACAAAGTGAAATCTTTCATGTTAAGGAAAAATCTGGGGTTGATTTGAACGGGTTTTAATTTTTTTAATTAGATGATTTAAAGGCTCCTTTTTTTTGTGCTGTTTCTCCTGATTTTTCCCACGTGGGGAGTAAATTAAAAGCCTCATCAGTTGAACAGTTTTGCTCTACCCACGGCCAGAGCTGCCTTTCTTGGGAAGCAGCAAATGGAGCCTTTGGAATAGTCCCACCATAGCGTATATTGAATTATAATCTCATTATTGGGATGAATTTATTGCTCTGGATCCTACACAAAAGCTGCCACTGTGGCTCGTGCTGCTTCTCACACCCATTGTGGCGTTTCAGCAGAGAAACTCGAGGTTTTTTGGGAGGAGGAGTGTCCTGCTCCCAGTCTGTCCTGCTGGGAATCCTTTCCATCTCTTCCCTGGGGGCGGAGGAATTCCCCATGGAGAGGTGGCAGCCGGACACCTTCCCTGTTCCAGGTTTCAGAGATAATTCACTAAAATATCCTCCTTGTTGTCTCAAGGATGGGGATTTTCCAAGCAGCTAGTTGATTTTTTAGGATAACTTGTGTTTTGCAGCCAGTACTCAAAAGAGATCTCTTTAAAAAAAATACAATTTTTCATTCTGTACTCTGGGCTCTGGAGTTTTGCACGGCAGCAAAATTACTTAGGGGAAGGTAACTTACTGTAAACTTTTATACAAATAGTTGGGGAAAATAATATAATTTTTCTTAGTAATTGGGGTTTTTTTTAAAGCTGGGAAGTGTTATTTCATTAGTGAAATACAACTGGAATGGTGGCAGAGCTTTCAAGTTGTTTTTGGAAGGTCAGGGCTGGTGCCTGGAGTGGGAGAAGCTCTGGAGGTGCTGAAAGGTGCAGGTTTGAATGGATTTGAGGAAGGAATTGTTTATCATGAGGGTGGTTAGACCATGGCACAGGTGCCCAGAGCAGCTGGGGCTGCCCCTGGATCCCTGGCAGTGCCCAAGGCCAGGTTGGACATTGGGGCTGGAGCAGCCTGGGACAGTGGGAGGTGTCCCTGCCATGGCAGGGGTGGCACTGGGTGGGGTGGAAGGTCCTTGCAGCCCAAAGCAGGGCAGGTTCAGTGAGATCTGGGTTATCAGAGGGAGCTCTGCAGGTCACAGCCAGGCTCTAACATCACCACTCCCTTAAACCCAGTTATAGCCTCCGTGCATGGCATAAAATAAGAAAAGAGAAGAAAAAGAAATTCAAATTTCCTGCTCACTGTAGATAACCCAGCATTGTCAGCTTCCCTGTGCTGCAGGAAATTGTCAGGGCAGGTTGGCTTCTGCTGTGTTTCACTCTCATACCCGTGTTTATTTTCTCCTCCGTTAGCATATCAGTGGCACTGAAGTTGTTTGACATCCTTGTTGCAGCAGAAAAAGTTAATTAAAGGTGCAGGATCCCTTCCTGCTGCATTTTCAGTGCCCTGCACCAGGCTGTGTTTGACTGCTCTCCACAAACATTTGTTCCAGGGCTGAGTCCCCCTTGATGGATCGACCCTCCCATGGAAACATGTTCCTGTTAATGCAATTACAGCGATTTATTTGTGTTTCCTGGGCTGATGGAACTCTGCATGACACATCTCCCTGCTGCCTCTCTCGTTCTCCCTGCTGGCCCTGCTCAGGTTAATCCCTGGCAGAGGCACCTGGGGGGATTCTTGTGGCTGTCCCGTGCAGGGCTGACAGTTCCACTTGATCCTTGTGGGTTTCCCCCAGCTCAAAATATTCCCTGATCCTGAATTATTAAATTGGACTGCTCAGCCTCTTCTTTTCCGCCTTTTAGCAGCTCTGGCTGCTGCTGCTTCCTCACCTGGCAGCTGAATCCCCTGGCTGAGGCAGGTGAGGTCCCCAGAGGGACACAGAGCTCTCTTCTCCCAGTTTCTCCCAGTTTCTCCCAGTTTCTCCCAGTTCCTCCCTGCAGCGAGGGCCCTCCACATCCTCATCCATGTGTTTTGGGATGCACTCCCATTGACCTGATTGTATTTTTAATCTGGCTGCTCATAAATTTTACATTTGCTAACCCTCTGCAGGGCTAAGATTTATATCCTGAGCAAACAGCAATGCCAACAATTATTTTCTTCCTGGCAGAAGTACAGTAAACAGATTACCTTAACCAGCTAATTTAAAAAGAAATTGCCTTTTTGTTCATAAAACCAGCATCAAGGAGATGCTTATTTATTATTGATGTTTAATTCTTGGTAAGTTTAGATGCTGTTTCAGCCCAATCTTCTTTTATTGATATTTGTGACCCCAAGGCTGCTCATCCCTGGGTTTGAACTGGGTTCTGCTTCCCTGTACTGACTCTGGTGAGGCAATGCAACATCTTGAGATGCCCCTTTCCCAACAAAATATTTAGCCTGAATAACAGAAAATATGAAAAATTTCTGCTGGTTGAGGTGATCCAAGTAAAAACGTGTTCATTTATATGAGTGTGACAGCACAGGGCAGGGCTGAGGAGCTGCACCACCACGGGGAACGTTTGTTTTCCAGGATTTTGACACAAACCATGGCATTTGTCCCTGGCTTTCCAGTCAGATCCATCCTGGGGAATATCTCTGCTCCAAACCAGCTCAGTTTGAGCCAGGTGCTGACTCAGCATCACCCGTGTTGCTCCAGCATCTCCCATCCTCTCCTGCTCTGGCAAGCCGAGGAGGGGAGGAAAAAATTGCAGCTCAAATGTTTTCCAAAAGCGTCAGCACAGCAGCATCTGCATTAGCAGACAGACAGACAGACTGCTCTGGCCCTACGTTCAGGTTTTGCTGTTCTCCTTCAAAATGTGTTGAATGGTCAAACTTCTTTTGCAACTCACTTGAAACAGCAAAAATATTTCCGTTCATCATCGATATTCTGTTTATTTCTCATTTATTCATGTCCCAATCGTTGATACAGATTGAGATTCTTTATATTGCAGTCCATTGAGTAAGTGGTGGAATGTTACTTCTGCCTAAAAGAATTTTAATATTTGGGTTTTGGATTAGCAGAGTGGAGTCCTGACCAGTTCTTTGCAGCATTTTCTGAGCATTCAGCAGAACCCATTTAATTGGCTGGATCCCCTATTCAGATTAAATCCTTCTCAAATTCAAGTCCCACCAGGAATTTGTGAGGTTCTCTAATTTTGCAGTGAGAAGAGTCCCCCTTTCATCGTTGGGGCTGTGTTTTATTTGGGCAAAAGCCACTTTATGCCACTCTGTAAAACAAATGTAAATCAGATTATGCTCTACATTATGGCCAGAGGTGTAGAAAGGAAATCCGCACTAGTGAAAATCAGGCAGCTTTATGTCTGCTCAGTTTAGGTTCCAAATCACAAATAATTGGCTGAAAATTTGAATAAAGTGAGTTTCTGGCCTGATAAAAATACAAGAAAATTGCTGTAAATAGGGCAAGTGTATTATTGTAATATATTATTATTAATTATTGTTAACTATTGTACTATATTAATATTAATTATCGTTCACATCACTCACTAGAAAACCCTGTTGTCACCTTTTACACAAGTAAAAGTTAGTACAGAGAGGAGTAACTCTGAGTTTTGAATTCTTTACTGCCCAAGGGAAATCTTGAATCCAGAACAACTTCCTGCACAGGGCACGGACGTGTTTGTCATCAGCTTTTCCTTTTCCAAGGGGTTGATGGAACCCTGCTTACAGAGAAATCCAATTTTTGGAGATTCAGGAAAAAGTCTGATATTATTATCAAGAAGAAGTCTGATATTATTATGAAAAAAAAGTCTGTTACTATTATCATTGTTGCTTGGAGAAACATCTGCCCAGCAGGAGGAGCAAAAATACAAACAGGGTGAAACACAAATAGAAATGGAATGTGAAGGCCACTCACAGAACTCCCCACACCTTCCTCACACCCCTGAGCAGCTGCAGTTTGGTGCCAGCATGAAAATGAACTTAACCCATGAGGATGACACCCCCAGCCCACAAAAACTGGGGAGAAAATCCTGTAATGATCAGAGCAGCTCATGGAACAGGAGGTAAACGAGAGGAAGGGACAACTGAAGTGTTTTTATCACCTGGGTTAACTCCTCCAGATTTTCCTCTGCTTCTTTTCCTCTGGTGTTGAATATTTTAGTGCCAGCAGAGCTCCCAGGCTGGGTTAGTAGGGTCAGTCCTGCAGAGTTTCCAAATGGAGATTTTTTTTTAGGCACAACGCCCCAGCAGATTGGTTTGGTGCAGGATTTGCCCACTTTTGAGTTGTGCAGATCTCAAACAGCCCTTCATTGGCAGTAGAGATCAGGAGGAAGGAAAGGAAGAGAGAGGAAAAGTGGAAACTTGAGAGGAAAACTTGGAAACCTGTGNAAAGTCTGATATTATTATCAAGAAGAAGTCTGATATTATTATGAAAAAAAAGTCTGTTACTATTATCATTGTTGCTTGGAGAAACATCTGCCCAGCAGGAGGAGCAAAAATACAAACAGGGTGAAACACAAATAGAAATGGAATGTGAAGGCCACTCACAGAACTCCCCACACCTTCCTCACACCCCTGAGCAGCTGCAGTTTGGTGCCAGCATGAAAATGAACTTAACCCATGAGGATGACACCCCCAGCCCACAAAAACTGGGGAGAAAATCCTGTAATGATCAGAGCAGCTCATGGAACAGGAGGTAAACGAGAGGAAGGGACAACTGAAGTGTTTTTATCACCTGGGTTAACTCCTCCAGATTTTCCTCTGCTTCTTTTCCTCTGGTGTTGAATATTTTAGTGCCAGCAGAGCTCCCAGGCTGGGTTAGTAGGGTCAGTCCTGCAGAGTTTCCAAATGGAGATTTTTTTTTAGGCACAACGCCCCAGCAGATTGGTTTGGTGCAGGATTTGCCCACTTTTGAGTTGTGCAGATCTCAAACAGCCCTTCATTGGCAGTAGAGATCAGGAGGAAGGAAAGGAAGAGAGAGGAAAAGTGGAAACTTGAGAGGAAAACTTGGAAACCTGTGACCTTTGGGAAGGGAAGAAATCAGGGTCTGAGGGGTTTGTGCACAGGAGCTGTGTCCCTGTTCGGGCAGGATGAGGTCAGCACTTACCTACACAAGCCTTACACACTGCCTGCACTCTTTATTTCCAGTTACTCATCTGTTTCTCCCATCTGGTTGGGAGTTTTTGGGGGTTTTTTATTCACTTCTTACCCTTGGCTTTGTGGTCTTTAGGCTGCTCTGCTCCTGGGCTCAGTCTCAATCTCCTTAGAATAGAGATGGTAATGGACAAGTCATTCAGCCTTTCATCTGCCATTAATGATGAATTACACAGCCTGCCCCAGGTCATCAGCTGCTCGAAATTGGCTTAGGAACACTGAAATCAATACACAGCAGCCGAGAATTGGATTCTGGATATGTATTAGCACCTCATTTGCTTGAGTCTTTTTGGTTGTTTGGAACTCGCAGAGTCCTACAGGTTTATTTCTGATTTCTCCCTCGCTTCTGGGGGTTTGTTACTCATTTCTGAGGTGATGCATCATCATCACCTGCCACATCATTTCATTTTCAAATATCTTGGAGGACATGATTTCCCATTCCTACTTTTGCCTTTTAATTTATTACAGTGAAGGACAGACTGCCCCTGGACTTTTTTTTTTGTCTTAGAGAAGTAAGAATATATTTGGGCATATTTTCCTATTCACCTGGTTTTAACTGCCCCACTTTGTGTTGGTGAAGACTGAAAGGTGATCAAAGGTAAACAGGGTTTTTTTACTCACTATTTCCATCATTTTTCTTCTGTCCCCCTGAGTCCAAACTCTAGACAGCTCTCATGTCCCAGGAGTGGGAGATTTTTCTTTAAAGCAATCCTTATGTAAGAGTCGTGCTTATATCTCTGAGCTTTTTCTTTCACTTTATAGATTTAGCATATGAATTTTGCTTGCAACTCAGATGAATTCTTAATCAGCTTCCAGATTTTTCCTCCAGGATACTTCCAAGGCCAATACTATCTTAAGTACTCCAAAATATTTCCTGTAAAATAATTTCCTTTTGGTCAGAGCCGCTGAAACGATCCAAAGGACTTTTTTTCTAGACCAGTCACAAATTAAACCTTGTCATTACCTCCGAGAACGTGGCTATACCAGGAGATGTTGTAGAGAGGAGCTGGTTTCATCCCCTTATTTGAATTATTTTAATTATCACGCCTGAAATCTCGTGTCGTGTTACCTTGCTCCGATCCCCGGTGGGCGCCTGTCAAATTCCATTAGGTTGTGGCCACTCTCCTTCGGTGGCTCTCACAGATTTGCAGCGTGAGCCAAGCCCTGAGTATTCCCCAAGACGAAGCCAAGAGCTTCTCTCTGCACTGAACTGTTGAGAGGAGAGCTTGACCTAATTAGAAAAGGCTCCCCAGGAGCAGCGGAGAACGAACTCCTGCCAAACAAACCACTCGGAGCTTCTCACGGAGAGGATTTTGTGACCTGTGCTGCTCTTCCTGCAAGTTGTCTGCACCATAAATGGCTTTGGAATTGGGAATTTAATCAGTTCAAATAACTGGAAGGGGTTAGGGTGGATTTGAGGTGGAGGCTGTGCCTCGTCGGTGCTGCACCAAAGGGTGATGTGATTTTGGGGGTGGCAGCTTCCAGCAGTGCACGTTTCAACCTCAGCACTCAGGGCAGGAGTTGGCATGAACAATCCACAAACAACCCCAAAAATGCCTTTTGGAGAGCATTTCCCTTATTTAGGGAGTCTGTATGAAATGAGGATGAATTCTGAATTTTCTCCCCTCCTCTCCACAGGAGTTATCTTTGTTTTTCCATAGCACACACTTACTTTAGAGCACAGCTTACCATTCCTGGCTTTTCTTGATTTGCAGATCAATTCCAGTTGTTTTGTCTGGGTTTGGTTTTTTTTTTAGTTTTGTTTTCATGTGGGAAATCCATAAAACAGTGCAGCAAAAATAAGAAAGGCAAATGGATGTGTGTGGGTTTTATAGAGCTCCTTTCATGGGATCATAAAATTCCTTTCAAAACGATGAGTTAGATGCTGTTAGAATAGTAAATATGTAAATTCACGAGTAATTTGCAAATGTCCTTGAGCCACTGAACCCATTGCAATTGCTCGGCTCGATGGAATTGTTCAAGTTCTTACTCCAGATGACAGAACTGACTTTCATCTCCCTGCATTTAAAGGCTTTCCCTTTCCTCTCTCTTTAGATACAGACAATAAACAAGCTTAAAATATTGCAGGGGCAGGAGGGGCAGCCAGAGAAATAAACACCACTCACTTCTCCTTTTGCTTCTGCATTGCCAGGATGCTCAGGTCACCTTTTTTTGGTTTTTTTTGGAAGTTCCTTGGAGCTGAGGTGCTGTGGAAAACTCTGCACTTCATCCCTGCTTCGTGGGCACGTTCAGTGTGCAAGAGGTGGGGTTAAACCCAACCTGAGCTCTCTGAATTTGTATTTTCAGCATCCCATCCTCACAGACATACTCCTATTTTGGGTATAATCATACCAATTTGCCATTTTGACGTGATATTTTTAAATTTTATCCTTTTAAGCCCATCTCTGGCCCCCTGTCCCTATCCAAAGGAGATGTGTGAAGTTGTTACCTGCTTTGAGGAATATTAATTTTTGTTTTCTTTTATCTGATTGCACGGGGAAAAGTATTCATCAGGTTCTTGGAGACCTCTGCTGGTAATAATCCTGCTAAGTCAGATGCTCTTATGTCAAAACAGGGCAAATACCCATTTAAAAAATCAGAACTCTGTTGTTTAATGGGACTTTCTGAAAAGTATTCTGGGTATAATATATTAACATGCTATTAATAATAAGATTTTAAATAGATAGTATTGTATATTGTAGATGTATCTGGACAAAAGGTAACTCTTAAGGATGTCTGAGGGTTTGTGTGGTCTTCAAAACCATGTGGCAATTTTTAGTGGAATTTAGTGAAATCTGGCTAAATTTAACTTTATTTAAAAAAAATCGAACAAACTGATAAAATTGGGTGAAACACGGTTAAAAATACAATCTCACAAGTGGCTGAAAACTGCCAGTGCTAGTTTTCACTAAATTCTACCAAAATGTGTCTCCAATATCTGCTTGTGGCTTTTCTAGGTTTATTCAGTGGCATGAATGCAATTATTTGGTCTAAAGATTTTTCATTCCTGTGGCAAGACATGGAGATCTGGCCATAATCAAGACAAGACTGAGAGCCTGGACCTGAGGCAGTGCCTATAACCATGCAGAGTTACTGGAATAACCTCAATTTCAGTGCAGAACTAGTTCCAAATTACAAGTTTTGAAGTAAAAGCTAAATTTTAGAGCTTTGAAACCCAAGTTATAGACACCCTGAGGAGGAAAATGTCTCCATTTGAAGGACCAGGTGTGTAAATACTGCTTTGTTTTTGTAGGATGAGGAGAGTTTCTGCAGCTACTCTTTTGTTTTTAAGGTTTTTACTAAATATAAAATAAAAGCAGTTTCTGATCTCGCCTGTGCCACCTTCAGAAAGCAGCACTGGACTCAAGGAAGGACAGTAATCTTTAGCAGGTCTTCTGATGCCTTTTTGGGACTACCTAAAAACAGAGGCCAGACAGAATTCAGGGAATAAAAAGCTGTTCTATTTTTTAGGGGCCTTCAGGTACCTTTTGGGCAGATGAAGCCCTCCAGGGGCTGCACCCAAAAATGGACTCCGGGTCACGGGTTTGCACACTTTGATCAGTTTGGTCCATTTGCATTTTGGGGGTTCATCTCCCAATTCCAGCTCCAGGTAATGAAGTCATTCACCCCAAGTTTGCTGCCCCCAACTCCCTTTTGTTTCCATCTCTCAGGCCTGAGGCAGTGAGGTGTCCTTGATTGCCAGGCCTGGAGAGGAATTGCTGTGTCTGCCCAAAGTGGGGAAGCAGCAGCTCCCACTGTGTGTGGAGTTTGGAGTTCTGCACTAAAGAACTGCAGGGTTACAAATAGATGGAAAATATAAAAGCTGAAATCCTAATGTTACCAAATCCAATTTTTAAACATTTTCTGAGGGGAGAAGCGGCCGTTTGGCAGCACAGAGCTGCTGCTCCCAGGCTCGAGCCTTCCCTCCCTGCTTGCCTTGCAGCCCAGCCCAGCTGGACGCAGCGGATCAGTGACGTGCACGCGGCCATCGAGGAGCGCGTGTCCTGGGAGTGCCGCGCCAGCGGCCGCCCCAAACCCTCCTACCGCTGGCTCAAGGACGGGGAACCCCTGCTGCCACAGGTAGGCACTGCTGGGACCCCCTGGGGGTGGGAGCTGTGGGTGCTGTGATCACAGAATTCACGGAATCACCAGGTTGGAAGAGACCTCCAAGATCATGGAGTCCAACCCAGCCCCAACACCTCAACTAAACCATGGCACCCAGTGCCACATCCAGGCTTTCCTTAAACACATCCAGGGATGGTGACTCCACCACCTCCCCGGGCAGACCATTCCAGTACTTTATCACCCCTTCTGTAAAAAACTTTTCCCTAATATCCAACCTGTATTTCCCTTGGCACAGCTTGAGGCTGTGTCCTCTGGTTCTGTCAGTGCTGCCTGGAGAAAGAGCCCAAGCCCAGCTGAGCACAGGCACCTTTCAGGGAGCTGTGGGGAGTGATGAGGGCACCCCTGAGTCTCCTTTTCTCCAGGCTGAACAAGCCCAGCTCCCTCAGCCGTTCCTCACAGGGTTTGTGTTCCCAGCCCCTCTCCAGCCTCGCTGCCTCCTCTGGACGCGCTCGAGCGTCTGAACGTCCACCCTGAACTGAGGGCCAGAGCTGGACACAGCACTGAGTGTCCATCCTGAACTGAGGGACAGAGCTGGACACAGCACTGAGTGTCCATCCTGAACTGAGGGGCTCTGCCAGCTCTCTGATCTCGGGGTATTTTGTTTATTTTGGGATGGGGAGGATGGAGGTGCTCTGGAATTGTGGAATCACAGAATGGTTCAGGTTGGAAGGGACCTTCAAGGTCATTTTATTCCACTCCCTGCCATCTTCCACTGTCCCAGGGTGCTCCAAGCCCTGTCCAGCCTGGCCTTGGGCACTTCCAGGGATCCAGGGGCAGCCACAGCTGCTCTGGGCACCCTGTGCCAGGGCCTCCCCTCCCTCACAGAAAATCCCCCATTCCTTCCCGTACCTTGTGGCACCTCCCTACAGCTCCAGGAGCTGCTGCCAGGGACAAGCAGGACCCACAACTGCTCTACATTCAGAGCTCCTCCCCAAAATAAAGGATCCATGATGTAAACCTGGGGCTGGAGAGAAGAAGAAAGAATCGCTGAATGAGGTTTTGGAATCTGTCACCAGAGAATGTCACCCCAAAATAATTATTTTACTTTATGATGTTTAGGTTAACTTCAAGTGATAATGAAACCTTGGGGTTCCTGCTGGTGTCTAATGGTATTCCCACTCCTCCTGCTGAGCTGTGTCCCTGTGCAGGAGCTGTGGAATTACACCCCTCCCACAGCACATCTGCCCAGCCTCTCCTGGAGGGTCATCACCCAGTCCATGATCCCCCCCTTGTCACCACAAACTCAGCCAAGTCACCAAAGCTTTGCTTTCACAGGAGCCAGCACTTTTTCCCCTTCACTTACTGTGAAAGAACATGGCAGCCCCGATTTGATCAAACCCTGACAAAAATTGCACAAACATTAAATTTCTGCCCTGAGGCCAGGCAGAAAACCGATAGCTCTTTATTTTAGAATTATTTTTTTTAAATGTCAAACTCCTGGGGAGGGAGGGAACACTTTGCTGTACTTATTAGAATTGATAACTCGAGCTCCATATCCCCGGGCTGACAAATGATAGCCTGGTCTTTCACTCCACACACTAATTCTGGTTGCTTCACGCTGGTCACTGGCAGATGGTGTTGTTCTTAAATCACGTTAGTGGCTGAGATGAAGTAAAGGATCATTAAATTATTAGCATTTACATGCTTGTCAGTAAACTGCAGAAGATTTTAAGTGTTTCTGCCTGAGATGGCAACCAGTCTTACCAGCCTGCATTGCCATATACATCAAAATTACCTCAGGCTGTGCCAGGGGAGGGTCAGGCTGGACATCAGGAGGAATTTCTTCATGGAAAGGGTGAATTTCTCCATTGGAACTGCTCAGGGAGGTTTGGAGTCCCCATCCCTGGAGGTGTCCAAGGAACACCTGTAGCTGCTGTAGTTCAGTTGCTGTGGTGGTGTCTGGTCAAAGGTTGGACACAGCAATCCTGGAGGTGTTTTCCAACCTCAGTGACTCTGTGATTCCATGGAAATACCATTGTTTTAAATGTTTCTGAGGGTGGGGTTGGCTGGGATGTGCCACCGTGGAACAGAAGTGCATTTCTTGCTCCAAGCTTATCTCCTTGAAAGGGATATTAATCTGAATGCTTTGGCTATTAAATCAATGAGGGGGTCAGGGGAAAGTCCTCCAATTTAAATTGCATTTACCAACTCCTATATTGGTTTTACCATTTAGTCTCTAGCCTGACATAAATTTGGCTGGCAGACAAATAAATCGGAGCATGCGAATTCTTCCCGTTACCGCTACTTTGTTTCATCCACCTCGCTATAAACCGCAGCACCACAACCTCTGGGTGAACACTCTGAGGAGGCGTCTCCCCGCTCATTTTGGAGTTGTTTTGGCTGTTCCCCCAGGGCAGAGTGCAGCTGGAGCAGGGCTCTCTCACCATTCCCAACGTGAGCCTCTCGGACGCGGGGATGTACCAGTGCGTGGCGGAGAACAAGCACGGCGTCATCTTCGCCAGCGCCGAGCTCAGCGTCATCGGTGAGTGCGCCTCTCCCAGCCCCAAAAACCTCCCCAAACCACAGCAGCCTCTGCCCAGGCTGCTCCTGCCAAGCTGCAGCACCTGCAGCAGAAGGGGATTGCAATAAAAGCGGACGGGATTGTGCTGGTTTGAAAGCAAAACCGGTGAGAGACTCCAAGTCAGAAATACAATTTAACAAGAGGCAAAAGAAAAGAAATAAAAGAAAGTAAAATAAAATAAATGCAATGGTACGAAAAAACCACTGACAGAGTCAGAACACAACCTGACCCCCTGTTAGTNAAGACTTAGGTTCCAATCTTACATTGTAACCTAGGACAGGGATTCTTGTTTCTTTGTGCAGAAAAGCCAAATCTTCATTGCATAGCTCATATTTTGATAGGATTTTCAGAAGGCACGGTGTTAGATCGAATTGGATAACAATACACTGACACTCAGTTCATTGATAATTTTGTTTTGCATTGTTCAGCAAATTTCCCTTTTTCTAGATCATTTACGTATTTTCTTCACGGATTCTCGTGGGACAGATTTCTTGTTTTGCAGGTGTGAATGGCTCTATTACAAGAGTAGATTGTTGTGCTAACTGATTCCCATTCCTTTCATATTTTCTTATGGGAACTTACAAGCTAGCTGCTGGCTTAGCCAGAGTAGCAGGGCTTAAGCCATATTTTTACAAGGCCTTTCTTTTGTAAGGTGGGTCCTATATGCAACAGGAAAGGATCTTTGATGATTTGTTTTTAAGGAAGGTGCAAAGTGAAAACTTGGGGCAGTGGAGAGCAGAGAACAGATGTTTGTTACTTCATCCCATATTCCCATATTCCTCCAAGAGCTGGTGGATGCACTCACTCTCCTGCTGGTTAAAGGTGTTTCTGGAGAAATCTGAGCCAATATTGCCACTCAGAATGTCCATGACCATAAATGCCCAGTCCTGGTACAGAGGTGACTCTGCTCAGGACATGGTGACAAACCTCTTGTCTGAAGAGACCTTTCAGCAATCCAACAGCAACCAAAATGCTCCCATCCCAAAGAAAACATCTTCCACCCCACAGTTCTGTGTTCAGCTCCTCCCAGCTAAAGCCAGGAGAAGCTCCTGTGAATCCAAGTGGGGAAATTCCTGAGGGGAGGGAGCAGAGATTACAGAGCCAGGATCTTCCAGAGGTGCCAGTGGTGGGACAAGAGGCAACGGCCACAAATTGAAACCCTGGAAATGCTGCCTAAAATATAAAAACAACTTTATTTTGAGGTTGGTTGGACACTAGAACAAATTGTCCAGAGATATTGTGGTGTCCCTGTCCTTGGAGATACTCAGCATCCAACTGGCCACAGCCCTGGGCAACCTCCTGGAGCTGCTCCTGCTTGAGCAGGGGTGGGGTGGGACCATCCCAGAGGTCCCTGCCAGCTGCAGCTCAATCCCAAACCTTGTTCTTGTACCAGTGGCAGCCCTGGTGGCAGTTTCAAAGGGTTAAACACAATTCCTGATTACAAAATCAGGGTTTAGTTGCTCTCAAACCAAATGTTCAGTATCAGCATTCCCTGATTTACCCTGAAGAACAAAGCACGAGGGTTTTTTCCCAGCTATGGGATTTTCAATTATTGGTCATTTTTTATCATCAGTGATAGATGCCTGCATAGAAAAAAAATTCATTTGAAGGATTGTGTGTGTTGCTGTTGGAGAAAGGTACGATAATGCTCAATAAATTAGACTTCACAATACTGAGATTTATTGGACATGAAAGAAATCGAAATAAACCCACTGATGCTTTCCTTGTCTATTTAAAACCTGATAAAAATGGACCTTTGGCAAGAAGGGAGAGGTTTTTAGAGGAGAGAGGTTTAATCCTTGTTGGTGGGGACTCCCAGGGTGTCCCTGTGCCCAGCAGCTCCTCCTGTCCACACCAAAAAAAAAAGATTTTGGAGAGTCTGGTCTGAGTAACCTGTAAATTATTTGGCCAACTCCTCACTTGGCTTCTGCAGCTCTGTTTCTGTCTGTCACAGGAAAAGCACCCAAATGTGGTCCTGCAGAGAAATTCCTGCGTGTCTGTGATTTAACTTGGCACGTTTTAAAGGAAAGCAGCAGGTTTGCCTTTCCACTCGAGTTTCAAAGCAGGGCAACATTCTGAGCCCTCCCTGGGAAATGTGAGCTTTTAACCAGATCTGAGTGTTAAAATGGTTGCTTTAAAAGGTCCTGAAGTTAAGCACTCGCTACTAGTGGTGTTTAATCATCTCAAGTGAGACTTGCAGCAAAATTAAGTGAAAGAGAGGAATGGAAAAATTACAGGCCGAGCTTTTCTCAGACTGATTCTTCTCAATTATTTTTGCCAATTATCTTGCCTGGAGTCATTAAATAAAATCAGAATCCAGTGGTGCTGGACGTTGTAAAATACATATTTCAAGATGCAGTCTTGTCTTACAGAATTTTCAGGCCAAATGTTTAAAAAACAGATTGAAAAAATGAAATGTGGGCCTAGAGGGGGCAAAAAAGGTCATTAAAATCCTCACTTGACAAACAAAAGTGTCAATAAAATAAATTCTTTATGCCTGAAGTGGCACAGGGAAGTTTTGGCAGTGCTGAGAAATGAGCCCAGAGTTTTTAAATGTCAAATGATGACGTTTGAACGTCACAGAATAAAACCCACAGTGAGCAACTCCTGTGTCTCACACAGGAGCAAGAAAATGCAGCAAATGACTCACAAAATACCAGTCTGAACTGTTTGTTACAGAGATGGGAGTAACAGAATTATTCAAAAAATCTCTTTTGCTTATAAATTTGGGACAATCACCTGAGAAATTAGTTTCAGAAATTAGAATATATTAATAATGATAGATGTTATAAATAATAATGCATTTGGTTCTGATTGCATTGGTGGGAAGTGTCCTCAGGACATCTCCTTTAATTCTGGAGTGTTTTACAAAGCCAGTGCTGGTTTCAGTCTTATATTGTCTTTATAGTTACTGATTTCTTTTAGCTGAGCACAGATTTTTAAACAAATCAAGTATTTTTGGCAGTGAAAGAAGCACTCAGGTGTCCTTTTGCCCCATCCAGACATCCACGTAGTTCATAACATCCAATCATTTAGGAATTGTGGGTGAAGAACTGCCCTGGAATTTCGTGATGTTCAAATGAGTCTGACTCTGGTTTTGCCTGAGGGAATTCTGATCTGGTTTGTGTCGATTTTGCTTTCAGCCATCGGTCCAGACTTTTCCAAAACTCTGCTGAAGAAGTTAACTCTTGTTAAAGTGGGTGGTGAAGTCATCATCGAGTGCAAGCCCAAAGCCTCCCCCAGACCTACTTATTCTTGGAAGAAAGGCAAAGACATCCTGAGAGAAAATGAGAGGTAATGTCTTAAAGCAACCATTTCTTTCCTTAACTAACCCAGGGACTTGCAGCAATCAAAGCTAAATTTGTCATTAATAGCTTTGCAAAATTGACTTGCAAATACATGAGGAAACAGCCTGTGTTCAATCCCAAGGAGCTGGGAGTGAGATTTCTATTCCCATGGTGCCCATCCCATCTCTGTCTGCTGTCAGAGCAGCCCTGCCAAGGAGCTGATAAAGATGCACTCCAAAAAACCCCAAGTATTTTGTCTCTGCAGTGCTCTAAATAACCATTGTTTTTAAAAAAATAGATTCCTATTTTTTAAAAAGGAATAGAGAAAGAAAAGCTTGCACTGCAAATTGCACAGCTCTGGTACATTACTCAGTGTCCTGCAAACAGGAATTATTTGGGGGCAATAATTAATCTGACAGTTCTAAGGCCTGACTTGAAGGTGGCTTTCTCACACTGGTCAAATAATTTTTTTTTTCCTTTTATTTATTTTTTTTTAATTCAAAAGTCAGCTTTTCAAATCCTCCTCTCTGGTATTGATTTGTTGATTTGTTGTTGGCTATGTAGAGGTGTGGTTGTGTCACCTCCACAGCACCTGAAAGCAGGACATGGAAAACTGTCCTTGACATTCCTCCAAAACATGATGTGGCTCTGGGATTGATGGGGAGAATCCTGTCCTGTTAGTAAAGGTCAAAAAGCCAGAAATTCTTGTCTTTAAAAACTTTAATCTAGAGCTGTTCTCTTATCTTGGAAAGTTTCATCTTGCTGCATCCAGCCTGTAATGTCCATTGAAACAGAGACTGTGCTGGTGTATCTGAGTATGCAGAAAGCTCCAGTCCATTTAGAGCCAAATAATTAAAATATTGAATCCCCTGTTTCTGCCTTGTTTAGCTCCTCTCCCTGATCCTCCAAAGCTGTTTTCTGTGGGCTCTTTGCTTGGGATGAAAGGAGTTGGTGATCGATGACACAAAGCTTCCTTTAGCCGGCAGGGCACTGAGCTGCTGAGGAGGTCAAAGCTGTCATAGATCAGGGTGGGGGGGTTTTTAAAAATGAAATTATTGCTGCTCTCCTGGTGAGGGTGGTGCCTTGGGCAGGCTGAGCTGGAACAGAGACTGGACAGAGCTGGAGAACAAAGCAGGGATTTATTGAAAGGTCTTTAGGGTAAACCTTGGGCAGGACAGGGCCTGGCCAGGGATACACCCAAGGTGGACCCAAAATGGGCACAAAATGGTCACAAAATGGTCACAAAATGGACAAACGGTCACAAGGTCTCACACTTTGATCAGTTTGGGTCCATTTGCACATTGGGGTTTCATTGTCCAATCCCAGCTCCAGGCTGTGAGCTCCCATCCTTCTTGTTCCTCCCTCCAGCCACCCTTGTTGGTGCTGTTGGGCTGAAAGTTGTCCTTGGTGTGCAGCAGGACAAGGATTTGTTTTGTGTCCCTGCTGTGTGCAGAGAGCTGAGTGACCCTGACTGTGAGCTCAGAGCTGCACCCTGGGCACCACAGAACCTGAAATACATGGAATCTCAAACTTAAGGCATCAGGGGTGGTGCCAAGGCTGGCAGTGTTTGGTGCTGGAAGCTTCGGTTTGGTGTCAGCCCCGGGCGGTCCCGTGTGTGTCCCCATGCTCACTGGCACAGTCCATGGCTGGATGTGCTGCTGGCTCTGAGGCTGCTCCCCTTGGCACAGCACAGTTCCTGCTCCTCATTTTAATTTGGGAGTGGGGCTGCCCAGCAGGGTCAGGGTGGTGGGCACAGCCTGGGCTCAGGGGCAGACCCAGCCAGAGCTGCGGGCTCGGGTGGCAGTCTGCTGGGGGCTTCTCCTGCTCCAGCTCAGCCACAGCCAGGAGCCTCCCACCTGGGCACCCAGCCCTGGATGGCAAACCAGGTGTGAAATGTGCCCAAGAAGGTGTGAAATCTTGAGCTCCTCCAGCCCAGGGGTTTTCCAACCAGCGGGATCATCCAGGAGGGATTACCTGGGCAAGTGTCGGAACGGTGCCTTGGCACGGGGACCTGCCCTGC
>VWYN01023096.1:61492-72954 GCA_013400075.1 Hippolais icterina
TCCTCCTCCTCCTCCTCCTCCTTCTCCTCATTCTCCTCCTTCTTCCTCGCTCTCTCTCTGCTCTGAGCTGTGGCTGGCAGTTTGTAGCAGGGCCCCTGCACTCACCCCCTGTGCAATAAACCCCATGCTCCAAACCCAGCCCTGACCCCAGAGATCTCTCGTTTCCATCCCATCACTGTCCCGACCATCCTACCCTGTTCCTACAGGGAATTGTTCCCACTGGTGCCTGGCCCTGCTCCTCCCCCTGCCAGGTTCAGGTGAGCTCCAGGCACCCCTGGCTCTGCAGTGCTGCTGCTTTGCTTCCTGGAGCCACAAAGGCTTTCTTAATTAAATAAATAGCAAAGATGTTCCGGTGGATACTGTGAGTGTGGGATTTAAGGGAATATTCTGTCAGAGCAGGAGGCCCGAGCTGAGCAGCAGGCAGGTTTTGGGATTTGCAGGTGCAGCAGCCCAGCACCCAGAGGTCAGATTTCCGTGCAGGTGGTCACTGACACTCAGGGCTGTGATGTGCTCAGGACTTGGGCAGATTTCTGCTATCGTTTATATTCCAGGTAAGGGCTTGATCTCATTGTCACAAAGTCAGTGATAAAACCCTTCCTGAGCTCTGCAGGACAATTTCTATCTCTACATGCATATGTTAGTGCCTGAGGAGTATTTATCTATTTATCTGCTCCTGGGAATGCTGCCCAGCAGTGGGGAGTGCTGCAGAGGGCTCCATGAATCAGCTCCAGCCCAGCTGCAGGTAACACTGGGGGATTTACAGATGGATCATGGGCTGGGGATAGGCACTGATAGACCAGAGCCCAGTGATTCTGCACTGCTGCTCCTCCTGACCCTGCTCCAGCCTGGCTGCAGGTAACACTGGGGGATTTACAGATGTGCCAGGTGGATCATGGGCTGGGGATAGGCACTGATAGATCAGAGCCCAGTGATTCTGCACTGCTGCTCCTCCTGACACAGCTCCAGCCCGGCTGCAGGTAACACTGGGGGATTTAAGATGTGCCAGATGGATCATGAGCTGGGGATAGGCACTGATAGATCAGAGCCCAGTGATTCTGCTCCTCCTGACCCTGCTCCAGGCCTGCCTGAGCTCTCCCATCCCTCTCCAGCTGCTCCTAAAGGTTTGTGGTGAGCAGGTATTGCTGTGCTGAGCCCTGTCACAGCTGGGAAATGGTGATGAGGGACACACACACAGTTTGATGATCCTCATAAGTCTTTTCTGCATTTCATCTTTGCCTTTTTATAACTCAATGCACTAAAAAAGGCAGTGATTGGTCAGAGAAGGACTGCGTCTCTTCTCCTTTGGTGAACACCAGGTGAGGGAACAGTGTTATGAGAAAAAGATCTTGAGAAGAGTTGGCTTACAGATACTTACAGTAACAATGAGAATGTGTTGTGAGAATGAGAACTTGTAGATCAGTGTCTCATGTGAATCAGCAGCTTAGCAGCAGAATTCCCAAAGCTTAAAAATACAGAGCTACAGAGCCCCAAGGGTGGGATCCCTCTGGGATGGAGATCCCAGCCATGCCTGTCCCCTGGCACTGGGAACCATTCCCCTTGTCCTGGCACTTCCCCTTGTCCTGGCTCTGCCTGCCCTGGTCACAGGAGCTGCTCTGGGAGCTCTGGGTCTGTCCTTTAGAACAGCTCCTTAGGGTGCTGCAAAGGGTTCAGCAATTTCTTCTATTTTGCTGCTGCAAAATGGGAATGGCTGAGGAAGGCTGGCGAGGGATGTTTGCAGTGTTTTTAAAGGTCCTTTGTCCCCAGAAGAGTTTTGATCAGAGCACTGACAAGGTCAGCTCTTGCTGCTGCAGTAGAACCCAGTTCAGTTTAGGAAACGAGCAATGCTTTTATCTCCTAATTTCAGACCTGTCTGTGCTCTCTGTGGACCTGAAATCTCCAGCTGACAACACAGACCCCCAGATTCTCTCTCACAAAGGCTGTGTTGAAAATAGATGACCTTTCTTCCTATAAGGATGCTAAACTATCTTAAATTGTCCTTTTTCTTTCCAAATGGATATTTTTATCTTCTTTGATTTTTCTCTGATTAGCAGTGCCCATGAGCCAGGTTAGCAGCAGAGCAGTCCATTAACCTGGGCGAGAGGAGATTTATATTTTTATTTATTGTTATCACTGTTAGTAGAGTCGGGGAACCCAGGACATTTAACAGCAGGTCAGTAGCTCCTTTTTTTGAGTTTGTGGTGGTTTGAAGAGTTGCACACTCAGCAGCCAACACTTTGTTCTGATGTGTGTGTTGATGGGAAATGTGGTTTATTTTTATGTCTTCCCAGGCATCTGGTTAGAAAACATTTTGAGGGTGCATTTCAGAGGAGAGAGCACACTGAGCAGTGCTTCATTCACTCTGAACTTTGTGTTTGAGAAGAACTTTTTCACCCAAACTGCTAAAAGTTGTGGCTGAAGGGTTGTTTGCTTTTAAAGCAATTAGCAGTTTGAGAACCTCAGTGGCCTGAAATGAGCCTCTCGTCTCGTTTAATGCAGATCAGTCTGCAAAGAAAATTTGGGAATTAGCAATATCAGTGAGAGGCCATCCTCCTTCCTCAGCTAACTGTAACGAATTTCCGAGTGTTCAAATAATTATTTGTTAACTTTTAACGCATTGGATTCAGATTAGAGGACAAAACATTCGCCGTAGAAAAGCAACTTCAGCAAAAAGAGCCACATAACCATAAGGCCTCCTAATCAATGAATCGCAGAGAGGTTTTAATGGTCTGATTTATTTGGCAAAAATCAGTGAACTTGTACAGTTATCTGTCACTTTTAATGCTGCCCGTTTCCAGGAGTGTGGAGGGAGTTGCTGAGAGACCAGATGAGAATTAAACATTCCTGAGGGGTTTGGAGAGCTCAGGGCAGGTCCCACCTGAGCTCTTTGCAGGTTCCTGGGGTTAAAGGATGTCCTTTAAAGCCTGGGAGCATGGCCTCAGCTTAGGGAGGGAAGGAAATAAAGACAGCACAAGCTCCATGAGATGTCCAAAGCTGGATTGTCTGTCCTGATCCAAAGGTGTCTCCAGGGCAATCCAGTCCACATCAAAAACCAGTCTGACACTGGGAATAAAGGCAACTGAGAAGGAAAGCAATAGCAGGAGAAAAATAGAGACAGAAAAGGCATTAGAATTTGAAATTAAATCTGGCCTCATCAACAGACACAATTAAAATGATCTATGGAAGAGATTAGCCAGTAAAGAGCTTTCAGCCATATGGCCGAAAATAAAGCGTAAATAACTAAAAATAAAACCTCAGCTGTATAGAACTAATCCAAAACTCCACTTTTTCTGGGGTTCCTGGAGTGGCAGAAGTGTGGAGGGAGGGCAGGAGGGCAGAGCCTGGTGGGGCAGTGCTGGAGCACCGTGGTCCTCCTTGGGCTGGAGCACAACGCTGAGCATGTCCTGCCTTACACTGATTGGAATTTTAATGCTTGCCAAGGGCACCTTCAGCTTCCAGAAAGGCCCTGGTGTTCCTGAAGCCCTGGAATTGGTAAGAGCAGCAAATATCCCTGGGGAGCTGCTGGTGCTGCCCAGCTCCTGCTGGAGGCCTCGTGGCCCCTCCAGCCCGGGTTTGATGCAGCACAAGCACTGCCCTGTGCTCACAGAGTGCTGAGGATGAGACAAGCAGCTCTGCCCTGCTCCCTTCCAATTACTGAGCTGCAGCCACTGCCACAGAAGCAAATCCGTGGCACTGGAGTCCCTCAGAAACAAATGACAGCAGTGAGCGTTACTGACTGCGCCAGTTTGGAGCCCACGAGGCAGCTGGGAGGCTGCTATCAATATCACTGCTGCTGATGGCTGACATATCACCTCTGGCCCTGTCCCTGCCAGCTGGCCTGGGGCTTTTGGGCTGCTGCAGGGGCGGGTCAGGCACAGGTGAGGCAGGGCAGGGATGGGTGACTGCTCTGAGGGCATCCTGAGCCATCCTCCTCCTCCTCCTCGCTTGGCACGATCACTGCAGCTGTGCCATTTGTGGGAGCAGCTCTGGGAATGGGGGCCCTGTAGATCGTGTGTGCCCACCAAGAGCCTGGGGAATGGCAGAGGGCACCTCAGCAGCTCCCTGGGTGAGCTGAGCCCTGCTGAGTGTCACTGCCGAGTGTCACTGCCGAGTGTCACTGCTGAGTGTAACTCTTGAGGGTCACTGCTCAGTGTCACTGCTCAATGTCACTGCTCAGTGTCACTGCCGGGTGTCACTGCTGTCGCTGCTGAGGGTCACTGCTGAGTGTCACTGCTCAGTGTCACAGCTGAGTGTCACTGCTGAGTGTAACTCTTGAGGGTCACTGCTCAGTGTCACTGCTCAATGTCACTGCTCAGTGTCACTGCCGGGTGTCACTGCTGTCGCTGCTGAGGGTCACTGCTGAGTGTCACTGCTCAGTGTCACAGCTGAGTGTCACTGCTGAGTGTAACTCTTGAGGGTCACTGCTCAGTGTCACTGCTCAATGTCACTGCTCAGTGTCACTGCCGGGTGTCACTGCTGTCGCTGCTGAGGGTCACTGCTGAGTGTCACTGCTCAGTGTCACAGCTGAGTGTCACTGCTGAGTGTAACTCTTGAGGGTCANAAAGGTCACAGCTGAGTGTCACAGCTGAGTGTCACTGCTAAATGTCACACCTGAGTGTCACTCCTGTCACTGCTCAGTGTCACTCCTGAGTGTCACAGCTGAGTGTAACTCCTGAGTGTCACTGCTGAGTGTCACTGCTAAAGGTCACAGCTGAGTGTCACAGCTGAGTGTCACTGCCGTGTGTCACTGCTGTCACTGCTGAGTGTCACTGCTGAGAGTAACTCCTGAGTGTCACTGCTGAGTGTAACTGCTAAATGTCACACCTGAGTGTCACTCCTGTCACTGCTCAGTGTCACTGGAGGCCTTGCCCAGCACTGTGGGTGCAGCTGGCAGGAGCCTGGAGCCCCAGGGTGACCTTGGTGATGAGTTTGTGCCTTGGCTGGGGCTGGGCCTTTACTCAGTTGTGTCTCCAGGTGATTCCCTGAAGCCTCCTGAGGAGAGCAGAGCCCCCTGAGCCCTCCTGCAGCTGTGCCAGTGCTGCTGCTGAGGTCCTTTCCTCCTGATTTCTCAGTTCACCTGTGCAGAGCTTTGTTGGCTTTAAGGATGCAGGAAGGCTCCTTCATTTTGGTGAAATCGGGGAATAATTGAGCAGGACAAGGCAGGAATTAATACAAGATTTTCCATGCAGGTCTGCAAGCGACTGAAGGTGAGAAAGCAGATTGTGCTGCAGGAGGTGACTCTGAGGAGGCAAAAAGGTTGTGAAAAGAGGGGATTTTAGGGTGGGAGAAAGGTTTTTCTGGAGTGTCCTTAGGTGATGCCTCCACAGGGCACAAGTCATTCGTGTTCCAGTGGGATTTAGGGCAAAATCAGCTTTTCTGTGTTCACTGACTTAGAGCAGAAAAGAAAAACATAACAGGAGGCAAAGCTCATTGAGAGAACAGGGAGAGCCACTCGTGCAACAGGAAGGGGTTGGGATTACCCAGGAATTTAAATTCCATCCTCACCTGCCTGCTGCCCTGGGGAGACTGCAGATAACCCCCCTGCTCTGGTGGGGACTGTGCAGGTGAGCAGAGCATGGCAGTGGAACAGGACATTGGAACCTGCAAGTGCCACTGCAGAGAAACCCCGTGGGCTGAGTGACACACAGGCAGCTGCTGGAATTCTGGAAACTGAGAATTTTGGGATTTAGCATATGTGTGAAGTAATGTGGAATACTTTGGGCGTTGTCTAGGTCATTCTTCTTTGCCTTCTTCTTCCTTCTTTTTGGGTTTGGGTGGTTTTCTGTAATCGGGTGAAAAAGGTTTGCATTGCAGGCCTTGGGTGGTCATTATTGGGTCAGAAATATAAACAATATAGGTGTCACCTTGTTATTGGGTAATTAGTGCTTAAATAACCTTGGAAAGAGTCAGAGGGGCTCCATTTTACCTCATTTCTCCAACTTGCCAGTTAGAGCTCATTGCTCGTCAGTCTGTAAATAGATAAGAGATAATGAACACCCAAGTCTGAACATGAAATCTGCATTTCCTGTGTATTAATCCCGACCTTGGCAGAAAAAGAAGCCAAAACAATCACAGGCAGAGAGGTGGGGAGCAAGCTTGGCAGCGTGAAAAGCCCTCATCCTGCTGGAAAAGCCCTCATCCTGCTGGAAAAGCCCTCATCCTGCTGGAAAAGCCCTCATCCTGCTGGAAAAGCCCTCATCCTGCTGGAAAAGCCCTCATCCTGCTGGAAGAACCTCAGGAATGGAACTGCTCCAGCACTTCTGCCTGGCAGCGGCTCCTGCACGGTGAGGCGGCCGAGGATTGCCACGGAGCCAGGGCTGAATATCAAAGCACAGACATGTGGCAAACCTGCACAAGCTGCTGCTGTGTAAATGAAAGTCACCCCGGAGTAAAGGCATGGAAAACTTCTGTAAATGATGCATTCATTGTTTGTGGAGCGCATCCGGAGAGATTCGTGTCAGCCCGGCTCCCTGCACAGGGCAGGGCTGGCTGCTGCTCACACCGTCTGTAATTAGTGCACACTCAAAAGGGGTTTATGTGGGCTGAAAGGAAAGGAAAATAAAGCTCCTGTGTCTGTCTCTTTGCAGGATCACTGTTTTGGACGACGGGAGCCTGCGGATCGTCAACGTCACCAAAGCGGACGCGGGAAGTTACACCTGCGTGGCCACCAACCACTTTGGGACAGCGAGCAGCACGGGCAGCCTGGTGGTGAAAGGTGACTAAAAGCATTGTTTTGTGCCTGTCTGGGGCACTAACTCCATTTATTTTCATTATTCCTCCTCCGGGGCCGAATTTTGGCATTTTAGGAGTTCTGAGTGTTTATTCATGTTCTGTCAAATATTGTTTCCAAAAGTAAAAGCTGTAATATGACCAAGATATTTATTTAATTTGACCAAGACATTTGTTTATCAAATTATTCCTTTAAATATCATTGTCCAATTATTTAAAGGAATAACTGGACAATGATATTTAAAGGAATAATTTGATGAACAATGAGAGGCGCTGACAAACATGTTGAATTAATTTTTGCTCTGCTGATGGGTAGTCCAGTGTCTGATGAATTATTACAGGCCGTGAACATAGAGGTTATTACCCTTGCACTCACTCTTTATCTCCTTCTTATTTGGGGAAAAACCTATATTGGATAGCAAATCAAGTAACATTGATTACAATGTGATAAATCAATCAAAGAGCTCTAATTAATTCTCCCACACATTGGCAGTGATGGATCGTACTCAGTTAGAGGCTCTCCTTGCCAACTCTTTCTGTGGTATATAGGAAATATGTTTCAATATGTTAAAATGTTTCAAGGAGGGTTTTAATCTGTGTTTTTTATAACTGGAACATATCCGGAGGTCCCTTCCAACCCCAACCAGGCTGGAATTTTCTGAACCTCATAGGGAAGCATGTGGACCCCAACAATTCTTCAAGTTCAGGGTTGTTTTGAGTCCTTTGTGTGGCATTTGCTCTCGTTGGTCCCTGAAAACAAGAACGGAGACAAGGCCAGGGTTGGGTCTCTGTAGGAGCTGATTCTCCCTTTTCCTAATCTGGGTTGTCCTAAGAGGCACCTGCAGCAAACAGCCAGGAAAGATTTACTCAGGGAGCACAAACATCAAAGATTTTATCCATTGTCAAAATTATGTAAAGGACATTAAAGGTCCTCCTTCCCCCCACTCCCATGGGCAGGGACACCTTTCACTGCCCCAGGCTGCTCCAAACCCCATCCAGCCTGGCCTTGGACTGCCAGGGATCCAGGGGCATTCCCTGGGCACCTGATCAGCCTCTGTGTGTCCCAGGGCAAAACTGGGGAGGAAAACAGCAAATCCAGCCCCAATCCCCTTCCCCAGGGACAGCAGCAGGGTGGGGTTCCAGCCCCAATCCCCCTTTTCCAGGGACAGCAGCAGGGTGGGGTTCCAGCCCCAATCCCCATTTCCAGGGATAGCAGCAGGGTGGGGTTCCAGCTGTCCAGCTTGGCCACATCTGGGGCTGTCCTGGTTTTCCATGTGCTGCAAGACCCCGAGGGGGAGAATCAGGAGCTGCAGGGACTTCAGGGAGTGCTCCTCCCACCATAAAAACCCCAATTGCTGGAAGCAGGGATGGCTAGGTTCTGTTATTCCAGAGTTGTGGTTTTGTAGCTCCTGGCTCATCCATCCTCCCTCCCAGTGCCCAAGGAACTCCCAGGAAAACCTCAGCAGTTGCTGTACCTGATCTCTGCCTTCACAAATCACTTTTCTGCACGCTGAGGTTATAAAGGATTAGTGAGGGCTTTTTTCCCCCTCAGTGCTCTGGTTTGACTCCATTCCATTTGCATTAATGGCAGTGACACATGTGCATGAAGCAGAGAATAAACTCTTAAGCCTGAGATGTGGATATTAACAGCAAACTGAGAAATGCAATTTCGAAGTCTGGCCCATAAAAAGTATAAAAGAGCAGAAACTATTCTGAACTCTAAATGAACTGTGTAAAATACTGTATTATAGAGTGAAATGCTTGAGTTTCCCTGCCCAAAGTAAAACACATGTGAGTTTGGACAGAAATATGAGTGAATTCCTTATTTTAACTCCGTTTGGTGGTGTACAAAAAGACTAATTTAACAGCTGATGTGGTTTTTGACCTTAAGATGTGCTTGCATTCTTTTCTAACTCCTCTTATGTCATTGAGTAAAAAACTGTGAAGGTCAAGACGTTTTTTCCAACTTTCCTGTGTCCTTCCATTAATATTGCAGGCTATCTTTATTTTTTTTTATAATTTCCTTTCTCAGGGAGTGATGCTGACAGTGTCAGAGACAGTGTAGGCAAGGATGGGAGGAGGAGGAGGGGAATATGTTACACCAGAAGCAAGGAGCTTAAAATAACTCCCTGGCACACAACCAGAGAGGGATGAATAAATATTCATTTTATGCATGAGTAGACGGTTTAAAAAATATCAAATCCTGACAGGTGCCCATAGGGCTGGGCATTAACATTCTGTTGCCAGGCTGGGTGAACCCCAGTGGTTTTCTGAACCAGTGCAGTTGTGGTTTGGGTTTGTTCTGTTGGCTGGTGCTAAAGGAGAACCTCTTGGCCTCCAAGACCTGAAAGCTTAGAAACTTGCTTGTACAGGTTTGACCTTTAAATTAAAAAGCAGGATTGAGTTTGTAAGGCTGGAGAAGCAGCTCCTACTCAGGCAGTGTGTTCAGAGCTCTGTAAAACACGGTGTGTGTTTCCATGTATCATATAAATATTAATTTTCCATCTTGTTCCCTCAATTTTTCCTGTACTCGAGGCTAAATGTTCAATTCTTCCAACACACAGAAAGATTAGAGGCTCTCTGAGCACCGGGGGATTAAATGACAAATAGAGTAAACAAGCAGAGCCTGTACAATATGAGTTTATTTGTGTTTAATGCAGTGATACAGCAGCAGGCTGAAAGAGGAAACGGATTCCATTGCAATAAAAGCTGTGGATGTGGGAAGCACCAGGAGAGGCTCCTGGGCTGATATCCCAGCTGGAACAGCAGTGGGACCACGGGAGAGTGGAAACAGCATCTTTGGTGTTGAGGTCTGAATGTTTTTCTGCTGTGAGATAGGATTGGGGAGAAAAAGGCAGAAATGTCGTGACAGGACATGAGTGAACAACACTCACACACTGAAATGTCCAAGGCAAAAAAGAGGGTGTTCTATATTTATAGAACTCCAACAGTGACCATGGTTTGGAGGGTGAAATTCCAACCACACTGGTTAAACCAACAATCTATCAATTCTCTCCTCCTCCAGAAAGAAATGCAAAACAATCATTATTTACATGAAAGTGCGTGAGAAACTCCATTACAAAAATGTAAACATCAGAAGGCTTAGCAGAACTTTAGAAGAACAGGGTGACAGAGTGGTCTAAATGTTTTTCTGCTGTGAGATAGGATTGAGGAGAAAAAGGCAGAAATGTCACAATATCACACAAATGAACGACACTCACATACTGAGATGTCCAAGGCAAAAAAGAGAGAGAGTTTATTCCCAGACTTCAATATTTATAGAATTCCAAAAGTGACCATGGATTGGAGGATGAAATTGTCCTCTCCAACCACACTGGTCAAACTAAGAGTCCATCAATTCTCTCCTCCTCCAGGATGGAATGCAAAACAATGATTATTTATATGAAAAAGGGTATGAGAAACTCCATTACAAAAGTGTAAATATCAGAAGGCTTAGCAGAACTTTAGAAGAACAGGGTGACAGAGTGGTCTAAATGTTTTTCTGCTGTGAGATAGGATTGAGGAGAAAAAGGCAGAAATGTCACAATATCACACAAATGAACGACACTCACATACTGAGATGTCCAAGGCAAAAAAGAGAGAGAGTTTATTCCCAGACTTCAATATTTATAGAATTCCAAAAGTGACCATGGATTGGAGGATGAAATTGTCCTCTCCAACCACACTGGTCAAACTAAGAGTCCATCAATTCTCTCCTCCTCCAGGATGGAATGCAAAACAATGATTATTTATATGAAAAAGGGTATGAGAAACTCCATTACAAAAGTGTAAATGTCAGAAGGCTTGGGAGAACTTTAGAAGAACAGGGTGACAGAGTGGTCTAAATGTTTTTCTGCTGTGAGATAGGATTGAGGAGAAAAAGGCAGAACAGATAGATTTTATTAACAAACACACACTAAAGAATAAGGGAAAAAAATTAAAACTACAACACCCTTCTCTTTTTCACCTTCCCACAAACAACTAAGAGACACAAAACTGATTTTCAGTCAGTTTCAAAATCCATCTCTATATCTAAATACATCTATTTAAACAAGTTTTAATTGAAATTTATCTCTGAATGCTGGTAGAGTCGGGGCCCGCCTGCTCCTGTGGGGGAGTGCAGCAATTCCAGTCACGTTGGTGCATCCCTGACAAGGGCAACCTCCAATGGCTTTATTTGCCTGTTTAATTATGATGCACCTTTAACATTTTCCTGCTGCTGCGAGCTCCTCTCATTCGGGCTGTCACGGGAGGGCTCAGGGCAGTAAAAGCAGGAGAACTTTTGCTGGCTGGGATCTGTATCACTTTCGCAGGAAAAGAACACAAAGATAATGTCAGGAGGTTATTTTTTTCCTCACGCTTCAGTAGACTGATAGTCTTGATTTTGTCCAGCACAGTGATTCAAATTATTTCCTATAAAATATCACATTTTTCATTCCCGGCCTGTTCCTCTGTGTGAGCGTTGAAGTGCTGCATTGCAGTTAAAATTGATTAAATACTGTAAATTCTGGCCCATTATCCAGTAACTTTGCAGAGACTTCAGATGTTGCTGCCTTTAAACCTGGAATTCTTGCTGTGTTTGTTCCAGTCCTTCAGGGCTCAGCATTTCCCTTCCCCACAAAGTGGCAGTGGGATGTGTTGGTCCCTCTTGCCACCCGTGGTTGTCTTTGTTTCAGTTTCTCTTGATGAGAATTGAACCATCATTGTTTGGATTTTGTGTTGTGCTTGCCTCGTGT
>VWYN01023097.1:0-15683 GCA_013400075.1 Hippolais icterina
CAGAGCCTTACCAAGAGCAGAGATCCTTATTTCACAAGGGACAGCCTTACTTCACACTGCTGGGTGTGCCGGGGGGAATCAGCATCTGGCACTGTTTGGGTTTGGTATTCTTGCTCAATAAAACACTCAAAAATATTGGGAGTGTTCTAGTTTGCTTTGGTTTGTTTTCCAAATATATTTGGGGAAATGCACGGCCCCAAAGTTAAATTAAAACAAACAAAGAAACTGATTACTCTTATTTGTAAATATGGACCTTCAAGTACCACTATAGCTAAGTGGGCCTTGATTTGATCCCTTAAGGCTTTTTTTTGTTTTTTAAGTATATAAAACCTCTGTTTTATCTTAAAGCCTGCAGAAAGGTGATGGGAAAAGCGAATTAATAAGGACATGGAATAAAATCAATGTTTTCTTGTTAGAGTGTGCATTCCTTCAGCATCTTTCAAGCTGTAAATGGTTGCAGTTTGGGTTTTGTGAGTGTTTATCATTATCAGTCTCACCAGTGCTGAGCCTTTGGCTGGAGCCTCTCTGCCCTGCAGGAGCTGTGGCACCAAACTCCACCAGGAACAGCTCAAATATTAAATAACATTAAAGAAACAAATAAAATTAAGTCTATAAAACCCAACTATGACACCAAAGCTGTCTCTGCTCTCTGCTGACTGAACAGCCACGTCAGGATTCAGTGGCCAATCTGTATTTGCAAAGGAAGATGGAATTTCCTGCTGCGTGGAGGAAGAGTCTGGAACTGAAAATGATTTCAAAGGAAACAATTCTGGAACCTATTAAAACCTAAGAAAAAACTTCAAGGACAACTGTAGGAGATGGGAAACAGAACCTCACATTTCATCTTTCTATAACCACTTAAAATATAAAACAAGGAGCTAAAAGTGACTGGAGAAGATGAGAAGCAGAAGCCCACGTTCTATTTCTCCAAGCATATACATAAATTCAAAAAATACCCAGATTTTTTTAGAAGATGCTTATTTGTAACACAGGAAACTACCTGCTCCTCTTTGTGACACTTCAGCCCTCACTTTCAATATTTTGTTAAATTGACTTAGAAATGAAAGCACTTACATAGGAAACACATCACCTAGAGAGAAAAAATTGTACTTATGGCTTGACATGTGAGTGAATACCTGAGATATTCCAACTCCAGCGCCATCACTGGCTCTTTTTAGCACAGGAAATGGGAACAGATGAAAATCTGTGAAGTGACAGGTTAAAAGCCCTTATCCTGAGAACCACTGCTGCTGCTGCCTCAGAGCGCTGCTGCTTATGGACCTAAGGACACTTGCAGGTGCTTCTGAATCCACTTCCACTTGATAAATACAAGCAATAAACTGTCCTAAGTTCTCTTGAAAACTTCTGATTTAATGCATTTATGCAGTGCATAAATTATACACATTTCATCTCCTCTAGACACACCAAAACATCTGCAACACGCAGCCATACACAGAATTTTTTATCTAATAATCCTTAGACGAGTGCTTGGAAAATAGAGTGGAGAGAAACATATTAAGAGCATTAACTGAGTGAATGCAGCCACTTAAAACATTCCCAGGAAAAGAGAAATATTTCTTATGGATACTGAAAGCGAGGCCAATGAAAGAGCCTCAGAAGCTGCAGCACTTTGTGGCCTTTGCAAACACAAAATCAAATTTTCACTGGCTCAGACATCTCAGGGTAATTGTCTGAGGGAGCCCTGGGTGGGCTCGATATTTCTGAGCCTGAGAGAATTCTCAGCTTGCTGACCATTGCCGGCTCCTTTCCCAAGGGAAAACTTTCAACAGTTTTCTCTTCCCAAAATATCCTTTTGTGAACTAAGAACCTTCTCACAACATCTCTAGGTAAGCAGTGCCTTTTTCTCATCACAATCTTCCCCAGCTGTTGTTTTCTATTATTTAACCAATGGAAAAGGTGTCAGTCCCATTGACCAATGAATCCCATTTTTAGCCAAGCTTGCTATATAGGAAACAAAAAGATTGTAAATAAAGAATTCTGTTGTTCTCATGGTAAAAACTGGAGTCAAACGATCTTTATTTGGTGTCCCACAGTGACAGCCCTGGGCTGTGCTGGGCACCTCTGCTGTTCCCTGCTCTGCTGAACGGCCCCATCAGGGTTATCCCAGCTGGGATGGGGATGTTGGTGCAGCCTGGGAGGGGGGAAAGGCACCAGGGACCAGGGTCTGATGATGGCTCAGCCCAGGGCTGCTGCAGCTCTGCAATATTTCCCTGATGACATCATTCCACAGCTTACAGCTCTCTTTTCTTGCATAAAGACATGAAATCTGTCCATTTAAGGTCATTTTCTGTCATTTCGCTCCCTTTCTGAGGAACCTGAGGAAGGGATTTGGAAGTGGCCCCTGGTGAAATTGGGATTGCTCCAGCACCAGGCAGGGCCAGCCCAGCTCTGCTGATGCCTCCAGCCTGTGGTGGTCATAAAAAGGCAATTTTCATTAGCAACCTGAAATCCTTCCCATGTTCATTTCAATTAAACCTGCGGCCCTGTTCTACAGTTGGCTTCATAGCTGTAATAATAATAGTAATAATAATAATGATGATGATGATGATGATGATGCTGTAATGGCTGTAATCAACAGGCAGCTGCAGACTGAGAACACAGAATATCAGGACACACAGCGACAGGCTGCATGTCTGTGCAGATGTGAGGAATTCCCACACTGGGAGGCATCCTGGGCTAGCAGAAGCCACAGAGCAGATCACAGGCAGGGAGAGCACAAAAGATAAAATTTTCATCCTAGATACGACACATTTCCATCCCACAGCTTTCTCACTGTAAATATTTTGCAGAAGTGATTTTCAAAACCTGACCCTACTGAATTCCACAGCTATTTTCAGTAAGGCCAAGGTCCATCCCATGGAGTGAACCCAGAAGAGTCCTCACTAATGGGCTTTTCTGTATTCAGACCCAAGCACTTCTTCTGTAACCCTCCACTGAGAAATTAAACTGTACACTGAAAATATCCACACAGTTACAGGAAAAAAACTCCAAAAAACAACAAAAAAGGTATTTTTGGGGGACACACTTCACAGCAGATCCAAATTCTTTTCAGAGCAGGGGGGCTCTGTCCCCACTCCATTTATCCATCAGAGAATTTGAAATTCTTTTCAGAGCAGGGGGGCTCTGTCCCCTCTCCATTTATTCACCCTGGAATTAGAAATTCTTTTCAGTCAATGAAAATCTGGTGCCTACCACAACCCACTCCTGGAGTTGCAGGTGGAGCCCCTGGATTTCAGTGCATGGAGACCAAGTTTTGAACAGTGCTGCAGACCCCACTGATGGGGAATAAACTGCTCACTTTGGAAATTCAGGGTAGAATCTTACCCAGCCTGGTTGTTCTAAGGAAAGGGCACTGGAGTGAGGGGTGGTCTGAGCTCTGAAGCTGAGGGGAACTAATTTTAAATGCTTTATGGGCTTCAAGGATTGAGCCTCAAGGACAATTTCTTGTTTAAAGTAACTGGGGTCCTGCAGGATACTTGGATGATTTTTATGGCCGCTGTGGAGGCTGTGAACTTGTTTTATTTGGGTAGATTAACATGCCATGGATTATTAATGAGTTGCTTTCTCCTTCTAATAGACAGTGTTCATGTCCTACAAGTTCCTGAAGTTCCTCAGTTCTTGGCCATGCACTTGGCTCAAGTTTGTGGATGTCAGAGCCCTGTTTGAACCACAGTGGGAGTGAAGCAGGCAGCTTCTGATTCAGTATTTCCATTTAATTTAGTCTGGTTTGAAATCAGCAAGAGGAATTTGCTATTTGCTCTTTTCTTATTTTGGCTGTACAGTTTTAATTTTCGATAAGCAAAATCTGTAAAAGATCACGAATTCTTGTGCAACCGCTGTGAAAAAGTGGGCATAAAAATGCAGAAAATAGTCATTATCATTTCCTATCCTTGTACCTAGATTATTTTTCCTTTTCAAATAGTTTATTGATTTCACAGCAGCTCTACATAAGCAAAGCACACAGAGGGCAGGACCAAGATTATTGCATTAATGAGAGCAGATGCTGTGCAGACATCAGAAACTCTCTGCAGTTAAAAAGATGAGAGAGTGACACAGGAAAATTAAATTATTGATCAGACACATGTCTGATAGACTGGTGGGCCTTACAGAAACTCAACCTGGCATCTCTGGAAGGAGGAAAATGAAATATATCCAGTATGTGTAATCAGAGATGCAATTATCTCCCTCCTCCTCAAGCAGAAATGTGTTTTACCTTCAGGGGCTGCTTGTCCAGATNAAAGACATCACCTCTAGCCACAAACCCGGCCTCACTAATGGAATTACTCTGATTTTTACTCTTCAGGGCTACAACTGCCCTGCCCCTGCTGAAGCAGGGGACACCAGCACCCATGTCCAGGCAGGGGATTTCCCTCCTGAAGGATCAGCAGTACAGAACGCTGCTGCCAGCCAAACCTTGCACTGTGACACAGGAAATGCATTTCAGAGATCAGCCAACCTGCTGTGGGCCCAGCCAGGGAGCCAGAGAGGCAGGAACCAACTGCAGGCAGCCCTGTGGCTCCCATCCACCAGACAATCCCTGCTCCTGCCCATCCCAGCCTCCCCGGCTCAGTGAGGAGCCCGGGTGAGGGAAGNAGCTGAGGGGAACTAATTTTAAATGCTTTATGGGCTTCAAGGATTGAGCCTCAAGGACAATTTCTTGTTTAAAGTAACTGGGGTCCTGCAGGATACTTGGATGATTTTTATGGCCGCTGTGGAGGCTGTGAACTTGTTTTATTTGGGTAGATTAACATGCCATGGATTATTAATGAGTTGCTTTCTCCTTCTAATAGACAGTGTTCATGTCCTACAAGTTCCTGAAGTTCCTCAGTTCTTGGCCATGCACTTGGCTCAAGTTTGTGGATGTCAGAGCCCTGTTTGAACCACAGTGGGAGTGAAGCAGGCAGCTTCTGATTCAGTATTTCCATTTAATTTAGTCTGGTTTGAAATCAGCAAGAGGAATTTGCTATTTGCTCTTTTCTTATTTTGGCTGTACAGTTTTAATTTTCGATAAGCAAAATCTGTAAAAGATCACGAATTCTTGTGCAACTGCTGTGAAAAAGTGGGCATAAAAATGCAGAAAATAGTCATTATCATTTCCTATCCTTGTACCTAGATTATTTTTCCTTTTCAAATAGTTTATTGATTTCACAGCAGCTCTACATAAGCAAAGCACACAGAGGGCAGGACCAAGATTATTGCATTAATGAGAGCAGATGCTGTGCAGACATCAGAAACTCTCTGCAGTTAAAAAGATGAGAGAGTGACACAGGAAAATTAAATTATTGATCAGACACATGTCTGATAGACTGGTGGGCCTTACAGAAACTCAACCTGGCATCTCTGGAAGGAGGAAAATGAAATATATCCAGTATGTGTAATCAGAGATGCAATTATCTCCCTCCTCCTCAAGCAGAAATGTGTTTTACCTTCAGGGGCTGCTTGTCCAGATCCCGCTGGAGGCTCCTGGCTGGAGAAGCATCCTTGCAAGAGCTGCTCTGCTCCTGTGTAAGTCAGGGATGTGACAGAGGAAGGGATCGAACCCATTTGTTTAAATCACCCTTTCCTTTGTCACTCTAACCTGGAGCAATCCCAGCGACCATTAACTTTATCTGAGCATCTCCCAGCGACTTCCAGCGCTGAAGGAGGCTTGAAACAAGACTGGTGTGCTTGAGAGCTTGGCCTTTTTTCCAACTCTGTTGGATGGACTAATAATAATAAAATAATAAATATATAATAATAATATAAAAGACATCACCTCTAGCCACAAACCCGGCCTCACTAATGGAATTACTCTGATTTTTACTCTTCAGGGCTACAACTGCCCTGCCCCTGCTGAAGCAGGGGACACCAGCACCCATGTCCAGGCAGGGGATTTCCCTCCTGAAGGATCAGCAGTACAGAACGCTGCTGCCAGCCAAACCTTGCACTGTGACACAGGAAATGCATTTCAGAGATGATCCAACCTGCTGTGGGCCCAGCCAGGGAGCCAGAGAGGCAGGAACCAACTGCAGGCAGGCTCCTATCTATCAGACAATCCCTGCTCCTGCCCATCCCAGCCTCCCAGGCTCAGTGAGGAGCCTGGATGAGGTAAGAGCAGCCAGGAGGAATGGCTGAGTCTGGGATGAATTATTGATGGCCACACCAAGCTGGCTGCTGGAGCCTGCAGGCATCCCTCAATGCCCTGGGCTACCTGTGCCAGCTGGCAGCTCCCTCTCAGCCCTGCCTTCACTGGACATTCTGTCCCAGCTCCAGAGGCTCCTCTGCTGGCTCAACCGAGCAGGGAGCCGTGAAAAAGTTCAGAAAAAATTAAAAAGGCACACGGGACCCCTGGACAAAACAATTCCTGAGGACGCCCGGGTCTGAGACGGATGGATTTGGTTTGTGCTGCTGACACCATGTGTGCATGATGAAGGCCTCCTGCCTTCTGTCAGCTCCCCAAACCAGAGCTCCAGAGCACAGAGAGGTTACAGAGAACCTTCTGGAGCTCGGCCAGCTGTGTGCTGCTTGGGAACACGAAAGGGAGAGAATTCACCTTTCAATCACACACAGTGAATTTTGCCTGCCTGATTTTTCACCCCCAGGCTACGTCCTGGTAAAGTCTGGTTGATGCAACTGCAAATAGAAGTGTTCTGCCAAGGTAAAAAACGTCCACATTAAAGGAGGGAAAGAGATGAAGTGGTTCTCCCTGGCGTGGCACTGCGAGACTGGAGCTCAGTAATGAACCTCAGGGTTGGAACTGCAAGCAGCACTTTGGGGGTAGAAGGTGTAAATAAATGTGCAATTCTGGGGGTAGAAGGTGTAAATAAATGTGCAATTCTGGGGGTAGAAGGTGTAAATAAATGTGCAATTCTGCAGAGCCATCCTGCGTGTGAGCACATTATATGGTGCAGTAACACTCTGCCGTGTCTCCCAATACCGAATTTACAGGCTAATGTTTCCCTCTGTCATTTCCTCAAACTTCCCAGTGAACTTGAATTATTTTTCCACTTATTTCGTTTAAGCAAAACACTCATTCCACAGGCTCCAAAGGACACGGAGCTCTGTTCCTCCAGGACCTTGGGGAGCAGAGTACAGCACAGCCACTCCTCTGGCACTGACACTCAGCATTCAACAGTCACCTCCTGCAATTAATAAAACTGCACTGTTGCTATTTTTCACTAATAGAGGATTTCCAAAAGCAAATTACAGCCATAAATTACATCATTACAGCCTGTATTATTGTTCTGTGAGGTAACAAATCTTGCAGAAAGACAATCAGCTCTGCTAGAGAAAAAAAAATACAGAGGACAAATCAGATGATTGGGACCTGATTAAAATTAATGTCAGTGGTACTTTTTTTCCGTTTGCTTGCTGAAATTCCCTCTCTCACCAGCGTGCTGGTGGCCATGCCTTGGTGCTGGAGCATTAAATATTAAATATTAGGCATGATTTGGTTCTGAGGGGGAAACCCATCTCGAGCAGTTTGTGTGGACACCCCACAGCAATGGGGCCACGGAGTGCAAGGGTTGGGTTGGAAATTCATTCAGCACATGGGAGCAACACGGGCAGCTGGGGCATTAAGGGCTGCTTTAAAGGGGTTTTTTTGGTGGTCCAAGGTTCTGGGATTGGGGATAAATGACCTCCCATCCCCACTGCTGCTCCCCATGTCCTTCAGCAGCTGCTGCAGAGGAGGAGGGAGCCAGGGGCACAGTGCCAGCTCTGTCCTCTGCTCTGGCCTGAACCCTGTCCTGCCTTTTGTGCTTTATCTCCCTGGAGCAGCACTACTGAGTCTGAAGTGCAGATTCCTAATGAATTCCATGGCAAACATCCTCGGTGATGAGCATCTGTCTGGATAATGAACTGTAAACCCAGAGCAGGGGAAGGCAAACATGCATCCAGAGCAAATTGAAGGTGAAAAGTTCCTGGGTTTTTAAGGTTTGGGGGCAGTTCATTAAAACACTGAGTCTTATGAAAGGCAGGGTGATTTTTTAACCCCACGCTCCCTCATTATATCCCATTAGAGTAAAGCATTTCCTCCTTGTCTCCATCGTTTCACTGTCCAAGCTGCAACACCTCAGGACCCCATTGATGAGAGTTCAGCCTGAACAATTCACAGCTCTGCTAAACAAACTCTTCACCTGCTTGTGAAGAGTGAGGTATCCCCCAGAAACACCAGGGCTCTCCTCCCAGATCAAAATCATCATTAGAAGCTGCCAATTAAGAGAAATGCCTCCTGGTTTTCTGAGCCATCCCACCCAACGCTCCGGCTCTGTCTGCAAACACACCTGGCTGCCCTGCTCAGCTGCCACCTCCTTCAAGTGACAGCAGGAGGAGGTGAGGCCATCCACCCTGCAGGGAAAACCACAAGTGTGTGTTGTCTGGAATTAGTTTGGACAGTGGGTGTGTATTTATCAGCAAAGCCCAGGCAATCCCTCGTTAGCTAAAGCTAATGAGAAAACTCGAGGTGAGGGAGAACACATGCATTAATTCCAGAGGAGAAGGCGTATTCCAGCACTGGGGACTGCAGAGTGCAGTTCCCTCTGCCAAACAAAGGCAGGCAATGTTCCTCCAGCTCCTTTTCCTCCTCTGCACCCCGGCAGCAGCAGCTCTGAGCTGCAGGACCAGCCAGGCAAGCACAGAGGGGCCATGGGCCAGCTCTGCTCCAAGCTCAAACACAGCCTGCAGCCTCACAAATTAGGAACTTCTGTCGCCCACATTTTTCAGCCTTCTGATGTTTTCATAGTTTCTGAACTCTTTCTCACACGGGAGTTCTGTTATAAATAGAAGTAATGTTTATATTAATACAAGTATGTTTTTCATTCCTCTCTTGGGAGGGAACTACTGATGGACTTTTAGTTTGACCAATGCAGTTGGAGAGGTGGCAACCTTAACCTCCAATCCACGGTCTGGGTGATAATAGATTAGATGTACATTAGAGTCAGATAATAAAGGTGGGGCTTTTTGCCCTGTGAACTGGATGGAGTCTGTGCGTTTCTTTCATGTCCTATTGTGACAAACTTGTGTGCCTTTAAACCCCAGCTCTCTGTTAGCTGCAAACTTAGCCCAGCATCGGCCTCTGAGGTTGCTCTGCTCCTGGTGGGCAGTGCCCCTGTGCCCTGGCTGGGAGGCAGCAGGGAGGGCACAGGGGCTGGGCACAGCCCTGGGCAGCTCCAGCACCAAACCCCAGCCCTGGAGTGTCCTGCCCAGGCACCCCCAGGTGGGAGCAGGGCTCACTCCGTGCTGGCTCTGCTGGCATGTGTGGCAGCTGTGAAATTGCCTCTGTGCTTGTGTTAAACAACCCGAATTTTAATCAGCTGTCACTTCAAATATTCGCTGCTGTTTAAGATGTCTCCTTCTGGTGGAGCAGTATCACAAAGCTGAACCAACACCTAAAACCATCCCCAAAATGCACCACAAGAACATCCCAACCTCCAGATTTCACACGTTGCACAAGGCAGTGCCGTGAGCTGACACGAGTGGCTCCTGTGTCCCTCTGGCAGCTCTGCTGTCCCTTCCAGGGGCTCAGTTTCACTGAACCTTGACCCACCACGCTGACTTTCACTCAGCTCACACACAGAATGTTCTAGAGGTTTCTGATACTCCCCTTCCAGGGGAGCATTTTGTTATCAGCACACCAAGCAGCCCATAATTTCCTTGCTGCCTGTCTCACTGCACATTCTTGTTCTGCAATTTTTTGCTTGGTGAGCAGGATTTGCCTCCTGTCGAGACTAAGCAGCATCTATTAAGCCTCATATTAACATTTCTCAGAGAGCTTTAAAAACCTGGAAGTCAGCTGGCCCCACCTCTCCTCAGCATCTTAAAAATCCCCAAGTAAAATCCATCCCAGAGCACTGTCAGATACGGGGGATGCAGGAAGAGGAAATTATACATACTCATGGAAAATGACACACAGCTTGATCCGATGGAAATATTAATTCCAGCCAGCTGGGATAGCCCCACTGACCCATTCTCATTTCCTGCAAAACCCAGGACTGAATTGAAATTAGTCTTTACTATTACTTTACCGAGCAGTCAAGAAAAGGAAAACAGAAGCTGGAGGCAAAAGTGCAAGGGTTGTAGAAATGATGTCTGGGACTAAAAAGGCAGCGTTGAATGAAGTAATTTTGGATTCTTCATGCTGTCTGCATCTTCTGACCAATCTGAGATCAATGCACAACGCTTTGTGCACGTTTTGCTTTTGTTTGCTGATGGGCAGGCAGCAGAGAAAGCCAATCCTCCTCAGAGCCATGGATCCACTGCCAGGCCCAGCATGGGTGACACGGCCGATTTACAGGGGGGTACAGAGGCTCTGAGCTCAGCTGAGAGAAACAGAGAGCCGTGGCAATTATTGTTAATTAGTGCAATTACAGCCCCACCGATGGGCAGGGAGCAGTGCTGTGCTCCTTTAGATCCCTGCAGTGCTCCAGTGCTGCACTGGGAGGCACAGAAGGGATCTCGGGGTCTCCCTGCACACCAGGAGATTGTGGCTCTGCTCTTCCACACAAACATTCCCTCTGAACTCCAAAATCTCCTGACTTCACGGTGCTGCTCAGGGCTGCAGAGATGATTTCAGCTGTCCCTGCACACCAGAGATTGTGGCTCTGCTCTTTCACACAAACATTCCCTCTGAACTCCAAAATCTCCTGACTTCACGGTGCTGCTCAGGGCTGCATTTCAGCTGTCCCTGCACACCAGGAGATTGTGGCTCTGCCCTTCCACACAAACATTCCCTCTGAACTCCAAAATCTCCTGACTTCACGGTGCTGCTCAGGGCTGCAGAGATGATTTCAGCTGTCCCAGATAACTCTATTAATAGAACAGTTTGATTTTACATAAAATAAATTTCCTAAAGTTGCAGTATTTATTTCATGCGATTCGTGACTGAATTACCTGAGACAATTCCTGCCAGCTGAAAACTCTGACACGTGGATGATCTGTTTGCTCATTTGTTTGTTTGTGATAAGCAAATCAGGAAATGGATTTTTCCTCCTGGAAAGCTCCTCAGTGCTTGTTGCCTCCACTCCGTTCAAGACTGAGAGATGAACCAGAGTGAGAATTCTGCACTTGTGTGACCTTGAACTAGATAGAGCTTTATGGTGTGAACTCACAGACTGTGCAGGGATGAAAACTCTATTTATTCAGGTCCATATTTTAAAATGCTATTGCAGGGACTTCATTACAATGAAATACCTTAAAAAATCCTTACCTTAGGGAACAGCAGGCATAACTGTGTATATAAAACAACAGTGCTCTGGGAGCTAAGTTTTTGATCACCTCTGTTTTAATGGAAAGCCAGTTAACAAGCACACATAAAACTGTCAAAAAGTGCTTTTGGCTGAGTCACAGCCCTGCAGCAGGTCCATCCCCTGCTTCTGCAGCGGGAGCATCAACACTGAGCTCAGGATGTAAAGAAACCACGCAGTTCCTAATGAACAACTCAGCACTGAGCAAAGAGCACTGGAGGAATTGCAGTGCCTAACGAGTCTCAGCTAATGCTCACATTAATGCTGGGACTGAAAAACTGCAAACCTGGGTGCAGCAGCAGCCCACAGGATGCTGTTTCACAGGGGACAGAGTCAGTTTGTGTCAGTGGGTGCATCAGCTCCCATCAGCAGAAAGGCAGGGCAGATTATCACATACAGACAGATGATCACATCCTTTGTGAGAGCCACTGGCACAGCTGAGGGGAGCACAGAGGCTCCTGGGCACGTGAACCAGCAGCAAGGGACTCTCAGCAATGCCTGAGCCTGCTCCAAGCTTTGCTCGTGAGCAGCTACCAGAGCATCACGGAGGCTGGTGAGTGAAACCCCACAGAGCCACTGAAAATGGGGGTTCTTTTAGAGGAAACACGCATGGATGAGCAGGCTGCACGGCCTCCCGGGGTGACCAGGGCCTCTGAAGTAAACCTGGAGTGGAACCCTCAGAACAGAGCCCTGACACTGAGTTTATGCTTCAGCACTTTAGTACCTGTGTTTCATGCCAGACACACTTGCAGATCACTCAGAGGGAGTGCATCCTGCTGCTGAGGGACTGCAGCCCCAGCTCCATGCACAGGGACCCACAGGGGCTTGCAGAAATATTCCATCAGTGATTCTCCATCCTCCCCCCAGGAAGGAGCTCTGCTTTAATATCAGCATTGAACAATGCACAGGTTTTGCACCTTGTTCTATCCCCAAAGCAGAATTGGGTGGTGTTAAAAAGATGCATCACCCATTTAAAGCATGAAAAGAAATCATGTAACTAATTTTTTGGGCTGAGCTTCCCAAAACGTGGCCTTGTGTTGAACACAAACACACAGTGGGAAATCTCCAGTGGGATTCCTGTGTGCACATACCACAGATGTGAATTTGGGTATTTTAACAGAGTCAAGAGGCAGAACCTACATTTGGCTACATTGCTCACAACAGGAGGGAAATCTTAGAAAAAATTGTGGAAAGTAAGGGAGGCAACCTTGTCCACCTTAACTGGCTCGTTCTGGGGTGAGCTGTGATTAATTGAGGAGGTTTCAAAAGCAGCTTAGCAGATCATTATTTAAGGTCCTACAAAAGCACTTTCCTAATTGATCCTGCAACAAGTAACATGAAATTAAAAAAGGCCAAAAGGGCACAGTCCAGCCAGCAGGCTTTTCCTGCCCACAGACAGTGGGATAAATCTTCTGGTTTGCCTTAAGAAATTATTTTATTTTCTTGTTTAACTCTCGTGCTTGGTGGATTTTACAAGCCCCACTTTCTGTAGCTGTGCTGTCCCACAGCAGCTGTGATTTAAGTGAGCCCAGAGAGCTGAAGGAGGGAGTGTGTGCCTGAAGGGACATCTCTTTTTTTCCATCTCTATCCAAAGGTCTAATAAATGACATTACCTTTTTGCATCAGTAATTATTGCTGTTCAGTGATGGAAATAAAACAATGCAAATTCAATCCCACACTTTGAGTGAGACACACAGACCTTCACACAGCCTGCACTGAGGTGCACTGAGTGAGTGGTTCCACCAAGTGCCACACTCAGCAGTTTGGAAAGGAGAGGATGTCTGACTGGAAATTAGTTTGGTGCACAGTACTTAGCTCATATTCTGTAATGTGAGAGTTAGAAAGCAACAAACTAATTAAAACTACATTTTTCTACCTTTTGTGTCTCATTTTTCCTCTCCAGCTACCTTGAAGGGTGACACATCCTCCAAAATTACTCAGACTGATTAACTTCTGAGCTGGGGAAAAAAACCCCAAGACTTCCCTGAAATTTACAGGCCATTCTTTTCTGGCAAAAGTCATTCCAGTCACTGCCAGTCCAGCAGTTTTGATGTCTCCTGCTCCTATTATTTCCCTGTAGCACATCCCTGTGCTGCTGCTCCTTACCTGCACACAGTGTTTGGCAGATGGAATATGGATTCTGCTAAAACCTCTCTTTTGACTACATGAGGAATTTCCATTGATTTCTCAGCAGCTTTACCCTACCACTTGCTCCACTGATCCAAGCCCTGCAAGGCTCTTTTAAAATTCCAGGTTCAGTTCTTGCTGACAATGTCAATGTTTTAATCTCTTTCAGAACGCCAGAGCAACAGTTGCACGAGTCTTTTGAAGACCCCTTGGTTTTCATCTTACTGCTCTTTCTGTAATGTAATCAGGCACAGGGCAATAAAAGGTCCATGATCTTTCTTGCTTCATAAGTTTGGGATGGCTCACATGAGATGAGCTTTAGTCCATGGCTCAGAGCCCTCCACCCAAACCAGGGCAAAGTTTGCTGAAGGACTTTGCAGGGTCTCCCTCAGAGCAGTGGCACAGACCTGAGCAGCTCCCAGCCCTGCAGAGTCTTTGGGCAGCTCCTTTTCCTGGTCACTTCTAAAAATGTGCAGTGACACCTTTGACTTTGGATGTTCACGGTTCCACCCTGGAACGCTCTGCACTTAAATCAACAAAAATCTCCTTTCCCCTCGGAGGATTCCAAACCCCAGTGCTGCTGAGCACGGGGATCTCATTTCTGTACACAACCGTGTGCTGCTGCTCCGCTGGGCAGTGCAGATAAAGGCTCTGATCTCAGCAGAGCCAGCATCACCTCTGTGCTTCCAGAGGGACTCTTGTTCCTGAGCAGGAACTGCCAGGTCAGAGCAGGGGATTAATGCCTGGCTGGACACGCAGGGTTAGCTAACAGAAAAGTGAAAATTCCCTTTATCTACCAACACCCTGCTCGTAAAGCCAACTGTGCTCTGCTGTTCTGCCCAACTGCCTTCTGTTAACTCGGTGTATTTTGGCTCTGGCTATGTGTTATCACAAGGTACAGCAAGGAGATAAGCAAAGAGAGTTTTGTGAGGAGAAAAGTTTAATGATTTCATTGTTTGAACCCCCTGTTTGAACGCCCAGTGCCTCCTGGCAGTCTGTTGGGAATGGAGGCTCTCGCCTTACATGATTTATACAACACTAAACTCATCCTTTTAGACCTCCAGTTCTTACAGGAACCCTCGTGGGCAGATGAATTTTAATGCAGAACAGACACAAGTCTGCAAGAAGCTGTATGCAAGTGCAAAGGCATTACAGGCTGACAGGAGATATCAGAATCTCCCTTCCCTCAGACATGGAATACAGAGAGGAAGCTGATGAATTCTTTCATGAAATGAGCAAGAAGACACAAAGTCTGCCAGCAGACACGTCTGTTGTTTGGTACTGGAAGGCATCTATCTCAAAATAAAATCTGACCACAAAAATTCTTCTTCATGCACGTTCCCCACTCCTTAGAGGACAGATGCTCCAATAAATATCCCTGTTGAAGCTGGCAGGTAATGAGGACAATTATTTCCCCCTCAGATCTGGAATGCAGCGCAAGCTTTCTGCTGACTTAACAGCCTGTGGATCAGGAAATTGCTGGCCATGACCTCATTTGATATGAGCAGCAGTTTCACTCTTCAAAGGGGAAGAATATATTGAGGGCTGGGACTTCCAGGAAATAATACTCATCTAATTATCTGCTGAACACTGTTCAAAGAAAAGACTGCCAGAATTTTGCCACCAAGATGATGCACCGGAGGGGCAAAATTCACAAGAAGCACAGAGCTATGTCTGACTCTTCCTCCAAATCCTGACCAACAGAAATAAAACGCCTGCCTAACAACAGCACGCCTGAACTGCTGCAGAATCCAGGGAAATTCCTTGTTTTGCTAAAGCACTGAGCAGAGAGAGGAGATTTTAACCCAAACCATTTATCCACAGGAAAATCTGCACTTCATGATTCTTAAACATATTATTGAGTCTAGTATTGTTTTCTACTTTTGACTTGAAACCAGAAGTTCTTACACTATTAGGTCATCAAGCAAAAGACTCAGTATCAGCCTCAGCCTGCTGAGGACCAAGCAACTTGGCCTTCAGGACACTCTAGAGCTGCTCTGCAGCTTGCAAGCTCATTTAAAAGAGAAACAGGAGGGAAAATCTACTGGGCCTTGTGGGAAAAGCCAAGAAATTCAGGGTTTAGACCTGAGGGAGATGGTTGAAGAGGCAGCATCCCTTCCCTCTCAGCATCCCTTCCGTCTGAGCTTCCCTTCCTTCTGAGCATCCTTTCCCTCTGAGCATCCTTTCCCTCTCACCTTCCCTCCCCTTTCAGCACCCCTCTCCTCTGTGGTCAGTGTGTAGCTCAGTGTGTAGCTCAGTGTGTAGCTCAGTGAGTAGCTCAGTGAGTAGTTCAGTGAGTAGCTCTGTGAGTAG
>VWYN01023099.1:528-14149 GCA_013400075.1 Hippolais icterina
CCAGGTCCTCAGTCCAGAGAGATTGGAACAGTTCCGAGGAGAGGGGAAAAAAAGGGGAAAAAAAGAGAAAAATAGACTTCTACAAAACCTAGCTGATTACCCTACCACTAACTAACTCCACAGGCAAAAGAAGGAGAGAAAAAACCCAACAAAACAGAGCTTCTCCCCGTCTCACCATGTTCCAACTCTCCCGCTTCCAAGGTCACTCTGAGGAGCAGTTTTCCTGGGGAAAAACAAACCATGCTTCCCCTCCCCTCTGCACCCAACAGACAATTGGGGATACACACATCACCCTAGGACACCCCCCTCCATGAATCACAAATACACACAGAAGTTTTCAGATATTTGAGAATGCTGGATGATTTAGAAGGGCAAATTACTGTGTCTTGGATGCTAAAAATTAACCAAGTTGGCCAGTTTTCCGTACACAACAACAGGCTTAAATACAATCACTTGACTGATGTAGAATTAAACATGGAACCACGTATCTTGCAAGTGTAACAGAAGGAAAAGTATTTAATTGTTTACACAAATACCTCATATAATATTTTTCATAAAGACTATTTCATTAATACTTCAGTATTCAAGCTCACCTGCAGTTACTAGATTCCTAGAGGGAAAAAACCAATATCCCACTCAAAACCACCAAACCTGAACACAACCATTTCTAGACTTCCCATTTTGACATAAGACTCGCATGGATTCACTTGACCAATGATGAGCCTCTGATCTCTTGAATTTAATCAGACCTCCCCATCGCTGTTACATCCTGTTCTAAGACTAGACCATCTGCTGACTAGGAATGCATAACTGCCTTCACTGACTCCCTGTTTTGTCAGTGGCATTTCATTGTTTTTAGTAGAAAATAACAGTCAAATCAAATTAAGCATGTTCTGTTACAGCCAAACATGTCACTTTCTGTAACTTTTATTTCCAATCAAAATTAACAGCAAAGTCTTGATGAACAAGAAGTTATCGGTCTTTAGGAGGATTAGGATTCTTGCGTCTTCTATGATACCTAAAAGAAAAAAAAGGTTGCAGTGAGTACAACCTATGGACAGCCTTTATTTTCATGGTTTTTCTGCCCTCAGTGAGTGACCTGAAGCTACACAAGGAAGTGAAATACAAGCACAATCCATCACCACTCATTAGATGTCATCTCTGTTGTTTGTGGAGTTATATAATGCTACTCATTTCTATTGCTACATCTGCTACAAGCACGCAATAATCCAATCAGTTCTACATTTGAATAGGCACAAAGGCCGCTGTTTATTCTTAATCCTTTGTGTGAAGTTAATTTTATTACATGGTCAGCCTTCCCTTTGGCTATAATGATTGCTATAGAACAAAGATGTTTAAAGGAGCTCTGCCATACTGTATGTTAAATAGTGTAATATTTTGCAGAAAAACTAAAAAACAAATTCTTCAGAACTAAAAATGATCCATACTTTCCTCTCAATTATGTATGCTAAACAAGGCAGATCCTGTCTGATCTTCATTAAAGTGACAGCTACTTGTTGGTCATAAAAGTCCTACCATTCCATTCCTTGTATCTACTCCCAAAGCATATTAATGAAAAGGTTTTCTGTGGACAAAAACAACAACAAAATTTTCCTGTATTATGTCTCCATAGCTATAAAATTAGCGGCTATCGAAAGACGGCACAACATGGAGTGGAAGGAAGTAACACACACCAGAATGCTGCTTGTTTACATTAGTGTACCTGAATGTCCAGAGCTCCTCTTTAAGCTCAGTCATGTATATGTGCACCTCTCCTCCTCCTTGATTTCTGAATACAAGGCATACCAAGCAGCACTTTTCACCACTCCAGATGAAAAACCTTTACTACTCTTAAGTATGAGAATCATCCCATTGAGGTTGCTAAGGAATAGGCAATGTATGTTTCCAAGCTGTATTTGGTTATGTACATTGAGGGTATTTTACATACTAGATTCTGTTATAGAACTTTAGTAAATGACTTGAAGCAATAGCTAACTGGATGTATGAGAAATTTCTACATTGTCACATATTTTACAAAAAAAAGTGGCAACGTCTATCAAAGGAACAGTGTTAAAAAAACCCTCCTCATTAAATACAGTCTTCCATTTACACAACACTGCACTGAAAATTTTGTGTAGTAGCCCAAATGCTAGAGGTATCTGGGTCTGACATGACTCATCCTAGGTTGAATCTGGTCATTAAATTATTCCTGTATTTCCCTTTACTTCCAAAAAGAACAAACAAATCAAAAAGAAAATACTTACTGTCCCACAGGATACCAGCGATGTTTTGTTGTGTAAAACATTTTGCTGAGCTCTTCAATTGTAGGACCTCTACTGTCCTTTAGCTCTTTTTCATTCAATCTGGATTTTAAAACTTGATTAAGGTTTTCTTCTTTATTATTCACTGGATCTGGCCGTGGTAGGGGCTAGCAAAACAGTAATGTATATATATGTCCTGTTTCTTCTTGTTTTCTTTAATTGAGAGAGTCAAAAAGCCAAGCTACATAAGAGTAAGCTGTAATGCTATCTAACAGCCAAAACCAAAAAAAAAGCAGAAAAATACCTGCAATTACACTGGCTGTTTATTGTCCCCACCTTCCCAATCTGAATGAAACCACACCACCATGGGGCAGGTGTCTGGACACATCAATTTACCCTAGGTGCTACAGCTGATGACCCTACCCCTAAACCCAGCATTCTTGTAGTCATTATTGCAGATCTCAATCTTTTAATTCAGTAACTGAATCATCAGCTTCAGTTCTAGTAACACAGAAGTATCCACACTATTCCCAGTCAGAATTTTATTCATAGCAAGCACCATCATTACTAAAAGTCTTTTAGAGGACAAGTACTTTTGAGAAGAATGTCACTTCCTAATTTTTAATGCAACAGGTAAGACCAAGTTGTTTGCTTTCAATTGGAAACCTAACTACTACCACTATTACAAGTATTTTTCCTTGTTTTAGCCTTTTACATCTGTTTTTCTTGAGGTGTGTGCAACTGACATTTAAAAATACTGCTATGTAATTTGCAGGCAAAAAGTGCTAAAATGGTTTAGGCTTCAATGGAGAATTTTCACACTGGGTACTTCAGCAACACAGATGCTAGCTACAGTATTTTACTACCACATGAGAACTGGAAATTCAAACAGAAAGTGTACACTAGAAAAATTTTTCTAGCTGTTAAACCACAACACAAGATTTACTTTTGTCAATGTAAGGAACACACTGAAAGTACTACTGATAGATAAAAATCAATATTTAAAGTTCTTTGTGGCTTTGATGAACTCAGTGCTGACTGGAATTTAAAGTTCAGCTTGAAAACAGTAGCAGCAGTATTTCTTTGTATTCTCTTGTCCAGTAAGACATGGGAGCCATAACCTGCATTCCAATCATCCTCTCTGAGTAGCACCTGTTTAGACAGACACTATTTTCTCTGTAGTGCACAAGTGTTTTAGTGCCTTGTTTAATTCCACTAGAGGTACTGTATGCTGTGATATCTGAGCTTTTTTCATTCTGCAACCTTCCCTCAATTCAACTAACAGTAAATTCCTCCTTGTGGCAGCAGTATATTCATCAGTCACTTCATAGATGTGCTGATCACATACTAAGAAGTATTCCAAATTAAAAAAGATGCTCTAAAGACTCAAATCTATGAACTACTAAATGCCTTTATAAGAGTAAGAAATATAAATGTGCACACTTGGACATACTTTTGTATGCTCGTATGGAATCTCGAGTGAAGGGTGGTAGCAGACAATTGTCTTCAAATCAGATGTCACCGCAAGTTCCACTTTGCTATATATACAAAAAAAACACCTCATAACTTTCAGAAATACTGAACAACTGAGCAGCCCAAGTCCCAAAGAAAACTGGATTTGACCATGCATTTATGAATCCTTAATAATCTTCTATAAAATAAGGGTCATAAATATTTGATCCAAACCTCCAATTTTTTTGTTTCCTTGGTCATCTTCCTTTTTCTTTCTCAATGGAGAGGAAAAAAAAGGGCTAAAATAAGTTATTAAAATAGCTGGAAATATGAGTTGGAAAAAACATCTTAAACACTTAAATAGTTGCAGATAAAACTCTAAACAGATGGGGATAATGATCTCAAGGTCAACATGCCTTTACAAGATGTATGGCATCTGTAATGAAGTAACAGGAAACAAAGCTCTGTTTGGGGTTGCAACTTTTCTATTACGTAAAAAATACTGAACAAGAAGTCCTACTGCGAGTTTCATTGTGAGAATTTTCTCGCCTTCCTTCCCCTTCCCATGACACATTAAGCTTCCTAAAACTGTGGATGACACAAATGCAGTGTTTCTCACTATATTTGTATCATCTTTTCCCATTTCTACACAGGTTTCCCATGCAGCAGCACAAAAATACCCTAACAACAAGCATCAATGGAAATTACTACTTGAAGCTAATTTTGCTCTTCCACAAACAAAACTGAAGGGATACTGGTGGTCATCATGTTTAGAACGAGTCCTGGATGACTTTTGATTACATTGAAACATTAATTTCACAATCATTACTATTGGAGACAGTATTTAAGCTAAAATTATTACATATATCCAATATTGGCAATAGATATGTTTGATACTATTATATGACAACTTCATGACAGAAAGAGAGAGAGAGAGAGAGAGAGAATAGCCCTGGAATAAACATTACATGAAAAGGCACACATCAAAGCATGTTTTACATACCAGTTGTAGTCTTCAGCGAGAACTGAGTATGTAGATTTATGGCAAGCATGATATACAGCTCCATCTGCAATAAAAATGCAAGTAAAGAACTCTGATGTAGAAACAAGCAGAACTGTGCCCAATTAAGAATTGAAACAGAATGAAAATTGAAAATGTAAACAGTCTTAATCAGGGATAATAATCATATTCTGTTTTAGATTAACAAAACCCCAATACTGTCTAAATAGAAGTTCATTTTAGTACTCAGCTTTCTGGCAGTGCAATCAAAAAACCACAGTATACAGGCAGCTGGGGCCTATATTTACCTTCCTAGCTGTATTGTTTTCCTGAGTAAAATCACAATATGAACGAAATACCTACAGAATTCACTATTAGGAAATATCCTTTATATATGTAAAGAATATTACCTTACGACTTAGAGGGAAGCTCAAAATTTCATTCATATCAATATTTATATTAAAATCAAAAGGAGGGGCTCTGATTGGATACGTAGAGAAATGTTTTCCTCAGGAGGATGGCCAACTGCCTGGGATTGAGACCCAGGCAGGTTAGTGAGTTTTCTGTCCTTGAAGATTTCAAAGACCCAGCAAGCCCTGAGCAAACCAATGTGACTGTAGAGCTGACCCTGCTTTGAGCAGGAACTTGGATCACAGACGATTTAAAGTCCCTTCTCCATGGTTTGATTCCCTTTTTTTTAATAGAATCATAGACTAATTTAGGTTGGAAAAGACTTTTAAGATCATAGAGTCCAAACACAAGCCTAATATAAGGTGTTCAATAGCCCCTCACACAGGAATCATCCTGTAGGCATTGCCTTCCACAACAATACAGGTATACATGCCTAAGGCAGGCCTGGGACATGCCTGTAGTTGACTCCCACTGGGAACCCCTTTCCTTTACTGTCAGAACCTGACACAAATCCACATGGAAGTTTCTGTGTCCATTGAAGCTTTTTCAACAACTATGCTTTTAGAACAGAATTATGGTCACTAGAAACAAGTCTTCACCATGTTCTGAGCTTTTTCTTAGGTCATAGAAAGGTTTCAACTTTATCTGAAGTTATTTTATTTAGACCATCTTTTAATACAAATAGGATTCTTCATGGTTGCTTGCTCCTAGCAGAGCGAGACAGCATTCATTGTGACAAAACTGCAAAGGCTGAAAAAAACAAGAAGAAACTTTTGTGTAGCTATTTTCCTCTCAGAAATATTTTAGATGCATATTCTTAAATTCAGAATTACTGTTAGCACTTCCACTCTCCAATTTTTCTAATTAAATTATTCTTAGTTATTAAGCAGTTGAGTTCTGGCAAACTGCAATACTTTGTATTTCTTCCTAAAATTTCTTTCCCTTCCTTGCCCACTTACCTCTAAAATGTAACATGTCTACTCTATTTTCTCCATTACTGTCTTTTCTACCACTTTTACTATCTTCTACATGTCTTTCTATTAATGTCTAAAACATGGACAAAAATCAAAGAAATAGTACTGCCTGTTTCTACTTGTTCTCTGTTTATTTTAAGTAATGAGATTTTACTGTTGCCTTTTCTCACCACTTTTATAAGTCTGAAAAAATAAATTTAAATCTTCAATGATAATCAGTGGTAAGAGGGTCAATATTTACAAGTCAATCAATAAATTTGGGGAGCATCCTATTTGGACCATGAAGGTTTAAAAGCACAAAAAAGATAAAAACTAATGAAGATATCCTTTTGATTACTATTACAATAGAGCACAGACTAACAGACTTGATTCTGTTCAAATAGCAAAATCATTTCCATTACTTTAAACAGTACAGGAAAGAAGCTCTCAAGGAACCAATTTTAATATAGCATTTCCACAATTTCATCACTACTTACTCTGCAGTGGGACCTGCTTAGAGGTTGCTACTGAACGTATCCAAAAGAAGCTGGACCATGCAGTTCTAAGTGACATTGCCATGCTGACATCAAAGAGGAAACCAGACCTGGACAGGATGGACCTCAAAGAACTTCTGCAGAACACCCTCTGAAAGAAACCAGTTTTGTAACTATTCAGGATACAAAAGACTAACAATTAAATTTCTCAAATATCTTAAGGAAAAATAAAATTTGTGCAACATAATTCTTCATTGTCAATTGTTTAGAAGTCCTTATCACTTAAGATAATGGTACCTGTCTCCTTAACAGTCAAAGGTAGCACAAGACTTTACTTACCAAGAGGGAGTCTTTGAAGGTTCAACTTTAAAAAAAGCTCCCACGCCTCTGCCTTCTCAGTCTACTGGTACTCACTCACCTAAATTTTGCATTCTTCCTTCTGCATACTCTATAACATTACTTGTGAAATATGCTTTTCTTGTTCACAGTGTAAATATCATCACCCAGTACAAAAATAGAACTATTTATAAACAACACTTGCTGTAGTTAAAAAACTCTCTAAATGCAGGTAATTGGTTTCATCCATCTCAAAAGCATTACACTTAAAAACTCAGAAACACCATTTAGAATACCTTAAATGTTACCCAAAATTTCACAGAAGCAGAAAGACATCTTATGTTTTCATCGTCTATTGGGGGAAAAAAAAAAAAAAAAAAAAAAAAAAAAAAAAAAAAAGCTTTAAAAAGAAACTTATAATGAACCCTAGAAAAACGAAACTGGAAAAAGTTTAAGGACAAACCCATTAAAAAAAAAAAAAAGGAACAAGAATCCTTTAACACTACTTGATATTTTGCGCTTCAGAACATCACCAGAAATGTGCATTTGCCAATTTCGACATATAATTATTCAGCATTCTTTTAATCTGTGTCAATGCCATGGAAGTTAGGGGAATATCAACACCTACAGAGCTGCTCATAACTTGCCCTCAGAAGCTCATTAACAAAAAGGGTGCGAGGAAAGCGGCAGATCTCGGTCCAAGGACAGGGGTCAGGCACCAGCCCGTTCCCGGCCCCACTGCGAGGACCACACCGGTTTGAATGGGAACAGTCCTATCCCGAGACAGCGCACAGGAAACTCCAATGTGTGTGCCAGCAACAAGCGGGAACACGACACCGGAGGCTTAGAATTAAAGAAGATATTTAGCATTTGAAAAAAAAAAGAGAGAGAAAGAAATAAAAGTCACTAATCCGTCAGAGCAAGCAAAAGAGTACCGTTATAAAAGTCCTGAGGGTGCCGCACGGGGTTCAGCCTCTCCGGACGTACGCAGGGTCTCTCTCCAGCCTTGCCCCGCGGTTCCCTGCTAACACCGCCCGCGCCGCACCAGCCCCGCACCAGCCCCGCCGGCGGAAGCGCCCTCGCGCGCCCGTTCCGGCTCCGGCGGCGGCTCGGCCCGCGGCACGCCGGGACTCGTAGTGCGGGCGACGAGGGGCACCGGCACCGCCTCCGCCCACCTCCCCTTCCCCCCTCAGCGCTGCTCCGCCACCGGCAACAAGCCCTGAGACGCTTCATAATACTATGGTGGCAGGAAGGGCGAGACCCGGCCGGGCCGGGCCGGGCCAGGGGAGCGAGCGGACACACAAACACAGATTCACGGAATCAGTTAGGCTGGAAAAGCCCTCTGAGGTCATCCAGTCCAATCTTTGATCCATCTACACCCTGACACCTAGGCCATGCCAATAAGTGCTATGTCCGATCATTTCTTGAACACCTCCAGTGATGGTCGCTCCACCATCTCCCTGGGGAGCCCGTTCCAATGTTTAACAGTTGTTCCTGTGGAGGAATTCCTCATGATGTCCAACCTGAACCTCCCCCCGCCTGAGGCTGCTTCCTCTTGAGCTGTTGTCCACAAACCCCCAGATTTATTACCAGGTGTTCAACAAGCCAATCATTAGCCACTGTGGACAGCACTGTCACAGGTTGTTCAACTCCCACCTTATTACAACCTCTTTTGAGGTAGTTGTAAAGAATGATGAGGGACTCCTGAGCCTCCTCCAGGCTAAACACCCCTACCTCCCTCAGCTGCATCTCATAGGACCCTTGGTCAAACAGTCACTGCTCGCTCTGGGGGTCCCCGTGCTGGGAGGGTTTGGGGAGCTCAAACCCACAGTGGAGGCACTGAGGCAACCTCGGCATTGGCAACAGCTGTTCAGCTGAGGGAGAGGGCACAATGCCCCAGCAACAGGCAGCAGTGCACCTGCCAGTCCTGGAAATACGCCAACGTGCCATAGTCTTATATTAGCTGCAAAATAACCCCCTCTAATCCCATCATTCGAAGGGACATCTCTAACGTTATTTATTGGTTATTTCACAAGCTGGCAAGCATAGCCTGCTTGCTTTCCAGGTTAATTTACACACTGGCTGCAGCAGCTTCCTCTTTCAGCCAGCCAGATCTTCTAAGTACCTGTGATATTCTTCCACAGGGAAGGTCTGTGGATTTTATCTAGATGAAATTGCATGTTTCCAATATTCAAGGCATAGAGAAAATTCACCTGAATGTCCCAGGCACACTGCTGCTCTGGGGCCATGTGCTATACTTCTTTTATAGACTGGGTCACAAAGTGTTTCAAAGACAAGGTTATATTTACACAACATTGATAACAGACAAAAAGAAAAGACAAAAATCAATTGTCTGGCCTGCTGCTCTAGTATTTGAAATGGCTTCAGCACTTCAGGCATCTACACATCTGTGAAGCCTCTAAGTCACATCAGCAGACTGTGTCTCCATTCCTGTCACAGCATTACTCTTTTGGAGACTCTTGGATAGTGTCTCCTGAAAGGCTGCAACCTCTACCAGATATCTTTTAACAATTGCATCTTTTCTGGACAATGACTGTGGTACTGGAATTTCATGCTGCCATCAGTGAAAGGCTCATAATTTCAGAGATGTTTAACTTCTGTCTGTAGTTGCAGAAGTTGTAGTTACATTGATAACTTTCAGCAGTATAGCAGAAGTATAGCCAGAAATCAGTAGTCAAGAGCTGTTCGCTCCCAGTAGGTTTCTTCTTAAGTATTTCTATACAGAGGAAGACAAAAGGCATCTGGGGGACTCCCTGCAATATTAGATTAATTACACCATAGAAAAAGGAGGCAAAGATAGGCCAAAATGTTTTACATACTACTTAGATGCCACCAAGGTGAGAAATCACAGTTCCTCTACAAAGCTCCTCCAGATTTGTAGAGATAAACTCACTTTGTCATTCCAGCAAGTTTCTGTGTGCAGATACAGAGATATCTGATCTAGGCTTGTGCAGCAAACAGAAGCAACACAGTTTTCTATGTATTTTCTGCTGTGTACCAGCTCATGATTCCCACATGTACTAGGATGAGGGCAGCATCCTATACAATCAAGCAATCACCCAATACAAGCAAGACAATGGTTCTACTGATGGACAAATAAAACACTTTGAGAATTTTAAACCCAAGGACACTGCTGAAAAAATAAAATGGTGACAAACTGTCTGAAACAAGTACACTCTGGAAATAAAAAGAAAGGAATGAATCTTCATTTAAAGAGTGAGCTTTAGGAATACCTTGTCCATAGGTATAGTGAGGTTAAACAGTTATTTCAAAGTCAGTCTTGCCAGGAGCAGTTTGTGACAATGTGGGAACTGCTCAGGATTCTTGACTTTCTCCTGGTCAGCTGCAGTGTAACACACCTGTATGCAAATGCAATGTTTTCTGCTTGTGTGTGTTTGTGTGTGAACCTCTGACAAGCACATTAGGCCTTGATTTCCTTCCTAGGAAATACTAAGTAAAATTAAGGCTTCTCTGACTTTTCTTGAAGGTGCTTATAAATTAATTGTCATATCTTCTTTAAACAATTGCCTAAATTCAGGGATGATGATGACTGTGGTTGACAACTCTGATTCTTAGCTGCTTTCTCAAAAGGGTATTGTTCACCCATGCAGGAGACAAAAATTCTTTGCTGTGCAGTGGAAAACTTGAAATTAACTCCCTTCACAGCTGGAGACCACTGTAAATTTCACCTGTCTCTTTCTCCAGAGCAAAACACTTTTTAATCTTCTCTATATGGAGCTGCAACTCTTAAAGAAAAAAAAAATAATTAAAGACCTCTCTAGCCCCGTAGAAATTGTCTCCCAATAAAAAATACTAAAACTTGATATGCATGAGTATATTAGTCATTTTTGGAACCCAGGATATCCCTCTGGCTGCTCTGGGTGATCCAAGACCCTGGCAAGGGGTCCAGAGACAAGCCATGAGAGTTTGATTAGAATAGTATTAATTTATCACCAGGTGTAAATGTAGAATTTTGGGGTTTAATGGGGGTTCAAGAAGGCAAGATGGAGGAATTTGGGCGTGTCCTTGTCCTTCTGCTTCTTCTTCTTGCCCTCCCTCTTCTGCTGTAGTGGTGGCACTTTTGGATTGGTTTGCATAGAAGTGCACTGTCTAACATAGGTGATAGGTATTGGTATTTATCTGTAAACATAGAACATGTAGTATGTAGTATAAATAGTTAAGACCACCCTGGTCAGTGGGTAATCAGCAATGACCACGCCGTAGCTAGCACCCAAGCCGGGTGAGAACAAAATGTACTAGATAAGAAGCAATAAACAACCTTGAGAACCTAAATGGACGCATTCCAACTCTCTCTTCTGGCACCGGGGCTTGGGAGGACTTTTAACAAACATTCTCGGGGGTTATCAGCCCAAGAACAGATTTGGCGTCCCTGGGTGGGCTCAGGCACAGCTTGGGCCTCAGGCATGGACACCAGGCATCATATCCCAGCCCTAGAAGACACAGAGCCACAAGGTGAAGCCCAGGAAAAGAAATCTCGACCTCTGCTGAGATATCGATCTCAAATTTGACCTGGACAGAAGGAATCTCAAGGCGCCTGAGGCTTCCTCATCTGAGATCTGCTGACCAGTGACCAGGACAACCTCCAGATCGACTCTGAGAATGGCAGAGCCTGGCTTTAGGCTTTGGTAAGACCAGTCAAGATCTAGAACATGGGAAGAGCTTATTCCCAAGAACAACTTTGTATCTTGTCTGCTTTACAAAGCATGACTGCAACTTATCCCGTAGCAATCTCTGAAAAGGAACTTAGGGCCCTTTTGTTGTGGGTGCAGTGTAATTATCCACACCCAGAATCTCATCTGTTGTTCGAGCCGGGGTTTTGGCAAGAGATCAACAGACATCTTTATCACTCAGCAACTATGAGAGATAAAACGGTCATGAGGCTTTTGGCTCCGGCCAGGGCAATGTTAGAGGCAATTTCACGAAATAATGGGGAGAAAACACGTTCCGCACAGCTTGGCGGAGGGGGGAGATAAGCCCCCGAACAGCTCGCCAACAGGGGGCAGCAGCAGGTAGAAGAAACTCCCACCCAAGCCGGGGGGGAGGAATTGCCACCATCCTCAGGGGACCCACAGAGCCCTTCACTAGTCCCAGGAAAGCTCAAACTCATGGTTCACCCAAGGGAGTTGGAAGACATGGATTTTGCCTATTTTGTGGCTTGTCTTCCAAGCGTGCTGTTGCAGGGAGAGACGCGGAGCCTCACTCCGACCCCGCCTCCCGCACAGGGCCCCGAACACGGGCCGGAGAGCGAAAGCGCTGCTTCGTTCTTCCCACACAGAAACACAGACAGAACAGTGGGCGGCGACGGGACACAGCGGCGCGGCGGGGGCGGCGGCGGCAGCAGCAGAACTGGGGCGCGGTGGCACGCCGGCAGCGGCCGCGGGACGCGACGGGCGCGGGTTGATGACGCAAGTCTCGGGGGGCGAAGTGACGGGGGCGGGGTACCTCCTCAGGCAGGCGCAGGCGTGGCGCGGGTTCCAGCAGAGCAGACGCCACACATGCTAGGGGCAGGCGTGGAATGGGAAAGAGCAGGCGGGGCGGACCCCAAGTGTGATCAACGCGACGTGGCTCTCGGTCGCGGGGCGGAAGGGGGCATTCCCTCAGACGCTACCACAGCGGGGCAGCCGGAGGCGTTCCTTTCCACACCCTCGTGATAATGCGAGCAGAGATGGGGCGCAGTCAGGGCGGAGATTTTCCTCAAGGCACCGCCCTGCCGCGGCAGCCGGCACACAACCAGCCCACACCCACCAGCGCCGAGTGGGGATGGGCGGGCGCTCGTCCAGAAACTAGAAAGCCTCAGCAAGCTCAAACAGAGGCGGAGAATTTTTTACAAATACTGTAATTTTTGTACAAATACATTCAGCAAATGCTGAATGAAGCAATTAAAGATCTACCAGAAACACAAATTCCTAATGTTGACGAAGATTTGTCTCAGGTGCGGCACTCGCAATGCCACATCCAGCCGGTGAGGCAACACATTTTTCACCATATTCGTACAAAAAGCATACCAGTTTAAAAAACCCAATTCCTATGCAGGAACAACAGCCCAGGCAGCACCAAGCAGAGTTTCTATCAAGTCCTAAACGAGAAGCTGCTTATACCTCGAATAGGAACAGTTGATTTTGATACCAAAAGACATCATGAAGCAATTTATCCTGCAATATATAGATACAGTTTTGGAATCTCATCCGAATCTGTTGGTTCAATTCCTTCAGATTCTTCTTTCAATGAAAAGTAGCTGTGATTTTCCCTCAACATCTGCAAATACTTCTTCATTTAGGCCGAGGCTGCCTGCTGGGTTTCCACCTTCACAAGGTTTGCGTGTCGCACAAGGATCTCAAATCACCATTCCTCATCCAGGAAGGGGAGAAACACTGAGGATGCCAGTCCTCTTTGGGAGAGAAGCATCAGCACTACAGCAAGGTGTGGAAGTACCACAGATGCCAGCAAGTCCCATGATGGGAGAGGCTGAAGTGTGGCATCTGACACAGCAATTAACTCCATTCTATAGACAAATATCTTCAGAGCAATCAGCACCTGATGCACAAGCATCTGCAGTGACTGATTGGACAGAAATTAAAAAGAAAGCATTAAAGGAAAAAGACTTTGGAATGACTGGCACAAAAGGCATCGTANATTAAAGGAAAAAGACTTTGGAATGACTGGCACAAAAGG
>VWYN01023101.1:7780-26243 GCA_013400075.1 Hippolais icterina
TTTTTAATGGCAGTGAGGTGGCATTTCCAAGATGAGATTTCTTTATTTTGTCGGTAGAGGCTTGGTTTTTTTCTCATATACATACAGCAATTAAATCAGTATTGATAGTGACATTTGAATGCTGTATCTCTTTTCCTCAGCTGGAACAGTGCTACAATTTCTTCCTGTTTCACAGCAAACTTTCACATTTTCTTTGGCACTGTGCAGTCTGCAGGACTTATGAACACACATGCACATTCTTCTTTTATAATGAAGCTACTTTGCTCACTCACACAACAGTGAATTACCAAAATCAACATATTCTGAGGCACAAACCAATAAGTTAGCAGGACATTTTCTTCTGTCTTGGAAGGAATGTATTTTTATTTTTTTTTCCTTTTACTTTTGTATGGAAACTTCTAAGAAGTAATTGATTCTTGTTTTTTTAGTGTCTGTTCCATAAGTATAAATGAATGTCAGTACATACTTATAAAATTTGTTGTTCAATAGTACACAGACACCTTTTAGATCCATGCAAAAGGCACCTTCTACCCACACACAAAAAAATGTAGTTCATTGTGCTAAGAGTTATTGCTTGAAACCCAGGAATATTTCACTAGGAGAAATTGAAAGTGGTTTTTTAGCAATGTATCAAAATTTGAAAATAAGCGCCTGAAGTTGATCTAAAAATGTAGTTAGAAATGTCAGGCTCATAAATGCATTTTCTGTCCAAAAGTGGTTATATATTTTTGAAACTCCTGTTAGGTGACTACCTGCACCTTTGCAACCTAAACACAGCTGTAAATCTGACTTTCAAGCCCTTCTTACAGGAATCTGAAAAACTTCCATTGTGTAATTGCTTCCACCCCAATCCATGAAAGTCCCTAAATTTGCCACAGACACAGATGAAAGAAATCTCAGATTTTATGTCAGACATAGGTGACACTTGAAGAAAAAAAAAAAGAAGTCTGTTGTTAGGAGAAAACAAAACAAAACAAAAAATCAAAGCAAACAAAAACCCCATACCACCACCAAAAAAAAAAAAAAAAAAGAAGATTAAATGCGAGTTTAATTGAAAATATTTTTTATAAATGCTGTTTACTATTTTGTATAATATCTGTCTACTCATCCACCTCTTAATGATCTCTTTTCAACAACTTAATGTAATGATGATAGAATATTCAGGACTTAGCTTTTATAAAACAGGATAATAAAGGAATTGAGAATGCACCATTTGACCCTTTAAGGGAGAAGCAGCCATACAAACTCAACTGTTAGGAGAAATGAGAAAAGCAGCTCTGAGATCCAAATTTTATTAATGTCTCATGTTCAGTTAAATCTTCAGTCAGAGCTCATCTCTTGCCAGAAGGCCCAACAACGTGCCACAAAACTGTGGGAAACCAAGCATCACATGCTCCTTCACCAGGGGATGATATGTTTTTCCTCTGTTTCAGGTTGTTCAGGATTGATTCCAGATTTTTCAGAGCAGAGAGAACAGTTATAATCAATGTTCTTTCTCCTTTGCTTCTGTTCTGTACATCAAGAAGGTACTGCAAGGATCCTGTTGAGTAGTACGGTTTAAGAAAACATAACTGTCAAAAAAACTGTCATCTTTTTTGATTTCCAGAGCAAATCAGTGTTTTTCTGTACAAACATCTTTCGGTATTAATTCATTGGCTGTAAATTAACTGATCCTAGCTCCACTGCTGTCAATGAAAAGGCTTTATTGTTTGGGAGCCAGCTGACCTGCCATGGAAAGTGAGACATTTCTCCAGGACAGAGGCAGATCAGGACTGATCTTAGAGGAAGCTGGACATACATCTTACAAAATCCCCCTTCATCCCACCAACTGGGCAGGAGACTTTTCAATATGTTCTTATTATAATTAACATTAAATGAATTCCATTGGGTTTTTTTTGCTATCTATTTCTCTGAAATATTTTGATTCTTAAATCCTAATGGCTTTGAGTTAGGATAAATATGGCACCTAACTCTACTCCCACATGAGTAAACTGTAAATTATGGTGCATCTGGATGAGTTTTTGTTGTTATTGTTTCCTTTTCATATGCAGCTCAGTGTGCTTTTGAAGAACATCAATAGATTTCTTTGATTCTGAGGCAGCAGTATTAAAATACTCAGTAGATTATTGAATAGGATGGGTGGTAGGGAAAGATTTCTCAACAGCAGCCTCAAACAAAATACAAAAAATTATGGCACCAGCTTTCAATAGATTTTGTCTGTCTGCTTCTAAGACTCTAAAATTAGAGTGTCTTGCATATCAGTATGAATTTGAACTATCTGTTCATCTCAGAAATGTTACAAGAAAAATCAACCACCACAAGTATGAATCTCTGTTCCATCATTTTTCAATATTACATCTTTCAAAACTTTTCTTAGTCTTTCTAGGTACTGTCAGATTCAGTGCATGTCATTGCAAGTCTGTTCAAATGTTTTTTATTGTCAGTCACATAGACACTTCCCAAAACAAATTTGCACAAAACACACACATGTGAAGTACTTATCTTCATTTGTTCATCAGATTTTACCAAAGGCTTTATCAAAGGAGGAAAAAGAAACGCCAAAACTATGCTTTTCACCTTCTCCTGTTTCAACATATAAGTGACAAAGCCTTCCTGACCTTAAAGGACTCTTCACTTGTTTTGAAAAGGATAATTTTTCCAGCTTGTTTTACTTAAGCTTCTTTTTAGTTATTTGCAACTTCACAACCCCATTCACAAACTGTTGCCATGGCAAATAATTATATCACAGATGAATTGTGTATGCTCCCACTTCATGGCTGGAAGAGAAATTGTAAAAGGAGAGGTGAGAATGAGAGAGAGAAAAAAAAATCAAAATCCTTTAAAATTACTGGGGAGAGAGTTGAGCAATGATTACCTCCTCGTTAACATAATTAACTCCATGAATTATAAATTGGTATTAGAACTTCTGACAAAAGGAGTAATTATATTTACTCATGTAAAATTAAACAATACAAAAAAAATTAATGGGATTCACCAGAAGCTCTGTTAATATTATCATAAAATTCAGAGATCCAAATAGTTCAGATTTAGAAGTGATTTAAGCAGCATAAACTTTAGTGCTTCTTAGATTTGAATAGAGTGAACATGTTTCCTCAGTGTTTTATAATCAAATTGTTGCACAAAGCACATAAACCCTCTAATTCTTCAGAATAGAAAGTACTAATATACAGAGGCAGCTGTGTTCTTCCTAAAGATGAACTGCTCAGAGACAACTTTTAGTTTTTGCAGTGGATTTGTACATACACACATCCATAGACACACAAAAAAACTCTATACAGTTACACACATACTTCCCATGAGAACAATAAATCCTGCAGTTGATCTCTGAACATTGGGAGGACAAGAATACAACAGATGCAGGTGAGAGGTAACCTAATCTGTTGATTTGCCTTTGGTATTACCACTCCCATGTTTTCTTCTGTACAATGCACACCAAACTCATGGCACAAGATCATTCTTGCTTAAATTTAGATATACTCAATTCAAGTTTGACATGAGTAGCTGGGCTTCTTCTGGAATCAGTGTAAACTGACAGCTCAAAATAATTATTTGGGAAGAGATCTGTTGCAGATGGGATTGATTGTTTTTGGAGACGTTCTCATTGTTTTTCTCTCAACTTAAAAACCCCTTTTTTAAATTATTATTTCCAAACTCCTATCAAATTTTCCTGCCTTATCTCTATATTGCAAATATCCATTAGCAATTTAAATAATATTCTTTTCAGTGGCCTAAACATTCTTCCATATCCCAATAATTTAATGCTTCTCATTTGCTACCTGGGTCTGTCTGTCTGTCTATCTCTCTATCTATCTATCTATCTATCTATCTATCTATCTATCTATCTATCCATCTCTCTATCTATCTATCCATCCATCCATTTGTTTTTTTGTTTGTTTGTATTTCTATGTTACCCTTATTTCTCTCCCAGCAAGAAGCACTCATGCAAGCCTATACATTCAGCAATGCATCTCATTCATGGAATTTCCATCACAGGTCTATGGACCTACAGGAAGAGCACTTTGGAGCTAAGGAGTTTGGTCCACTGAGCAATAACCGGTGTGACTGGCTCCATGCAAGGGGAGAAAATGGCAGAGATGGTACCACATGCTGGAGTCTAGATTGTTGCCCCTTTTAATTGTCCCCGGGTAAAATATATACCCAGCTTCCAATGTTTCTCTCAAATTCCAACATCACCATAGCATCCATGGCTTCTTTAGTTGATAAGCCCAGATATTTTCCATCTTTAATGAATGTTCAGCTTTGAAGTTGTGTAGACATCTCACCCCACAACTTCCCATGACAAACTACATTTATGGACCACAGCTGAATTTCAGCAGGTTTTCGTATCCTGTATTTTTGTATCCTGTCTGTCACTCCCCACCTTGATCAGACACATAGAAAAGAGAAGCCATTTCACCCTAGGCATGTCTGCATTTAGTATTTCACCCAGGGCATTAATTTCAATTTTCATGTTCCTACACTATTTTTCCCCCCTGCTCTCTCTTTCTGTCTCACAACTTTGTATATGACAAAAGCCTTACCTGCCAACTGTTGGGAAAAAAAATGTGATTTCTATTGAATAGTGCACTTTGGAATGAAAGAAAACACTGTATAAACGAGGCTGAGGAACTCATTCACCTGTGCCTATATTACTGTGAAATCAATTATGCAGGGCTCTTTCGAAAGTTACTGATTGTAGCAAATTGAATGGCCTCCATTTCAGCATAATTTGGAGAGGTTGATGTAATCAGAGACCTTACACCATGGTGAGATACAAGATTCGTGATATTCAGATGGGAAAAAGGCTAAAATGGTAAAGCTTATTCTATACTCTCTGCTTACTGGCTGTAATGCTTTCATAAGTACAAATGGAATTGTTTTGATGAAGGCAGAGATGGTTCTAAGGGGAGAAAAAGGGCAGAGACAGAAAAGGGGAGAAAAAGAGAGAGAAGAGGGGGGAAAAACGAAGCCAACAAACCTTTATCAGGTTGTTTGAAATCAAGGTACTGTACTGTTAAGTGAAGCAGCAGCGGAATCTAAGCTTGAGCATAATTGGTTGCAAATGAAACACTTTAATATCAAATCTTGAGTTGTGCCCTGGAGCTGCAGTTCAGGTTTGCATGAGCTACATGTAAGTGGAGGTAAAATATGTCTTTTTTTAAATTATTTTTTTCTTTTTCCTTTTGCAAAGATACATTCTGTTTCAATCTCTTGGAAATCTGTGGGGCAAAGTAATTGCTCCTGAGCTTATATTTTCTAGATATTCTGCCTTGAGATGTCCAGTATCTTGAAAAATAATCACATAGAAATAAACAAAGAAAAAACCTAATTCAATAATAACAAAAATAAGCAGATTCCCAACGAAATCCATCTCACGCTGCCAGCTGGCCACTCTGTGTCATGTTATGTCAAGATGTTTATTAAACTTATTGTTATATTATATAATGACATTTTATTTGTACTGTCAAAGTTTCAGAAAACACAGACAGTGAAATTAAACCTGGAAGAAGGGAACCTTTGACTTCTTAATTTCTCCATGTTCTAGAAAACTTGACAAACCACACATGAAGATCTACTTCATTATTTAGATTTATCTTTGTAAAATGGAATTATACAAATTACAGCCTTGATTTTTTTTTAAAGGAAAATTAAATGTTCATTCTTGCAGTAAAATCTTCAGTCAACAGTTCAAATCACTTTGTACTGTGTTTAAGACACTTAAGCAGGGATCCCACAGTGTCTCTTGTAATTTTAAAGAATATGATCTCAACCTTTGCTCTCCCAGTCTGTAAATTACAAATAATAACTCTTCCATCATCTGGAGTAATTATCTGCATTTCATTTTTTTTAACATAGAAATTAGACCATAAAATTTGCATGGAGAATACCAAGCACATTGTGACACATCCCTTCCCTTTTTTTTCAGTCCATGTTCAATGCTGTCAATAAGTGAAACTCTCATTTCTAGATCTTCCCATTTACAAAATTAAGCAGCTTTTCAGTTTTTCAGACCTAGTAGAATTAGAATATAGAAATAGTAAAATATTCATAGACAATATTGCAGTATCAACTTCACATATTTTTCAGCTTTTTTCCTATGTTTATGCTTATTTCTAAAGAAAATAAAAGCAAACAGACAAGGTTAAACATAAAAAATTTAAAAAAAAAATGTAAAAAGTTATCCATAAACCATCAACCTCCATCTCACAGATTTATGTTGCTTCAGAATTACTTGGTTAGCTCTCTACAGTGGCCCAAAATTTCAACTGCTTTGACTTTACTTCATATAACAACTCTTTTGTAATAACCAAGAAGTAATGGAGTTCATGAGTGATGAAATACTGAAATACTGGGCCTTGACCCAGAAAGGCTCCAGAAAGAACTAAATAAATTCCAAGTGACCAGAAGATCATATTTACTACAGGTTCCATATTGACTCAGTTACATTTACTATAGGCCATAACAGAACTTTCTACATTCCTTTACATACCTACAGAAAAGGAAAATTAGCTTCTTTCAGGACAATTTCAGATTCTTTCTTTGCATGATAAATTTGCTCTGTGGTACAAGTGGTTGCAGAGCCTCACTGGGGATAAAATACTGAAAAATCTGAACTGTGTATATTTAATACAGCATGCACCCCTGACTATAAATTTCATGAAAGATGTAAAAGAGTATGAAAATAAAGTATACTTTCATAAAGTATGAAATCATTATGTACTCTTGACAGAGGTTCTTTGCAAAGGTAACTAAAGGTTATCCGACTGATATCATTTGTGAGCTTGACAGAAAAGAGCCACAGCATCCTTCATATTCTTTATATGTAGAAACCAAAAGACTTAATCTGTTATTTACTCAGACCCTTCACATTTAAAATTCTAAAACTGTACATATTTACTCCCAACAGATGATCCCTGGAAACTATTGCAATCCTATGGATGAAGTTCCCTAAAACACACCATGTGTCACCATATGCTCGCCAGTGGCTTGCTGCCACAATGGCATTTCAGTAACATTATAGAAAATTGATTAAACTACATATAGAATTCATTCAAATAAAGAATACCCAGAGAAGCATCTAAAGCAAAGTCTTAAATTTCTAAGAACATTGACATGGAAATCATCATATTCTCTTTGAGACCCGTAGAAGCACTTCTATGTTCAAAGTAATATGCACTACGCAAGCTGATCAAATAATATATATTTTGCCTCTTCCTAAAAACACTGTTTTGAAGCTCTCTTGCTGTCTCCATAGCTAAATAGCTAATTTTCCCCCCAAATTTCTCAAAAATCAGCTTGCTTTATTTTGCTTTTTTATTTCCTTCCCTCAAAAGACAAAACCAGAAAGCCGCCTGCATCTTTCAGTTACAACTTGTTCCCCAACTTCACCCCTAATACTTATTGCACGTGAGGGAAAGAGAAAAGGAAAAGGTTACAACCTCTCTCAGCAATTACATACAACACACGCAATTGAATGGCAGCTGGACAATGAACCAACTACAATACAGAATTCCTATTAACTTCTTCAGCCCATAAACCTGGAGTAGTTCACACAGTTCACAAGAGGAGCAACAGCTAAGCCACCCATCCCTACTGGCTGAAAGATTTCTTGGAAGAAGCTTCTCATTTACCTGGATTTCACTCTGCTGTTAGTGTGAAAGGAGATGGGGTGAGAGAGGAGGAAAAGGAAAAAAAAATCCTGCTTTAAAATTTTACAAGGGAGGAAATAAATATAAAGCGAGGGGAAAAAATACAGTCTAACCCAAAGAGAACCATGTCTCTTGAAATAAATATCTCCCAAGCTCATAAACAGTGAGGCCAATGGTCATGAACATAGCAGATGTTTATTGCCTCTTACACCCTCTGCTACTTTGGGATAATCACTTAAATATCACCAAATCCAGTTTGAATTTAAATTAGCTTCATATTTTCTTCCATGATTATTTCATTGAAAAAAAATCATATGATTAGCCAATTAAACAGAAAGAGAGAAGAAAAAAATAAAAAAGGAAAAGAAAAAAAAGTAGGAGAGCAATAGCCTTTAATATTTTCAATTAAGATGCAGTGCCACCAATAAAAGAGCCTTACATTTTCATTTTATGGGCACCTATGGAGAGCATTATGACACAAATGACTCAGAGCAAGGTAATCATTTCAAAATATATTGTAGTGGAGGACTGTAAACAGTGCAGTGTATTAGCTTAGATGGCATGTGATGAAAATATCAAGTTTCCAGAAGTGCATTCAGCATTGGTTTCAATATTTCTTAGGGCATCCATTTGCAATGCATGTCTTCTTTTATGGGAGCAGAGGCAATGTCCTTATAGAGAGCAAAGCTCACTGTTGTGGTGGAGTCTGCTCCTTGAGCTGCTCGAGGGTCGTGCTGGCTTTTTAACTCTACCCAAACACAACAGCAGAGGCACCGATCTGTTGACGAGGTTACCAGCACTACAGAATCCCATGAAATCACCTTAGGCCAGTCTAATTGACTCAGGGACAAAGGGGGTGTGGTGATTGACCTTAGTTGGATGCCAGGCACCCCCAAAGTTGTTCTGTCCCTCCCTTTCTCAGCTGCACAGGGGAGAGAAAATAGAACAAAAGGCTTGTGGTACAAGGTAAGGAAAGGAAGAGGTCACTCACCAGTTACAGTCTCAGGCAAAATGGACTCAACCTGGGGAAATAAATTTACTTTGTTGCCCGGCAAATAACTGTAGAATAGAAAATAAATCCAAATCCTTAAAAAATAAAATCTTCCACACACCTGTCCCTCCTTCCCAGGCTCAGCTTCACTCCTGATTTTCTTAACCTCTCACCCAGACTACAGGGGCATGGGGAATGGGACTGTGGTCAGTTCATCACATATTTGTTTTCTTGCTTCTTCCTCCAGAGGGTCTGCACACCTCACCCCCTCCCCCTGCTCCAACATGGCATAGCTCCCATGGGAGACAGTCCTGCATGAACTGCTCCAGCGTGGGCCCTTGCCATGAGATCACAAGTTCTGCTAGCAAACCTGCTCCAGCTTGGGCTCCTCTCCCCATGGACTTACAGGTCCTGCCAGGATCCTGCTCCAGCACAGGAGTACGGTGGGGTTACAGCCTCCTTTGGGCATCCCCCTGCTCCAGCCTGGGCTCCTCCAGGGGCTGCAGGTGTATCTCTGCTCCCCTGTGCCCTCCCTGTGCTGCAGGGACACAGCTGCCTCACCACGGGCTGCTCCAGGGACTGCAGGAGAATCTGAGCTCCAGAGCCTGGGGCAGCTCCTGCCCCTCCTTCTGCACTGCCCTGAGTTTCTGCAGGGCTGCTCCTCTCACACGTTCTCTAAGCTGGCTGCTGTGCAGTAGTTTCTGCCTATTTTGTCCCTTCTTAAATACATTATAGCAGAAATCCTATCACCGTCACTGATGTTCTTGGCATTGGCCAGTGTTGAGTCCACCCTGGAGCTGGCATTGGCTTCATGAGGGACACAGGAACCTTCCAGCAGCTTCTCACAGAAGTCACCCCTGCAGTCCCCCCACTACTTACCATGCAAAACAAATACAGGGAGAAAGCACAGGTTTGTCAGGAAAATGTTGGAAAGGAGCCACTTTTACTGCCCAAACACAATTCAAGGAAAGTGGGATGCATTTGTTAGAAATGCTTCATCTCTAATGCCCAGACAGGACCTCCATTAGCTTCTGTATGCTGACATCTAGGAGAGCATATCAGTGACAAAAGAACCATGTTTTAATTTCAGCATTAAATAATCACTTCCAGTAAAATTCAGGAATTGATTTGATCTTTTATTGGTCTTTTTCCAGTTAAGGATATTTATCATTTTAGAATTTTAACTTCAGGGTTGTTTTTGGCTTTTGGGGTTGTTTTTTAAACCTAAATAGGAAAAATCTTAGGGTAGTACTTATATTGTCTTTCTATGACTCTCTTTCTCTCTTATCCCCCTTTTTTTTTCTTTCTTCCCCCCTCTCCCCTCTGCTTTGGAACACCTTATTTTTCCCCTCATATAAAAGAATTTTCAGAATAGAAAAAGAATTACATTTGTTTGCTTAATACTGAAGTACATGATCAGCCACTGCCCTGTCTGTCCCTTGTTACTTGTAATTTCTCCATGACGTAGCTCCAAGTGGCAATAATGTCAGAAATGGTTTTACCTTGAGTCTGCCAGGCCTTTTGCTTCATCTTGTCAGCCACTTCTTTTTAAATTAAAACCCTAAAACAGATGTACAGTTATATCTAGGATGGGACCTTTGGGTGATTCCACCTTCTAACTTCCATCTATGAACTAGATGCCCATTAATTGTTTATTGCAACATTGTCCTTCCTTTCAAGATGAACCCAAAAAGGAAGGATGTCTCTAAATATAAATGGCAAATGAAACTTTGCATCTGACAGATTAAACTCATCATAGATTTTTGTTATTTTCCCAAGCAGATCACATTTATGACCAGCATTTCTGAAATGAAAATATTTGAATTGGGGATCAAATTTTGCTGGAGTTATTTTACTGAACAGTGAAATGTCATCTTTTCAATATAATAAGTAGAAATTGCATGATCTTGGATCAAAAGGCAGTTATCTTCATGAGGGTGGAATGATAATGGAGAACTTCGCAGTCTCTGAAGTCACTCTGGCAGATTGGATGCTTTTTAGCAAGGTATTCTATAATAGTAGCAGAATTTATGTATTTTACACCTCCTAGGAAAAGAATTTGCTGATCTCCTCTACTCAGGTGATTATTCCTGCTTAGTGGGTCAGGCTGACCACAGACGTATGCTGCCATAATCAGTAGAGACATTGGCAAGAGACGCAATGGAAGGATAAGTGTTACAGGGGGTTAACACTGTGCTGTCAAAATGGTTGCTCCATTCAGCTGCAGATGTGAGTTCTTAATAATAGTTTTGGATGTTCTATAATATTAAAATCTGTAGGAATGGTTTAGTTTTATATTCAAGGGAATAGCAATTCCTTTCTGCCTTATATAGCAATAAATTTAACCATAGGAAATGCGAGTGCTGCTATGGGAAAAGCTGACCTCAGACCTTCAAAATGGTGGCAAATCCATGAGCAAAGAGGTTAACCACATATTTTCCTGTTTAGTCAGCCTCAAAGTAAGTGGCAACCTTTCACATCAATGCTCCCATCATTCAAGATGAAAGAAGTTTTTGAATCTTTGTTTAAATAGAACACAATACACATAACTCTTGGACAGATTCTTTGAGGGAAGAATCCAATAGTCCTGGAAAAAGCTAGTGGCAAAGAATTGCCTGCATGTAGCAGGCAATAAGGGGAATATTATCAGTTTTTGACTCTGAGTTCAGTTAAACACCACCAGGCGTTAATTTCTTTTTTGAATGAAAAGTTTTTCCTTTTTGAGGAAAAGGTTCAAGGCACAGATTAGAGTAGCAATGACAAAGGCACGTACATCAAGGACATAATTCAGAAACAGGTACTAGACATAATTACTCAGTGACATACATATTTTTTTCAGTACAGGGAATGAAAATATAGAAGAGATATTAATTAGAATGATAATCAGTCAATGATGCAATAATCGTGATCTAACACTACTTAGTTTGAACACCTCATGTTCAGGAGAATATCCAGGTAGTCACCATTTTCATACTGATTATATAATGAAAAATGAGAGTAATGATTCAGGTTTGGCAGCCACGGGGTTCTCCTGTGCTGAGAAACTAATAAATGGACACTAAATCTTGATATACATATCACATTGGGACTGTCAGAGCATAATCTTCTCCAGAAAAGTTTCCTTGATAATTCAGTGCACTACAGTTTACTTTTCCCTCTTGACTAGCACTTTAATAGCATAGAATATACTTCATACTGCATTAACACTTCCTGTGGATATTATATTTTTGACACACCTCTTTTAGCACCTCTTTTCAAAAGGAGAGAATTCTTTAATCAAGAGGGGCCAGACACTATTTTGTGCAGTGTTTTTGTACTGTAGGGACAGAGTGTTGTCCCTTATGATCTCTTTGCATTTAGATTTTGGCACAAATGTGTTACCAGTTGGGTTGAAAGTGGGTAGAAGTTAGGGTTTCGTTTGTTTGGTTGGTTGGTTGGGGGTTTTTTTTGTTGTTGTTGTTGTTTCTGTAATTCTCTCCACCTGTTTTACATATTGAACAAGAGGTGTTATTAATTATATGAGTGTAATTACTTCTCTATTCCTCTATGAAGAAAGGAAGTTGCTGCAACTACGGAGAGTGCTTCTGTTTTGGAAAGTGCACCTATCAGAAAATAGGTATAATGTCTTAACTTTCTCTAAAATATTTTGTGATAATGTCAAAATATTTTTTTGCCTATAATGGCAAACACAAAGTTGAAAATTAATGCTTACTCAGGAAGCCATAAATGAAAACATCCATTTACAAGCTAACTTAGAGAAAAATAGCTTTGAGGAAATTTAAGAAGCTACCATACTCTCTAAGGAAAAGCTTGTTATCTCTGGGGCATCTTTATGAATATTTGAGTTTAAGATTGTGAGATTTATTTGCTTTTGTTGTCTTTGACTTGGGTTTGGATTACTTGTTCGATTGATTGTTTTTGTGAAAGTGGAAAGGTATATGAAAAGTCATGTCAAGTTTCTTGCACCTCAGAGAAGGTATCACTGCTATATCCCTGCTCTATCAAAGCATCTGTGTTGGAAGTGTGTATTCTCATGCAAAGAGACAATTGAAAGTTAAGAGTAATTTCCCAGACTTTTGTTGCCTAACCTACTCTGGAATGATAGAGCTCAGACTCATGATTTAAGTGAAGTTTTTGTTGTTGTACCACATGATAATGTGAAGAAATGTCAATCAAAAACTATTATATGTTTCCCTTGAAAACCTAAACAAAACAAGAGAATTTCCAAACGAAAAGTGTCAGGCTTTGCAATCAACAAAGTGTTGACAACAAACCACATGCATGGAAATGACCATTCAGGCAGTAATTCATGCTGAAGAGACAAAATAATGTAAAAATTAGGAATATTTTAAAGGGAACACATGAAAATAATAAGACAGACTTAGTGCTGATAAAATATCAGATGGATTTTGAGATGGGGTTTTCTGGAATCCCTGAAAGAATTTCTCCCTCTGAAGATTTGAAAAGGCATACTGTAAAAGTCTTCCCAGGAATGATAGTGTTATCTATTGAAACATGGGACCTGAGAGAGCATTAAGGGAAGGGAGATTTTGGATTTATCTACTGTAATTTCTGACTCCTTTTCTGCTGCACCACTCCTCATATATGTTCTTGTGTCTCCTGGGTCTACAGTTTTACTCCTGCCATGTGCTGTGTGCTCCTCTCTTCATAATAATGCCATTGATGCATCCCACATCGTCTGAGGACTGTATCACCGCTGTGATGGACCCAAACCTCCATAACTGTTTGCTCTTAATAAACATATTCTAAGGTTTTGTTTGGGGATTTTTTGTTTTTCTTTTGGTTCGTTGGTTTGGTTTGGTTGGGGGAGGGTGTGTTTGTTTGGGGGTCGTTTTGTTTGTTTTGTTTTGGTATGGTTGGTAGGGTTTTTTGGGAGGTATTTGGTTGGGGTTTTTTTTGGTTTTGTTTGTTTGTTTGAGGTTTTTTATTTGGTTTGGGTTTTTGTTTGTTTGATTGTTTGTTTGTTGGGGTTTTTTTGCAAACCCTTCCAGATAATTCCAATAACATGGTATAACATGAAAGTAATTTCCTTTAAATTCTGTTTTCTTCAAATCCCTACCTTGGAACATGCCTTTCCCATATTTTCCCTATTCATAAATACTTCATGAGAGAATGAAGCCAACTTTTTTGTCCATTTGATGCTTTGGCTTGCTCAGCTGCTTAATGATGTCTTCTTTACATGGCATTTTTCATTACAGACATAATATGCTGTTACCCATATACAAGCATTTGTCTCTGAAGAAATGACACTAAAACTCCAGGAAATTTTAATAGAATGGTTCACATTCAAACTCTCACTCTTCTCTAAATACCTACTGTGAATTAGCTTTTCCTTTCCTGCTGCTTTGAAATGAACAATTAAAACAAATTCTACCTTGAGTAAGCCTGGGAACACATTGGCATTTCTGGGCTTAGTGGAGGATGTGTCATGTGTTGTCACCATTTCGTTTCTCACAATATGACAGTATTTTTCCTTTGCTAAAACCATAGAAGAGGGGAAAAAATAAAAGAAGAAAAGAAAAAATAAAAATAGATTGCTGAAAACAATCTGAGCTTACAGAATGGTTTAACCATTTAATGCTAACCTAGATTTAAAACCTTTACCATCAAGGTGTTTCGTCCAACAAAGGGGCAAATTTTACTATAGCTGAAACCTATGAGATTTCTTCAGAGTTTTGCACATCACTTCACTCTTCTACTCCTATTTTCCTCCCTGACTGAAGTCCAGCAGCTACTCCTATCTACACTGCCTGATCCAAAACCTATCAAAGTCAATGGAAATGGTCATATTAACTTTGCTGGGCTTTGGTCCAGGTCCTGAGCCATATGGAGCTTGAACCAACCTTGACCTCAGCGGAGATGAAACAAGTCACCTCCGACACTGTATCTGTAGTTTCCTACAATCCATCAGTAAGATGTGTCACATATGCAGCATGAGTGAATCCACCTGCCAAGAGTGATACTTTTGCTCTACTGGCTCATGGCCAGTCAGTTAGTCATGCTATTTTCCCTGTATGATAAGAGAAGTTATGCATATTAGGCATTTTTTTGCTCCTATTTAAAAATGACAGACTGGGATCTAACTTTGCATTAACTGCTCATAAACTTTTGCAAATTCCTCTCCTTCCTTTTGTGATTAGCACATTAATGATCTTCAGATGGTTCACTGCAATGCTGCAGAAAAGTTTGGATGACTAACAGACCTTTCTATTGCCACTGCTGGTGAATGTTTAAATAAAGGTGATGCAATTAAGAAATATTCATACAAATTGTAAGGGGAAATGAATTGTGCTTTTGAGTTAAATGTTAAAGCATTAATATAATCCTCGCAGCAGGATGTCCTTGCATCTTTAGTACACTGGTCATAAGTATGCAGTTCAGGCTACTACAGAACTACGATTCACTTAAAGGAGTCAAGTGAAAGGTGTCTTAAAACTAACAAAGAATTCACAGATTATATATCACATGTGCAACTAAAAGTGATCACAATCAGTTAATAGTAACAATAACAATCGGGAAATTTTGCCTAGGCTTTATCATCTACATAGCTTTTATTGAAAGGTGCTTTTGCATCATATTATGCTTTTGCATAATATGACCAATATAAGATATCAAATACAGGTATTTTCAAGATTCATGATTTTTCCCTGTCAATTTTCCTTTGTCTAAATTGGAAAAGTCAGAATCTAAAGAGTGCCCCTGAAAATATACTGCCATAATAAAACTAGTAAAATTATTTTTTTTTTGTCTGTCAGCTATTCTAAATCCTTTCTTATCACTATTTTTAACACAAATTCCATTAGTTGTTTTCTGTACAAAATTATATTTTTAAGAGAAGCAAACTAAGCCTCCTTTTAAAGCTGATTTTTAAAATGGTTTTGCATAGGGAGTTGTGTACCTTTGGCAAGGAAAAGTTTTAACTTCACGTGAGTATTTTAACTAAACATATAAAGTATGAGTAAAGGAAATAGAAGTAGAAAACCACAAAACTCAAACTGTCGTAACAAAGGATTCCTAACCATGGTTACTAAGCAATGGGAAGATTAGGCCTGCACTGAAAATCTTCCAGAGATAAACAGCAGTTTCAGTTAGTGATTGTCTATTCTATTGATTGTCTATTCAGTTAGTGATTGTCTGTTTTGTTTGTGTGGATTTAAAAAAAAAAAAATTGCACTACATTAGTGTTAGAGAATAGCAATAAATGGATTTGATAATTTTAATTACTTCGTACTGTTTCTCACAACAAGCAGACACTTGGGGTCTAGGAGCTGCTGTTTTCTTACTCCATGCTGTTCATCTCTGAGGTGGTGCCTAACAAATCTCTAGTGGGGGCATACAGACCTTACAATCCTTAGGATTCCCTTAGAGTGGAAATCACAACATTAAAACAATAATTATTACCAAGAAAATATTTACCAATTTTTATGAGTTTACCTATTACTTTCTTGGTTCATGTCAGCCTGAACATTAAAGGTCTTGCAGCTAAATGATCCTGAGGAGCTTTGAAGAAGTATTTCCTCAGATCTTTCTGATACACACAGCACAGATGGTTATGCTGATTTATTTATTCCTCTCCAAAATATGAATTAGCTTTTTACTTTAATCAAGTAGCCTCTGTGTTTGTACTCATATCAGCATATATTTTAAGCCACATCTAACAAATGGTTTTCACAGAGCAGTAATTGTGCTTCACAACTTCTACTTCCATCTTATTCTTAATGGTCATACAGGCATCGTTTCACAAAGTTAATTGATGAAACCAAGCTCAGAAATGAGGGATCAGAAGCAAAATGACTCTGTGAGATTTATGGACAACAAAAGATAATCATAAGCAGTTCTGAGATGGGAAATGCAAAATAGTATTTATTGTGTAGAGTTTAAATAACCAGCAGCTAAATCATCAGAACTTTTTATGAACTCCACAGAAATTCCTAAGCTCTTACAGCTTCTGAGATGTAGGTTCACATGCAAGAGATGTGCCCATAAGCAGGGTGGGATCACTTGATTTTCAATTCTGCTTTTGACTTCCATTGTTTTTTCCAGTAATATTTTGGATCAAGGAGAGGAATATCTGTGTAATATGCAGAAAAGGGTCCTATATTTTCATCTAAGACCTTTTCATCAGCCTGTAAGAAGTTTTTGAGGTCCAAGGTCCAACTTTATATATATATGGGGGTTGCACTCCAGAGCTTTTCCTTTATTAGGTGGTTTTGGCCATGAGGCACAGGGGGAAGCTGACAGCAAAATCACTGTCCAAAGAATCAAGAGCTTCTAAGATACAACACTTTCCCTGTGTAAGTGTTGCATAGTTGATAAATAGATTGGCAGAAATCTTGGCACATCTGTAAACCCTTTGATCTAACAGCACCTGTGTGTGCAATCTTGCTGTATTTGTTTACTCAAGAGAGGTGCCTTCAAAGTGCATCTGTATTGTGCAAGCTTCATAAAATTGATTAGGGTGTCCACAGTGATATTTTGGCCAGAACTCCAGGTATCCAATAGCCAGTTCAAAACAATTACTCTGTCAGAACAAAGTCTTCATATTTTTTGTTTGTATATTTGTTTGCTTGTTTGTTTCTTTTCTCTTCCTTGGAACTATGTCTGGGAAATTCAGTCAAATGGTAGTCTTACTTGAGGGGAATCTGGCACCAAAAGCTGAATTCACCATTGCTGTAAGGATCTTGTGTGACCTTGACTAAGTCACTTCTTCTCTTTGTTCCTTAGCTTCTATCTGTAAAATGGAGATAAATGCATTTCCATACCTCATGGGGGCCTGCTAAAATGCATTCATTACCAAGAAGTACATTTTATCTCCAATTTACACATTTTTTCTCTGCTGTCCTTGCTAGAAATCTGATTGTCCAACCAGTCCCAATGTAAACCCTCCTGCCTCTGAGTGGAAGCCAGGATCTACCTATTAAAGTTTTTAGAACTGCTTATTGCATATTTTTCCACTCTGAAACCAACAAGACTGCTCTTTTTGTCTACAGAATTCTGGACTGAACAGGAAGCTTTACCAATCCAGTTTGACTGATCCTGTATTTCTCATTTTATGCTATGTACAGTTCAGGGAATGGTGTCAGTGTTTAGGAGAAAAATTCCCAATGTCATCAAAATTACGAACCACTTCTTATGGAGAAATAATGCTAATTAAATCAGAGTAATAGAGATAGGAACATTTGTGGAAATCATCTGGTCCTACGTTTTCCAGTCACTAAAAAAGAAGAAAAAGATCTTCTGCACTAATATTCAGTTTTACCAAACCCATCCTTTTACAATGTAATCACTTCTGGAAAACATTATGTTGTTCTTTTCTTTGAGAGCATTGATTCTCTCCTAAATCTCTTAAATGCAACCTAATATTTTATGTGTATATATATGTGTGCACCTCTATGTACATACACATGCACACACACACCCCCACACACACCCACATACCCACACAGAGACATAATTATAAAACTAGAAAAAAGAACTGTTGGTGAAACATTACGAAAGTTGGGGTTTTTGAAAAAAAAATGAAAATGTTGAGATAGCAAACTGCCTTCAGCTTCTGCTTATGGTGGGGTAATTTTTTATTTTAAACCCTGAAGAAACAATATTTTCCCCCCAGGCCTTTGTAGATTTTACAGCTGTGTAATGAGGAACTAGTCTCATGGCTTTCATTTCCAACATGGTTAATGTGGACTGTAAAAAAACCCTCACATATTGTATCATAGGTTCTGATAGATTCTATTAGGGAAAAAAAAAAAAAAAAGAAAGCCACTGAATGGGCCAAAAA
>VWYN01023101.1:26278-42068 GCA_013400075.1 Hippolais icterina
AACGCCACTGAATGGGCCAAAATGCATTTTCATTTCTGCAAATCAGCAACTGCAAAAAGAGGTTTGGATGCTTTTTAGTAAGAGACAACCTTTGCCTTCAGCAGTGGGGTCAAAGATATCTGAACCAAGCAAGAATCAAAATAAAATAACCTTTGTCTAGGAATCTGTCAGTGATGAACATGCAGCTAGGATCTTATCTGCTACTGAACTCCTTGATGAAAAGCTGAAGTATGGCAAATGTTGCTCTGAGCAGCAGTGAAGAGATGAAGAGTTAGAGGAAGAAGACAATGGGTATAGTATGTGGAGCACTTCTGATAACTTGATTTACAAAGTCTGATTTTGCCAAGTATATCTCTGTAAGCAATGAAACAATCTGCAGATCACTACTGCTGTCATTTCCTTTGGGCAGCCTTTAGGGTACAGAAACTGACCTGTTCCAAAGACAAACTTCATATAGTTTGGATAAAAAGTAGTTAATGAAGCATAAATAACAAGGAAAAGTAGCTAGGTTAATTTTCTTATAAATGAATAAAAAGAGAAACAGGACTGTGTTTGTGACTGTATCCCATGAACATACAGAGAAAATATCACTTATAGTTTCTTTACTGATCAAGTTTTGTTGAGCAGCTGGTACATCTGCTTTATTTTTTACCCCTTTAAAACAGTTCTGCCAGTTGAGTCACAGTTTAAAACAACTTTAAATCAGGTAGCGCTTTAGTTCATTATGGGTATCATACAATGTAATTTTTTTTTACAGTTATAAGGGTGAAAAATGTTTATATTACAATTTTTCAAATTTTATTTTCTTCCTAATTAGAAGCTTCTGTTTAATTGCTACATAGTTTCCAGAAACAAGTAAATCCTGTGAAGACCAACTGACATGGTTCTCCTATCTGCTTTAGCCTTCTGCCTACCTGTGGGAATTTCAGTTGAGAGGAATCTTGAATCAATTAACTATATGAAAAATTTTAACAATCCAACATTTAACACCATCTAATTTTTTAGTTCCAAAACTCTGCCACAGAGGGAATATTGTGTAGTCCTATGATTGTTTAGTCATACCACACTTGTCTACTAGTTAAAATTTAGTTGAAATATGTTGCTGTGGTAGTCAATATTTACCTGTTGGCAGAGTTTTGCAGCAATATTTTGTGGCAAATTCAGTATTATTTTCAGGCCCATGCCCATTTAATGGCAGTGCATATGACTAGTGGTTTCTGTTATGATGAAATATATGGATGTGTCTTATGTGATCACTGTTAATTGCTCATTGATTGTTCATCCTTAGTTTTTCAGGATCTTTACCCTCAGGAGTTTAAACAGTCTTGCCCAACAGATGCCACCTGGGAAAGGTTTAAATACATCTCATAGTGAACTACAGAGCTGCCAAGAACTTTGCATTACACAGAGGCTTGAGTAACATGGAGCAGCACGAGCACAGTAATTAAAGAATTACATCAACAAATTCTACAGAACTTAAAATACAAATGAACATTTTACATTAACCTTCTGTAAAAGCCTAGATAAATTCTGTCTAACTTTTAGTGACACAGCTCAGGCACTCAAACTGGAATTTTTGTGACTGGGGTCTCTGTACCCACTACCAAGGAAAAATGCAGTTTGTCCAGGATCTGAAAACTCTCCAGGAACAATCAGCTCTCTCAGGTGTTGTTTTTTTTTTTTTAAAGTAGGGCTAGAATGGTATGGTATGGTATGGTATGGTATGGTATGGTATGGTATGGAATGGAATGGAATGGAATGGAATGGAATGGAATAGAATAGAATAGAATAGAATAGAATAGAATAGAATAGAATAGAATAGAATAGAATAGAATAGAATAGAATATTTCATTTCAAAGGGACCAATATTTCAGTTTTCCTGTTTTGATAGTTGTATCTCTTAAAAAAGATGTGGTAAACATGGACTAGAAAAGTGCATCTGTCACAGAGTTGCTTTCTATGAGTTGAAGAGACTTAAAGTCTGAAACTTCAGCTGTGTCTCCCATGAAATGTCTGATTGGCCAGAAGTTTGTCAGAGCTTTAATAAAGACATAGGAGTTTGTCAGCGTGTTTTCTTCATGGAAAATGGCTTTTTGCCAATACCACTTATCTCACAAACTCCCAGTTGTAGGAATGCCACACTTGCATTGTGGATATAGCATAGACAATTCCATAGTCACAAAACTTTACATATACCAAGTTTACGTCCCAAGGTCAAAACTTCTCTCAACTCTGTAAGGTTGCAAGGCCACTGGTAAAATATACAGCCAAACATCCGTTCCAAGATTTATCTGCAGCATATTTCAGGCAAAGAGAAACCCTTGAACCATATTTCTGTTGAATGCAAAACGGAGAAGAAGCAGAAGCTTCTGAAATTCAGAGCACAGAGCTGAATTGTTCCATGGCCTCTTAGAAAGGGCAACTCATAGCTGTAGCTTGGACGGGAAGGTGGCAAGGATAAGGAAACATGGAGTTATGGGTGGGACTACAGAAGCAAAAATGACTGTTTATTTTTTAGATCTCCAAGATAATGTTTACAGAATCCCAGAATGGGTTAGGTTAGAAGGGACCACAGCTCCTCATCTGGTCCAACCTCTCTATTCAAGGAGAACGCTGGAAATATCTCAAAATCATCTAGACGCAGAATCATCTATTCCAGAACACATGGCACAGGATTGTGCCCAGATGATTTTGAGATATCTCGAGTGAGGAAGATTCCACATACTCTCTGGAGAATCTGTTCCAGTGCTTGGTCACTACACAGGAAAGAAGTTCTTCCTCATGTCCAGGTGGAATTTCCTGGGCATCAGTTTCAGTCTGTTGCCTTTTGTGCTGTTGCTTGACACCCCTGAGCAGAGCCCTGGTCCATCCTCCAAGGCTTCCCTTCAGATATTTATATACATTGATGCAGTGACCTCTCAGCTGTCTTTTCTCAAGGCTGAATAGGACCTGTCCCTTCAGCCTTCCTCATCAGAGGGATACTCCAGTCTCTTGATCACCCTTTTGCACTCTGGACCCACACCCGGATCTCCCTGTATCGTGCTGAGGAGCCCAGACCTGGACACAGCACTCCATATGTGTCTCACACGGCTGAGTAGAGGAACAGGATTATTTCCCTCAATCTGCTTGCAGTGGTTTTTTGTGCCTTCTCATTTCTCAGCCACATTCTGAAATAGCTGTGAGTTTGTGGTTTTTTGTTTTTCTTAATATGTCATTATAATAGGATTCATAAATGTACTTGACAACTGGACTTATTAAATCAAGACAATTAATATCTGCAAAAGTAGAGCTTACCAGAAGATAACATTGTTGGGAAACTTCTTTTGAAAAAGTAGCAAAGCTCAGATTTTTTTACACTGAATATGGCACTGTAGGGAAATGGTAAGATCAATCTCACTTAGTAATAGGAATCCACTTGATACTGAAAGTGTATATTCTATTCAAAACCAAACCAAACCAAAACAAAAACTTGATACAAAATGCCAGTTTTTAAAATGGTTGACTATCCAGTGGGTTGACTTTGAAATGGACATTTTGTTTTAGGATAAACAAATAGGGTAAGGGGGAGTTTTGTGGAGGAGGGGTCTTGAACTAGCACATAAAAATGAATAAGAATAAAAGAATAATCTAGAGAAAAAATAAGCAATTTTGGTTTTTTTCCATTTTCTTTTCTGAGAAAAACAAAACAATATGCTTCTCAATCCACTAATAACATTTCTTAAAATGTTAAAACAACCCATCCCCTATATGCTGATGATTTGATAAAAGAGGATACAAAAGAAGTAGTGATTTTCTTTCTCTGAGAAGAGTCAAAGTCTCTGGGATATCAAGCACATTAAAACCTAAGGAAGACCTATTCAACTGGTTACATTCATCACTAGCATTTTTTTATTCTCAGTTATCTTACCTGACTCTTAACCCCCTAGTGTCCCACACAAGGGATATCTTGAGGGATGCCTCTCTGTGATGGGTCACAGACGAGAAAAACACATTGTTTATTGCATAGTATAATGTTTCCAGCTAGCCAACTGTTGCATCATTTTCCATTCAGTGAGCATTTGAGTGTTAGCAGATTACCTCCAGGTTGAGTGCACAAAATGCTGTAGGTGCTTTTTGTGGCTCACTGAAGGGAATGTAACTGGCACTGACACTACCTGGAGCTGAGATGACATTAATAGAAGGCAGGAACCAAGTCATGCCATGGAAAACAAGTTTGATCTGAATTTGGGCTACAGATCCTTTTCTTCATTTCTTTCAGCAGATGCATGTTTTACCTGAGAGCTGACTGCATCGGGGCAACGTGTTTATCCTCAATTTCAGTGGATTAAATTATGTTCTTGAATGTATCTACAGAATACATGGGAATTTTTTCCTTAAAAGGAATTTTATTCTAGGAACCATGTTTTATTCTTGCTCAGTATCTTCAGAAGCATCTAAGGTGAAAGACACATGGCAGCATGAGACATTTGTGTATCACACTATAAAAGTAAATCCATATTTTTATCAAGGATCCTGTAGCAATATCTGTACAAATAAATTGAGCTTGTTTAATGCCAGGGAATATATCTGGACACAGGACCTTATCAGCTACAGCATTAAATACTTAGACCTGCCTGTGACATATTTTTGACCTAAGTCATCTAGAACTCCCTGAATCAATTCTCAGACATGGATAAGGAGTTACCTTAAGCCAGAGATGATTTCTAATGAGTAGTTCACATACAATTACTTTCTCTCAGAGGATAAGCAAGTTAAGCCATTACTGGTCAGGCTCATTCTGCTGCTTTCAGTGCCTGAGAAGAATCCCAGGTGTTTTTCACTTATAAGTATAGATGCAGCCAGTGGTGTCAAAAAAAACGTGTCAGAGAGGTCTCACTGCACTACTCTTATGTCAGAAAAGGTCTTGGTCACCTATGGAATATTGCTTTTCCTTGGATGAAAATACAACAACACATGCAAGATCACATCACATTTTCTCAATAACTTCTCCTGGGTAAGGGTGCCACTTAAAGGTTTTTGTGGCAATTATTCCTTTGAATAGAATGAGCAGTAGGATAAAGTCCTCATTTGGTTTACCAGGACACAAAATAGATACGTAAGCAGCAGATATGGCTCTGAGTTTGAAAAGATTTATGGGTGTGCCACAGGTATGTCACCTGGATGAAAGTAAAGAAAATAACCACACTGCTTACCACAAAGAGACAGCCACAAAATCACAAGAACTTCCTCACCCACTGATACTGATACTATGAGGTTTTGGGGGGATTGATTTGTTGAATTGTTTTGATATTTTGAGGGAGGAGTTGTATGTTGGTTTTGTTTGGGTTTTTTATTTGTTTTGGTTTGTTTGTTTGAGGTTTTTGTTAGGGTTTTTTTTTTTGTTGTTGGTTTTGTTTGGTTTTTTTTAAGGTAATGAACATTATTGCACTGTGGGTAATGTCGACTGCTTGCAAGGAGACTTGCTTGAGTGATATAATGATGAATCAAAGGGATTGTGCTGATAAAAAATTAAAAACTCCCTGTGGAGGACCTTGAGTCTACAAGAGGAGCTTCCAGGGCAGTGCTCTGGAGGAATCTACCATAGGCTTTGAGAATGCCTCACCACTTAGGGTGCTTTTAAACCTCTCAAAGTAATGAAGTTACCTTAAACACTACAGATAAGTTTGTGTTGTAAATATGAACATTAATGATGGAATGAGTTTGATCAGGTTCAAACCTAGAATTATAGAAAGCCATAGATTCATAGATCTATTTAGGACGGAGAAAGACCCCTTTCAGATCTGTCATGCTCACCACTAAATCACATCCCACATGCCACATCCACAAGCTTGCTGAACATTTCCAGACATCATGATTCTAGCACTTCCCTGGGCAACCTATTCCAATGTTTGACTACCCGTTCAGAATTTTCTTAATATCCAATCTAAGACACCTCTTGTGCAACTTGTGATCATTTCTTCTCATTCTGTCACTTGTTAGATGGAAAAAAGATCAACCCCCACCTGTCTACATCTTCCTTGCAGGCAGCTGTAGAGAGACAGAAGGTCCCCCCTGATCTTTTTCTCCAAGGGTGAACACCCCCAGCTTCCTCAGACACTCCTTATAGGACTGGTGCTGCAGACTCCTCACAGGCTCCATTGCCCTTCTCTGGACACACTCCAATCCCTCAAAGGCTTTTTTGTCATGAGGTGCCCTGACCTGATCCCAGTACTGTAGGTTCCTCATCAGTGCCCACTACAGGAGAATGGTTAGTGCCTTGGTGCTGCTGGCCACCCTATTGCTGACACAAGCCCGGTGCCTTGGCCATCTGGGCACACTTCAGCTCACGTTCAGCCACTGGAAACCAGCACCTCCAGGTCCTTTCCCACTCAGCAGCTTTCCAGCCACTCTGTCCCAGCCTGGAGCTGCTGGGGTTGTTGTGACACAGGGACAGGACCCAGCACCTGGCCTTGTTGAACCTCACACAAATGTCCTCAGCCCATGGATTCAGCCTGTCCTGATCCCTCTGCAGAGCCTTCTGCCCTCCAGCAGATCAACATTCCCACCCAACTCAATGTCATCCTCAAACTGACTGAGGGGACTTTTTATACCCTCTTCCAGATCACTGATCATTGTAATAAGCTGGCCTGGCCCACCCCTGAGCCCCGTGGAATGCCACTGTGACCAACTGAACGTAATTCATTCATTCCAGATGAATGTAACTCCAGTCACTGGGAGTCTTTGGGCACATTTTACTTGCACTCATGCAAGCTATGAGCAGCCATGTTTCCTTTAGGCATGGATATGCTGGATTGTCCCATTTCACAGTCTACCAGTGCACTCTCTAGGAGCTGCAGCTTAAACCCACACAGCTTCCTTGCTCTACATCTCTTGTGACATGCAGATTCATCAGTGTCACATGCTCTGATACCTTCTGGAAGGAAGGAATCATGGAATATTTTTGTGAAGCATTCATAAAAAAGATTTTTTTTTCTTTTCAAGACAAATAATTTTATAAAAAAACCCCTAAACAGATAATACTAATATTTCAAAAGCTATGTAGTTATTAGACTTTTTACAAGTTGAATTTCTGTCTTAGAGTGACTTTAATTTTTTTTCTTCATATAAATTGACACTTTGGCTGTTATTTTGGTTTAAATTTAATTCAAAATGTATTCAAAATATTTAAGTCTTTAAACAATGTAGTTGAAAGAATTTTCTTGTAAAGAGGGAAACAAAACCCAAAACAAACCTCTGGTTTTCTGTCCAGAAAATGTTGTGCTATGGAGGTGAATTTCAATGGACTGTTGCGCTTTCAGGCAGAGAGATGCTTTCTCAATATATGAGGAGATATTAATTAAATTGCAGCTGAAAATTATATGTTTAGTAATTTTGAATTTCTAAGTGAACACAGTGCAGCAAGTTTTTAGGAAGTATTTGCATGTAAGTGAAATGGGTCATGTTACACTGTCACAAGGTTAAATTCTTCTCTGTACCATGCCCAATGTTTTCAAGCTCATTTCACCCAAAATACATTTTATTCTTTGTGGCACCTGAGAGAAATAAAATGAAATAACATCAAATAATTCAATACTAAGAAGTTTTTCTCTTTTAATAATAAGAATAATAATATCTTTAAAAGAATGCTTATAAGTAGGCAATGTGAAAAAGTTAGTGAGAGAAACTGAAACTGAAAAACCACAAGTATTAAGAATAAAATAAAAATTATAAGCAAAGCTACCTTCTTTTTACATTATTTAGTTTCTAGTAGAACTGATTTGTGATCACTAGAGTGTTCTTGTGGTGTTTTCTTGTTTCACCCACATCTACTTTAGCTCTATTATAAACATTTTTTCCCTAAAGCAATTTATATTAAAATCACCCTATGCTCAGTATCTTTCTATATATCTTTAACTCCGTATATCCTATGAATGATTCTTTATCCTAAATGTATATACCTCAATATCTCCACTTTTACTAAAAAAAAAAAAAATAAAAATTAAAAATTTACTCAAAAATAAGAAATGTCAGATGAAAGTTATCTAACCAGCTTGATTATATCTGCCTCCTGAAAACACCCAGAAAATATATGCTCACAGGTTATTTGATTTCCAAAATAGCTAATGTTGTTGAGTCACCACATTGTCTCATCTGTTGTAGTTCCTCTTCCTTTACAATTTTTTCCTGAGCTCCTACATTAATCTGCCTGAATCCTGTGCAATCAAGGCGCTAACATCCCTCTGTCACTGTGGGTCAGAACTCCTGGAGCAAAACACTTCTGATCTATCCTCTCCAACCTCTTCCCTAGATCTCCCCTCTTGGATCATTCCTCCTGAGGAGATGGCCCATGCTATGGCTGACGGAGTAAGCTGGGTGAGTGCAAGTGGAAGGCTGAAGAGTTTGTTCAATTGCTTTGCTAAACTCAGAACACTTTGTATTTTCCTCACCATGACTTTTAAATTGAGTCATTAGCATCTTAGAGACCACTATGTCACATTTCTGTCTTCCTTTGAATGGATTTGAGAGTGATATCTCCAAGGGGCTTTAAGACGCTTTTTTCCATTTCCAAGACAGAGCAAATGTCCATGGTTCTTCTATGCAAATGTAAGCTCTCTGTGATAAGGAAAAATTTATCCTTTCATCTTGAAATCATTAATTGGCTGAATTTTGAATTCATGAGACTCATAAGGGCCTATATCCTGTGTCATGCCAATGAGCCTTTCACGTGACTTACTGTGGGATCCTGGAAAACACGCGAATAACTAGTGGTTAAGGAATGGTCAAGGAATGGTTGAGGAAGAGTCCCTTTGGCACTACATCTCTCTTTCATTAGAAAGGAAGCATCACTGCAAACATTAAAAACTATAGTCCTCTGGTGACGTTCCATAATCATTTATATAAATTAAGGAAAGAACTTCAATATTTCAATTCCCCAAGTTTATTTTCTATTGGAAATGTTGCCCAGACAGATTCTGAGCAACATATATTATGATTAACACTGATTTTGGTGGGATTTTTTTTAAAATTAAAATATAGCAGGACCTTCTTTCTTTAAAATTCTCATTGTGTGGTTTTATGATCTTAAATACTGAGTATTAAAGCATTTTTAGGATAAGGTGTTTACAAAGTAACACTTTCAATAACTTACACTTTTTCTTATCTTTTCTAATGGCTTTCCAGCAATGTGAGAAACTGTGAGTATGAAAGAACTGGAGGAGGAAAGATTAGTACCATATTTTCCTAGTTTCACTTTGGAAAGAGCATCTTGAAATGGAGAAATGTGTGAAATATTCTAGTCTTCTAACTAGCTGCATTTTAAAAGAAGCCTAAAGAAACCTGAGGAAAGCAGAATAATTTCACAAAGGAAATACTCTTTCTGGGTTTTTTATGCAGAAGTTATGGACTCTTTTTACTAATCAAAGAACATAGAAAATTCAGTTTGAATGATATTATGCCAAAGAAAGAGAGCAAATTCAATCTTTCAGCTGTAAAAAAGAGATTTTATTCCTATTTTACTCCTATTTTAACTGCAAATCCCCAGACATCTTTGCATAGCTTCTCTACTCACCCCTTATAATGAATGGATTCTTCACTGCTGAAATCTTGAAATCTTTATCAAAACTAAGTGCTTTTCACCAATGTGTGTTCTAGTTCAATGATAGGTTTTAGGATTAGGCAGAGGAAAAATGAAAGCCTGTGCTGTGACTCATGCAGGTCAGATTACTTATCCACAAGATCCTTTGTGGTTATAAACCCAATGAATCTAATAATCATATATAAAGGTAGAAAAGCCCATGGGTGAGAAGGGAGACAAAGCAGAAAAGTCATAATCAAACAGTTTTCTAAATTCCTAAAGGAGACATAAAATAGTAAAAATGGCTTGAAAGGGGAAAATGCAAAAAATATTCTGACTTTCTTATGTAAATGCATACACACACATCACACCTTGGAGATTATCTTTAATTTGGAAGCTCAGAGATTTCTGGATTATTTTTGTAGAAAGTTGCAGCATTGGAGAATTTTATATTTACCTGCTACAGCGACTGATGAATTTATGATCACTAGTCCCCCATCCCGCTGTTGTCTTATATTTGTTAAAGAGAGATTTCTATCCCAGTGGGTTATAAGGAGATCAACAATAATGGACAAACAATTTACCATATTTCAAAAGTCACACCACATCATACTGCTAATTATTACAGCTTTACCTAGTCATTTTAACAATGTTAATGATCATCAGGCGATACTGTCAGTGAGTCTATCATCATTAAGTTTAATTCAGTTTGTTTGATTTAATAGAATTTTATTCCATTTATAACTATATTCCATGTACAAGTATGGTGGTTTTGGAACAGAGAAACAAAACTTGAGCTGACATTCATCCCTGGAGAGAAAATAATTTCAAGTTGTAATCAAGTAATGAAAAGAAGTGGGGCTTGATCCACTTTCTCTGTTTGGGTGCAAAATTTTAGACATTACTCTCCAGTTATGCAGTGCAAGAGATAGGAAACACTTCCTTCAGATTTAATCACTTTGGTTTGTTTGTATGTTTATTTCTAAGTATTTGGGGAAAGAGTAATATTACAATTCTGCTTTCTTTTTCTCTCATTTGCCATTACATGTGGGTGAGTAGGGGATAGTGAACAATAAATTACACTACTTAGAGCTGTAGGCTACGGCTTTTCTTGTCAGTTATGTCAGTAAAGTACACACATAACATCAGTTTCCCATTACACACATCATTCAGACTCATATATTACTCAGTATAATGGGAAAGGGGCCACTGAAATCTAAAATGAAAAGAGAAATTGAAGTACAACCAGCAGCAGCAGCTGAGCCAAAAAGCAGCTGTGGTAGTGAAACATTTAGTCACTGCTCCTGGAAAAAAAGAACTATCTTTACAGAGGATATACAGTGCCACATGCTGGGAACTATGCAGCAGGTGGGTTTCTGTGGCACTTGAAGGTACCAATTTCTTTGTATCTTCTTCTTTATTTTTTTCCCCTAATATATTTGTATTTCATTTAAAATATTTGAATACAAGACCAAATCACAGCCCAGGTCATGCTGTTGGCCAAGTATTGTCAGCTGTCTTCATTGGTTGTTTATACTAGAGGGCAGATGCCATGATTTGCTCTTAGGATACATTCTTGTCTTTCCAGTTGTGCTGCTGGGTGACTTTACCTCTTTTCTGGATCACCTCATGTTCAAAGTTGGAGCTAGATCTTGGAGCAGTATGACTCATTCAGATGACCAATCTGTTTCTGAAGCAAATTTTGCTCTGCATGTTGTCATAGTCAAGCCTTTGTTCAAGGTTCAATATCTTTATTTTTAATCTGGATGGGGGATCAAATCCACCCTTAGTAAGTTTGTAAATGGCATCAAGTTGGGCAGGAGGGTTGAACTGGTTGAGAGCAGGAAAGTTCTGCAGAGGGACACGGATAGGCTGGATCAACTTGACCTTCCACTTGACCAGGCTACTACAAGTCCCATCCAGCCTGACTGTAAAGAATTATAAGGTTGGAGTATTCACAGCTTCTCTGGGCAACCTGTGCCAGAGTTTCTCCATTACTTTTCATAGTAGACCAAAAATAGATGCAGCTCAGAGGATCAGTTTTTCTATTTCGATATACAGTTGTTTCCTCTCTCTATTTAGGAAGTGTCATAGCTTGTTCTGAAGGCTGCACATAATAGAAAGCCCCTGAAAAATAAGGAGAAAAGGAAGATGTTATCATCCCTATTTCACAGAAATGGGAAGACAAAAAACCAAGAAAGTAGAGCCTGAAACCCAAGTAATTATTTTAACACCTGAATTGTCTTTCCATAAGATTTATAAAGTGAACAGAAGATGGAAAAGCAGCCTTGGTTCTGACTTAAAACTGTGAAAAGCAAAACAGCATTGAGGCTCATTATTAATTATAACGCACTAGAAAGGGAGGGAGAGACGTGGTTGAATTATAGTCTATTTTCTGAACTAATACTTATGAAAACCGGATGGCATCGTCTGTGATTTCATAAATGTTCTGGAAGAAGGTGTAGTGATTGCATAATAACCCCATCAAAAGGGTGGTTGATTAGTTTAGTCAATTTGGCATACATTTCAGCTATTATTTTCATTTGAGAAGCAGAGACTGAGTGACACAGTTGTTTTTATCCTGGCACTTTTCAAATGAGCATCGTAAAGCCTAAGGTAGTTATCTCTTAACTTCTACATATATTGGGACATAACTGTGACAACAGTATTTGAAGATGACAGAATTAATAAAAAGTTCAGTACTTCAGGTTTGAAGGGAATCGTGGATTTCTTATTTTGTTACTATTCACTAAAAAAAAGGAACAAAATCCTACATAATTTATGTTAGTAGAAGTGTTCAAAGTTATATCTTCTGTGATTAGATCACTGGAATATCATTAATATCAGTATATAGTTATTCTCTGTGCCTGACGGTTTTCTAAAATATTTGTCCATACCCCAAAAAATGTCACTAGCTCCACAGGGGTGAAATGCATATCTGTGCTGGAAGAGCATGCAGACATTTAGTAGGAAATAACTGTTTTATAGAGATTTTGTATGACAGCAAAATCTACCTTTTTGAATTTCTACCTTTCTTATGATAAACTAATTTATGTCTACCATCAGTATTTTATCCAAATCTGATTTCACCAATCCATTCCCCTTTTTAAAAAAAAATGTTTGTATGTGATGTCATGTTTTAGGAAAGGTGTTCCCCAATTTAGTCTTTCTCACCACTGAAAAGATCATCGGCTGCTCCATCCTCCCCCCTCAACAGGAGGAAAAAAGGTAGAGATCATAGGTTAAGAAAACAAAAAATTTACTGGAAACTGCAATGAGATAAGAAAATGAATAGTAACAGCCAAAATATTAATAACAAAAGGAATAGGAAAAGAAACTATTTTCACAAAACATCTGAAACAATATACAAGTATTGACTGGGTCTTCCCTGCCACATTTTCTCCCACTGGAAGGAACATCCTTCTACTTCAAAGTGAGTGAGAATCCCTTTCCCCACCCTTAGCAATACCATGAGTTGTATCAAATAGCATTAGGGTCTGGCTACACCCTGTAAGCCACAACTCTTCTCAGCTATGGCAAAATATAACCTTGTCTTGGGCCAAAAGCATGACAAGCTTGTAGCTGTTGTTTGTCTTTTCCTTGGCTATGAACAATAACTCAATGTAATTTCCTTCCTTATTCGTCACTTTAGAGAAGTATTCACTAGCTCAAATATATTGGTATGCTAATATTATTCTGTGGAAACCACATGTATGTTCTGAGCAGCTTAAACTGTGAGAAAAGGATCTTAATTCCATTTCCATACATCTAAGTAGATCTGCTCTGGATAAGACATGGGAACTGAAATGACCTTGTCTGTACCTAAATTGGAGGAACTTGGAGCATTTTGAACTTTTGAGTCAAATATAGGAAAAAAAAAAAAAAAGGCTTGGTCTAAACCTTCATCAGCAAAAACTAGGCCCTTACCCTGAGTATTTTCTAACAGAAGCAAAAATAAACTATGAACAAATACAGCATAACTAGCACTATTTTCAGCCAAATTTTGTGCTATTCTAAGGTGGTTGTTGTGGTTTAACCCCATCTGGTAACTAAATACCATGGAACCACTCACTCACTCCTGCCCCAACAATGGCATAGGAAGGATATTTGGAAAAAGATAAAACTTGTGGGTTCAGATAAGAACAGTTTAGTAACTGAATTAAAAAAAAAAAAATAATAGAATCTTAATAAAAAGTGAGACTCAAAGAAGACAGGAATACAAGAATACAGAAATAAAATCCAAGAGAAACAAGTGATATACTAGAAAAAATTTCTCACCATTGACTGATGCCCAGTTCATCCACCAGCAGCAACTGGCCAACTGTCCTCAGTTTATAACTGGGTATGAGGCTCTAAGAGCTGGAATATCCCATTGTCCAGTTTGGGTCAGCTTTCCTGGCCATGCTGACCCTTTGACTTCACATGCATCTGCTTCCTAGAAGAGAGTGGGACACTGAGAATTCTTTGATTAGAGTGAGCACTGTTGAGTAACAGCTAAAACAACTGTGTGCTATCAACGTTATTCTCAGAATAAATCCCAAACACATGACTGTACCATTTAGTAGGAAGAAAACTAACTCTATCCCAGCCAAAACCAGGAGAGTAGAGTACAGGATCCATGTGTTCTGCTGCACCACCCAGACCAGATGAGATATACTCACTGGCCTGGGTTCTCAACAGGTTGTAACACTTTCTATAAATTATTTATATTTTATCTCTTTCACAATCTTCTCTCCCAATCCTTGTTAACGCTCTTAATTCTAGGGATATTTTGTGGGTTTTTCAGGACAGTGTCTGAGAAGTGTGTGACAGGTTCCAAAGCTCTTTAAACATCACTGTTCATAATTGTGCGTATGCTTATGGATTCACCAGAGTCAATAGGAAATAGATTCAACTTAAGCAAAACATGGTTTTAGAAATCCCTAAACTTCTTTCTGAAAGTCTTCTATTTTCTGTAAATTCAGATGGAGAGTATCAGATGTTAAGCAGAATCAGAACAACTCTGCTATAACACCTTGTCACAGGAGGAAAGAAATGTGAATTCTTCCTCCCATTTTCTTTCATCCATTCTTATCTTATGTTTTTCTGAGCTTTGCTGGCATTCCTCTTCTCTTTTTTTAAATCCAATTTGTCTTGTTTCTAATCTGTCATTCACTTTTTTTTTTCTTTTTGTGTTATTCTTTGTCTTCTTTTTTTTCTTTCCCCTCAAACTACTCCCTCATTGTCAGTTTGCATCCATCCCCAACTCTGTAAAACAGAGCTTTCAAAGTTTATGCAGTTAGTGCATGTTGCTTGCTCTGAGAGAATGAGGGACACAGAAAGCAGTGACTAATATCAGAATCATGAGTGAAGATATGTTTTATTCATAAACCCTGCATCTCTAGTGAAATTAAAAGCAAAGCAAAGGGTCGAAGCTCTGAGCCCTCTTTCCTGGAGCCTGTAAACCAATAAAGGCTTTATATTAGCTATCGATATCTATCTCTGACTTGGCTTAATAACATCTTATTCCCTGTTTTCAGCAGCCATCAATAATATTTCTGCCTGCCCGCTCAGGTCCCCATCTCTGCGTGCAATTGCATTATAAGGGTCTATAAGCCCAATTTGCTTCACATTCTTATTTTTGGAAAAGGCTGTCTGGCTTTTGTAATGAGAGCAGCTGCCAAGAAGGCTTGACAGAATTTGTGGCCCATCTGGCTTATAATCTTCATTCAATATCGCAGGAGCCTAAACTCCCAGACCAACTGATAAGTCAGAGCGTATAGGCAAGCAGTGGCAGTAATCTTCCTTGTGATTTCTCATTAAGGACAGGGACATCTCAGTGAATCTTTCATATCCTGGCTATCATAGTTTTGTTCGGTTGAGGGTTTTTGGGTTTTTTTTCTGCCCCCCTAACAAGACCAGTGTTGTCCCATTTTTTTTAAATTATGTTAAAAAAAAAAACAAAACAAAGACAAAACCAAAACCAATCCCCACAGCGGTATTAAAACTACTTAGGTTCCCTTGTATCATGTTTAAGAAACTAAAAAATCGATGATTTGATTCTGCCTTTAAACTCAAAGTTTAGCAGTTTGCCACTACTCATACTTAAAGTATTTTTGCTGACATATTCCTCTCAGAATCATAGAAAACAAGGCAACAAATGATCCTGAGAAATTATCTGGTTTATTTCCCTAAGACAAGGTGGAATTAGTTACATCTCCAGGATCCTCAGACCTCAGTCATCTTTGTATCATCCTC
>VWYN01023101.1:48516-60231 GCA_013400075.1 Hippolais icterina
CAAAAAAAAAAAAAAAAAAAAAAAAAAAAAAAAAAAAACCCAAACAAACAAACACCACCACCTTAACTGATGTATCATGCAATATGTAGGTCTTGATCTTCATAGGCAGAGTATTGTATATCGAATCATATGTATTTGCATGGTTAAAAACTCACTGCTTCTAGCACGTGACAATACAATGTCTGTGCATCACAGTAGATTCTGTTGGGTTTGTGGTACCCTACTGCTGAAATTTACACAATGAAAGTGTTTCACAAAGTTTGAGCATTTTAATCAGTTTGAATTCAGATGCTTATGGGTAGATTCACACAGACTAAGAAGTTGCTACAGGAGTTTAAATTAAAGGTGATGATAAATTGTAGTGTATTGAGTTGTGGGAAAGAGTCTAATGATGTGCCTTAAGGACTAACACTGGGTCCAGCTTTATCTTCACTAATGATCTGTAAATGAGAGTCAATAGCACAGTTATTAAATTAATGGATGCAACTAAATTAGGAGGTGTTGCAAAGCCAAGTGAGGTGAGAAGAGCAATGTAAAAGGATATATGAGACATGGTGATAAAAGAACAATCCACAACTCAAAACTGTAGCGTGGGATGAAAAACAGATGGAGGATAGGTATGTACTTGGAGTAAGAGAGAAACACTTGGAAATTAATTCTGCAAAAGAAAAAATTAGAAATCATATTATTTAGCAGAATGAGTACCAGTTTGCAATGTTATACAACACTTAGAGCAGACTGAAGAATTATAGATTCACTTCTGTTTGCATACACAAGGATGCTTTTTCAGGGATAAGGCAGACAGGAACTTACATTTCTGTTCCATTGCAAAGATAAAAGCTTTTGAGCTGTGCAGGTAAGAGACAAATTTTTACCCAGGTGAAAAAGTGTTTTCAAGCCTTGTTTCAGTTCCTCTTTTCTTGATGAAAGACCAAGGATTAGATTCCTTAGAGTACTCAGGTATTTAGACAGATATGTGCCTAGTGAGATTTTCAAAACTATCTATGCATTGATTTTGATGGGAACTAGGCATATGTGAACTGTTGGAATACCCATTTGATGTCTATTTGACTATTTATGCATGCTAATAGCTATAGAAGTGTTTAAGCTACTTCTGAAAATTGATCTTAGCTATCTAAATGAATTGAGTCTTATGATGCTTAGGCCAAAATTGCGTTAAAAATCTAGACATTAAAACCTGATTCCTGATATTTCACTTGGAGCTAAATGTAGGAGTCATCTCCCATAACAGTGGTTGCTTAAAATTTTAGCCTCATGTCTTAGCTGCATGTCAGGGCTTTCTGTAATCAATGAAGGGAGTTAGATACCTCCAGAGAGTGATTCATCCTAATATGGTGCCTAAGAGAGGTGACCCATTTCCACCTCTCCCCATTAGCTGCAGAGACAAGCCAGATAATGATCCTTGCCCAGAATCCAGTTTTAGCATAGATGAGGGAAAATCCTCCCCACTGCTATGACTCTCAAAGGTAAATTCCAATCTGATTGATTTCAGGTTAACGTCACTTAAAAAAGAGAATAAAGCTTTGATTTCATCAGAGAGATGTGGGATGTCTGTTACAAATACCCAGAATTATAAAAAAGAATATTCTATCATTCATACTGGTGTAATATTCAGCTAAGCAATATTAATAGAAAGATTATGCAAAAAGTTCAGTATGTTTCAGGCAGTATAAAATAATGCTTATTTTATCTATTTACCCTTAATATTTATTAAAGTTTTTTTTTAAGTGGTCAACCCCTTTTGTGGTTTTCTTTTTTGGCAAGAACGATCTCTCACTCTAAGCTAATTTTTAACTGAACTGAAAGTTCTGTGTCTGCTCATTGTCATTATATCGAATTTTGGAATAATTACGAGGTGTGTTTGTTAGGTGTGTCCCTCTTGATCATATGAAGTAAATAATACCTTTGTTGTCTTATGTATTTATGATTCAGATTTCAGCAGGTAATCCAAGCAAAATAAGATCTTTTTCCCAGATAAAAATAAGTTCCACAGGCAGAGCTTGGATAGGGGAGAGAAGCACACATAACTGAAGACAGTGCTGCCAGCATGGTGTTCTGCGCTAGCAAACTGCCAAAAATAATAGCAACAGCTTTTTTTTTTATTTTCTATTTTTTTAAGGACTTGGTTATAGAAGACCTTTTATGTTTAGACTAGAAAAAAATCTATACTAAATTCTTTTTAAACTTTGCTGCTTTGTTGTATTTCTTCAAGTTTATGTCCACAGGGAGATGTACTGCCTGTGGTTTATGGAAGATGGCAAAGATATGATTAAATTAGCCCTTCTATTTCAACAACAACATCAAAAAAGGTTGTCACAGTATAGTAAGTTCTTCCAATGGATGTAGAGGGATTTTTTGTTGCTGTCGGCTTTTGTTTTGTTTTTTTTTTTTTTCAATGATTGAGACAAATCATTATTTATTAATAATACTCAATGCTTCCATACTAAAAGAGCATTTGTCCAAAGGGCTAAGCCACTTTTATAGGTAACAACAGCACCATTGTTTCATTTTGTGGATATGACTATTTAGGCAAAAAATTTTATGAAGGTTGTCCAAGGTTGCACATAAATTCAGAGAACAATGAAAGCTTGACAGTGACATGTATGCACACTGGCTTCACGGAAGAAGGAAAGAGAGCAAAATTTAGCTTTTGTGAAACCAAAGTACACATTAAACTCAGGTTTCATAGCAGTACAATGAAGAATTTTGCATGCTCCTTTTTTTATCTGCATCTATATTTTATTGCTGTTTTTAAAGAGAACTCTTTACTTTCACATAGTCATACACTTTCATTTTTCTTCCAAAAAAAAAGAAAATAAAAAGAGAAATCTCATCATACCCTTCAAGACTATTACTCTTAGAGCTTACTTATATATGGCAAATAAGTTACAGAGCACTTAAAAATGTAGCTGCAAAGGCTATGTGCGGACTGAGAAGTTGCAAAGATTAATCCATGCAACATGAGTCTTCCTTTTGGAGCTTGAACACTGGATTTACAGTTCTAATCTGCAGTAGTTTTGTGAATTAAATTTTCAGCATAATTCTAAATGGGTTATAAAATAAATGACTTAACAGTGCTTGAACACTAATAGTTTTGACATATGACTGGACTTTATATGTGACCTAAATGTGGGGACTAGATATGTTCTGTAACCCTTCTCTCATCCCTGGAGACAAACAGCCTTCTAAAGTTACATATCTATTTATATCTACATTAGGATCATGAACCTGAAGATTATACCCTTATGCCATATAAATTTCTTGTTGCCTAAAGAGATTATGCTGTCAGATGCACGGACAATTACCCATTGTGCATATGTAAATTCAGGTTCTAAATAGTGATCTTGACACATTGAACTCTTATGGGCTAGTCTGATAGGATCCAACATACACAAATAACTTCTCTAGAGCTTTTTGAGAATTCTCTAGAGCTTTATTCTGTTCTACAGTTAAAGGCATCTTTGGGAAATTAATTTCCTCTAAATTTGGATTGACTTCTGAAGTGTCCATTAAAGAGGAAGGAACACAATGATTCTATCACAACCCTTCTTTTATGTACTTCCATGAGGAAGCTTTGCACTTAATTAGCTACTTATGATGGAAAAAATGATGCATTTTGAGAAATGAAAGCCCAGGATATGTAAACACTTACTGAAATGAGCAATTCACTTCAAATATGAAAAATTATTGCCTTTCACTTAAGCTCTTGAAGGGCACTCAATTATGATTCTACATAGCATAAATGTACTTACTGGTATAACAAAAAATACACTTACTATTATTTAGATTAAACCTTTTTTCCTCTTTTGCTTGTATATGTGGCTTTTTTCCAGGATATTATGTAGTACTTTTAATGTATAAGCTCCTTATTTAATTTTTTTGAGTCGTTCAAGTCCTCATGACAGAAAATAGAAGAATGGAATTGGACAATGAGACCAAAGCCTTAAAATGCATAAGGTAAGTGCTGAAATGGAAGCATTATGGTCCCTTCTGAAGTGGTTGTAGTCTGTTTAACTACTACTATTATTTATTCTTTTCCAAGTATGTCTTTAAATGACATGCCTTTCCTTCATCATTGTTTAGAAAGCAAAATTGTTGCCATAAAAATTCATCCTTGTTTATTAGGCACTTCCATGTTTTTAGCTGCAGTTTGGGGCAGTCTGAAATTGGGACTGAAATCTGGACTGAAATAAGTACACTAAGAAGATGAAAAAATATGAAGCAATACTATTTTCAACAGAAAAGGCTTGACATGACTCTTCAAATAAGGACTTTCCTTGGGATCAGAAGATTTAATTCCTTTCACTGCATTTCAAAGTCTTTGAATGTTGGAGATGAGTGTTGATGGAATAAGTGACTGAATTGTATGGGTTACATCTTCATGTCAAATGGAAAACGTGATTGAAAGAGTAAGGAGGTGGTTGGGGGCAGGCACATATTTGACCAATGTTTGCTGTGACTTCAACAGCATATCACAGGACAATAACAGAAATTAAAGAGTAGAGGTGAATATCCACCGACCTAGGAATAATTCGGGATCTCAGATAGTCTTGTACCTTTTTTCATTACTCTGTGTAAAACCTCAGTATATTATATTCACAGTTGTTAGCATCTGAGACAGCTAGACAGGAGTTCATGAAGTTATTTGACTCCAGTTTCAAATTAACACTCTTCTTGACAAGCATCACCTAAATAGTTTTTGAAAAATCTCAATCTACAGTATTAAACAACATCTAAATCCAGCCTCCATTTGAGTTCAGTTTGATAGATATTGGATTAGGCCCTTAAGATGCAGCACTGCAGCCTCTACTTAGTTCATTAAGGGCATGATCCAATGCCCAGTGACATCAATAAGAGTTTTTGTATTGATTTCACTAGTTTTTTGATTGCACTGTAAATCCCCAATCCAAGCAAAGCTCTTAAGCCTGTGCTTAAATTCATTGCTGGATCCAGTCACAGATAACGCCTTTTCTAGTTCTCTGGATTCTTTTATTGCTGTGATTATAATGGTGAATGAGGACAATACTTTTACAAACTCTCTGATGTGTATAGAGATGAAAGTTACTTCCCCAACTGTTTTTCTGCAGGAAAGAGCACAGGACGGATCATGGCAGATCTATGGACTCTCTAAGCTCAGAAAAATATATCACAAAATATTTCATTAAGGCTGAATGTTATTTCATTTTGACTGTTTTCAGACCCCTAAATTGTTAAAAGAATTGAGGACTATATTGCACAAACTGAAAGGAAAAGAAAAAAATCACCACTAACCCACAAGCTGAAGAGAAGCTAGCTCAGGAAGGAAAAGCTTTAGATCTAGGTTACAATAGAGTTGCAAATGCTGACAGATGACAAAGCGTGAACTCTTAGCAGTGCTAGACTTGTCTAATTTTATAGATTTTAACATAATTATCAATGCTTTCCTTTCAGCTATTATGCCATTTTAATTGCATGCAGCTTATTTCTGTGGTTTATAGGGCTATATTTGCAACAAGAAAATAAAAGAAGAAAAATGAAAATGGAAGAATTATGTTTAAGAATCTACGGAGTTTTGATTCAGTGCCTTTTACTTTATCTGTGATTCCTTTTTTTTTTGTGTTTTTGCCTTTATTCTTATGGTTATCATAGTTCAATCAGTGTCTAGGTGTTTTTTTCTGCTGAAGTCAATTTGCAAAATTTTCAAGCTTCAAAACTTCTGAAATGTCACTTGTTAAAGTTACATTTTTCATTTCTCTATTTTAAAATTAATTTTTATTCATTAAATATTAAAAACCCCACCCCATTTCCATTGTCTTCTGTGTCCCTTTCATTCACACCATGGTTTCTTTGCCACTCCCTACTCCAGATAGTTGTTCAACACTCACCCAGGAAACTGAGAAATGGCTCAGGTCCTATAGAAACAACTTCATCCAATGCATTTATCTCCATTTTTTCCCCCACCCAGTAATGTTAATTTATTTTCTTGTGCTCCATGGGAATATATTTCAAAGCAGCTGCATCTCTATGGATTTTTAGTTTGGTTCCACTGATGCTGAGGTTTACTTCTTGGGTGGAGTTCCTCCTCTCATCTTGCCTTAACACAAGCACTTCAGCAGCCTAGGAGCTTCATCATAATTTATGCTATTACAAAGAGAGCAAAAGGAATTATTAATTATTTGATGCTTATTGCCGAGCTCTGTAGGGCAAAATCATGGCCTTCAGTAAATGTGCAAAGCATCTACTGCAAGAGGAGTTCACCTTTGTCTGGAGTCTTCCAGGCACTACAGGGGATATATTGAATGTTATGATATCTATTCACAATACTTGCCAGAATTTGTTCTACCTTTGCTCCAAGCCATGTAGTTGCTGTTGAGTTATGAGCCAAAAATAATAAGCTCTGGTGGGAGGGAGGCTGAATTATCTTGGGCTGCACAACACACAAACTCCACCACACAGCTTTTAAATTGGCACTTGCTTGTGCCTCACACCTCCGTCAGAACTATCTCATACCTGCCCCAGATCAGCCAGGCAGATTGATCTCAGTACATACATAACTGTTAATAATAATGGTCTGTTTCAGTGCTTTTATTACAACAACATTGTATTTACCCTCCAGGAACTACTATCAGAATCTTGTCCCCTGTTTATATGTACATGTGTAAATACACTGACTGCCAGCAGGTATGCTGAAGAAAAATAGGAGGGTTAGAAAATGTCTTGCAGATAAGAATTTCTTTTTAAATGTTAATTTTTAAGACTTCTCCCCCTCTGCCCTCAGTATGCCTGACTGTAAACTTCATCTTTAAACTTTTTTTTATTATTATTATCACCATCATAGCTAGAGCACATACAGGCAGAACATCAGTTTAGTGTGACCTTTCTGAAATCATAAGCAATTCTTTCTCTTTGTCATAGTGATAATAGAATGGATCAGATACTTCCTGAAGACATTATAATACAGTTCAGCTGTCTAAGCTGTACACTAATGAAAAATGTAAAATCCATCTCTTCTCTACAGTGGTCTCTAGTAAAACAGAGATGCTGCCTTGAAGAGAGCTTTCCATATGGTACATTGAGAACTCTGATATTTCTTGTACTGTATGACAGATTTCACCATGGGCAGGACATTTCTTTTTCTTTCATTCTGTATGCCACTTCTATAAAGATATGAATTTATTAACTAATAAGCTTTTTTCTACCTTACACATTCTTTGCTAGCTTCCTTTGCAATAGAAAACTACAGTGTGATACATGAGACAGTAGAGGAAAATAAATAAATATATTATTCCTTTGACTTTTTATACTAATCTAATCCATCAGCAGGTGTAAATTAGTGAACCTCCACTTACTTCCTGACACTTTTGCAGCCACAACAGTTGAACATTCATTGTTTGCTGCTTAAGGAAATTATTGATTTTGATTTTTATTTATATGGAAAAAAACTAAAGGAAAGAATGGTAAACATTTTACATGTAATTTCTGGTGGAAAAAATAAAGATTTAGATTGAAATTTCTGTAAATAGGTCTTTTATGTCCGTTTCTACAACAAAGATAATGTTGCTAGTAAAGCAGCTTGATTTTCAAGGCCAGATTGGATGGGACTTGGAGCAAGCTGATGTAGCAGAAGGTGTCCCTGCCCATGGCAAGGGGTTGGAACTAGAAGATCTGTAGAATCCTTTCCAATACAAATCGTTCTATATGTCTATGATTTTCCTCTATCTTCTTAAACAAAACAGATGAACAAGCACATAAACAAACACACAACAAACAAACAAATACAAACAGCGTGTTCTTTTTTTTTTTTTTTTTTCCCCTTTTTATCAGAATGTCATCAGTGTCATTTCCTTCCTTTGCTTTTCACTTCTCAGTTTGGTGGTTCTCTAGGAAAGGAAGATAGTGAAAAATGATGGAATATACTGTTTTAACTAAGGATTTTATTAAGCAAAAATGATCAATGAACTCTTGCATTTGAATTGAAAATAATACATTTTGCATTATAATCTTTCCAAATGGACATATTTCAAAAGTTTTTCCTTCTGTAATATTCTCATTAGTTTGAATTTTCTTTGTGGTTCCAAAGAGAGACTTTATAAAAAATATCAGTTTCTACTGGACACTCTATTTTTACGGCAGTTCTAATTTCTGTGCTAATCTCTGGTAAAACTGCCAATAAGACTGCTGATTAATGTCCACTTTTATGGTATATTTCTTATCTATATCTTGATGTATTAACTTTGAAAAAAAAATGAGAGGACACTGTTCCAAGTAGACTTGTTTATATCTCGCATTTCTGGAATATCATCTAAGTAATTCTTTTCACAGCGCTTAGAATGTGCTTAATTATGAAAGGTGAAATGTCAGACAGGAATTTTGAGATTGGATTCTCCACCTCTGCCACTAATTTAATGTGTTATTTTGGTTGTTTCAAGTGTTATTTTGGTTGTTTCAATTGGCTTCTTTCCTTTTTTTATTTAATTTTTAAATTCAGATAGTGTATTAAAAAAAAATCATATCAGCTATCATAATACTTGGCCACTGTGGTTTCCATCTGGATTTTCTCTGCTCCTTCTTCTGAAGGCTCAGCTCTGGTTGGGCAGCATTTCTGTGATTTTGGCCAGATATTATGAGAAAAGGATATGACTGAGATCTGGTTACTGACCCTGAATGAGATAAAAGTGATCAATCTGTTACAGTCATTTACATGGATAGTCAGAAAAATAACCACTTTTTTTGTAAGTCAAAGGAGCTAAGGTTAGGGTAGCTGAAAAATAAGATTATGCTTTGTGAAAACTGCAATCATATACATAGTCTTAGTTCTATGTGTTGGCAGCTATTTAAAATTTTACACTAAAATACCAAAAGTCCCTTCAATGGTTTAGTAAATCTCTTTCAGTTGTACCAGGCATGAAACACACATTCAAAAAACGCCCTGCAAAATCTGGAATAAGAACTTTGGTTACATGTCAACCAAAAATGAATGTCATAACGAATGTCATGCTTTGTTGTTTCCAGAATAACAAGTGTTCTAAAGGTCAAAATAGTGAATTATGTCAATGGAAGCATCAGCTCACACTCCAAATGATATGGCCCTGATTTCATCTGCCCAGTGAACTGCTAGAGAAACTGGACTACTGATGGAGTGAGGAAAGGTTGATAACTGCTAGTGTCTTTAATCACACAGAAAGTGAGTAATTCTTGATCAGCTTGAGTCTTTGAATCATAGAATGATAGACTAAGCTGAGTTGGGAGAGACCCATAAGGATCATGGAGCCTAAATCCTAGTTTTGTACAAGGCACTTCAAGAGTCTGAGTTCAAGAAGCCTTTAGACCATGCTTTCAGGCCCATAGCATGATTCTTGGGATAATCAGCATAGACCAGGAGTTGCACTTCATTATCCTGATGGGTCCCTTCCAACTCAGTCTAGTCTAGTCTATATTCCACAACGTGCCTGAGAGCATTTTCTAAACACTCCTTGAACTCTGCCAGCCTTGATATTGTGACCACTGCCCTGGGGAGCCTGTTCCAATGCCCAGCCACCTTCTGGGGGAAGAACCTTTTCCTGGAATCCAAATTGAACCTCTCCTGACTCCTCTCTATCTCATTTCCTCATGTCCTATCACTGGTCATCACAGACAAGTGATCAATGACTGCCTCTGCACTTTTGAAGACCCCAATGACTTCCCTCAGTTTTCTCCAGGCTGAACAGACCAAGTGACCTCAGCCACTCCCCATTAGTCTTCCCTTCCAGGCCCTTCCCAATCCCTGTAGCCCTCCTTTGGACACTCTCTAATGGCTTAATATATTTTTTATATTTTGGCACCCAAAACTGCTGGCAATGCTGGGCCTGATGCCCTCAGCACAGAGATGTCTCTCCTGGTTTCCAGGGCACTGTTGACTCATACACAGCCTGCCATCAATTACGACCCCCAGGTCTATTTCCACAGCTCTGCTCCCCAGCCCCTTGTTTCCCACTGTGTACACATAACCAGAGTTTCTCCATCCCAGGTACAGAATCTGGCACTTGCACGATTCCTAAACTTCATATGATTGCTGATTCCCCATTGATCGAGGTCCCTCTGCTGGGCATTTCTGCCCTTAGTAGCCAACATCTTCTCCCAGTTTAGTGTTGTTGGAAAACTTAATCAGTATTCCTTTAGGCCTTCAAGTTCTTAAGGAAGATATTGAATTGAAGCGGGCTGAGGATGGAGCTCTGAGGAACCCCACTAGTGACAGGTCACCTGTCTTATATCACCCCATTCATTATAACTCTTTGTGCCTGACCCATGAGCCAGTTGCCCACTCATTGTGCAACATGATTATCCAGCTGTGTTCTGGACAATTTGTCTAGAAGGACACTGTGACAGAAAGTGTCCAAAGATATACTGAAATCCAAAAATGTTATATGTACTGGTTTTCCTAGACCAGCTGAGTGGGTTACCATATCATAGAAAGAAATCAGATCTGACAAGCAGGACTTTCCTCTCATGAAGCTTTGCTGGTTGTAGTCCATGCCTATGCTATCCTCCAGGTGTTTTTCAATACCTTTCAGAGTGAGACAGGGCAACCAAAATCACATATCTGAAGAAAACTTGGGAAGGATTCAACCCAACTGCAGTTTGAAAAAGAGCACAGAGAAGATCGGTTTGTGACCTTGCTGCCTAAATGTACTTCATAAAGATTTGTTTCACACAGACACACATACACACCCCCAAGTTTTAGTGAAAAAAATGACAGAAAAAGTCAACATCAACACTAAAATTCTTACTTTGTTCTCCATTAGCTTTATTTGCAAACACAAAAAAGGTCTGTGTGCTCTCTGTAGTGCTGCTGTTTCAGGAAAGGAAAGAAAAAAAATGTCCTTCTTTGCACCTGAAAAACACTGCAGAAATGGAACATGTGAAGAAAATCAAGAATGAGTTTTCTTCAGAAAAAGGCAAGAGAATACTTTTGTACTATGGAACTTTCAAAAGATAAGTCTTTATTTTCTTTTTGTCACTCGTAAGCTGAAGTAAACTCTAAGAGTAATTAAAAAGTGTATGCTTCCCAGTCAGAGAAATTAATTTTGATACCAGTTCCTCACCTTTTATATTTTCTTTAGAGAATAATCTGATTTATAGTATCATTGATGATAAGGATCATCACAAGGCATCAAGCCTTCCCCTCTTCCCTAAAAGGGGATCAACAATGTTTTGTCCTGACAGATGTCTGTTTAGCTTTGCACTTACTGACTTGCATGGACCTTCTTAGAGAATCTGGGTAAAATCTGTCAGATTAATATATTTCTTGTGCCAAATAGGGAAAACAAGTTTTACATTTACCTTTGCATTGACATTTTCGGTACATATCCAAAATGTATCTTCTCATTTTTCTTGCTATAACAAACAGTAGCATTTTTTTCCCCTTAATTTGTTTTTCTTGGCATCTGACAGGTTATCTCCTCTAGGACTTGATTCATTTATTTCTTCAAATTTGAGCCCTCAACCCAGTTGAAATACTTTAGGTGGAAAACTTCCAATAGTGAGAAAAACAGAAAGATTATCTGTGCATCTAGCATGTAGTAGTTTTGCATATACATGCTACTATTCTGGTGGGGTTTTTTTGCTCATTTTTTATCTAAATCTGGAACTGTTGAATCATGTTAGGAATGTGACTCACAAAAAGCCATCAAATCTACTTTATTCAAAAATTTTACCTGGTAGCTGGTTCCTCAACTT
>VWYN01023106.1:13571-39464 GCA_013400075.1 Hippolais icterina
TGAGGTAATAAGTTGTTTTGACAATTATGTCATTATGCAAATTTATGGATGTATCTTTCAGCTTCACTCAAGATCTAATTTGTCTCAATAACTCCCAAGGCTTGAGAATTCAAAGGCTGCTGAAACTCTTCATGAATTGCCCCTGATCCTCAAGGACATTATAACAATTACAAAGTAACTTCCAAACACATTTATTTAAACTGCATATTCTACCTTGAAAAGAATAATCTACAACATTTGCACATTTACATATATACAGAACCTTTAAATATGATACAGATGTTTCATTTTTTGAAAAGCTCTCGAATTCATTGACAGGACTTTGGTTAAACTGATGAATTAATTTGTTCGGGGCAGATTTCATAAGTTCTCTAATATTTCATACCCTTACACATCTTGACTTGATTTCTGAGGTCTACAGCATGTGTTTTAAATGTTTTAACCTTTACTACTTTAATCAGGTAACAATTATTTCATGGCTGGATGATGATCAGTCATTGAAAGATACAGTCAACTAGGAAATAAAATTCAATTTCTGAGTTAAACAAACCTCTGCATCTGAAATAGGAAAAAACCAGTCTGTGCTACTGGATCTCTAAAATGCTTAGCGGTTTTGATGTCACTTCCCTTTCAAGAATATATAGTCCTGGATTGCTAAATATAGCTGGGTGCAGTACTTATATGCAGAAACCACAGTTGCCATGCTTATGTATAACCAATTTATCAGGGGTTTAAATGTGTTTAGCTCTAAACTGAGATTTATTTCTATAATTTTTTGCTATTTTTCTTTAATACTTAGAGGCTAGATACCAATTTAAACAACAACAAAATCAGCCGGGAAAACAAATATTGCGTAAGCTGTTTGCTTTTCAGACATTTTCAACTTTGTTGCCACCTCTAATGCAATGTACAAAACTATACAGAATAGTTTAAGAGGGTTTTTATTGGTGTGTCTGATCAAGACAATCTGATGAAATGTTTAAGTAAAAATGCATTAAAAAGGCTTTTGTCTTCCATTGTTAGACAATTGACATGACAGCCACCCACCCAATAAAACATCTATTTTCTTACTACCCTGGGTCATGAAAAGATCCAGAAGTCTAAAATCACTCAGTTATTATAAGAATATATTATATTTAGAATGTTTTTATTTCAGATGAAAACCATAAATAGTACAAATGACCATTTTTTGCCATTCATCTTCCATGATATTAACTCATAAGTTAAGGTTTTGAGTATTGAAGTCTGAGTATATCAATGATAACTGATATATAGTATAGTATATTTCTAGTCTTGATCTGTAGGAATGTGCAGAATTACGAGTGTTACCACCTTATTTGAGACACTGATATTCATTCTGTAATGTTTGATACTTTTTTACTCTTATGCATTTGTAAAAAGCCTATGTTACATCAAGTACATTCTTGGACTTGTGAAAGAATCTCAGGCTTCAGCAGTACATAACAGACCTGCCAATCTGATTTCAGCCTTCCAAAACAAACTGAATTCTGCTTAAAATGCATATAAGTGGTTTACATTTATTTGAAAGAGGTATGCAAATAAGATTTCTTAATCTGGGCTAGTTACATATTTCTGCTTTTTAAAGTTCTAATGTAAAATTCTGTTCAGGAAGTGGAAGTACATTACATAGATGAAAAAAATAGTTGAAAAAATGAAAATTCTGCTTACCATCATAAGTTTATTAATTTTCCAATATCTTCTGGAAACAGGAGAATTAACAAAGTTTATTTTTTAAACAAACTTTGTTTGATGTGTTCACTAGTTTCCTTCTTGCCATTTTCTGTGTGCCATAAAAACCTCAGCCATGACCTAAGTAGCTAACTAGAGGAAGTCAAGCAAAATGTGTACTAACTGCTTTCCATGTGCCTTTTCTTTGACAATGACACTTTTGTTGACCTCTCTATCCAGAAAACAGATTTTTTTTTTAATTTTAGAAATGTAATTATAACAAGATTTTTTTAGGAAATGGATAATCACTTTTTTAGATATTTTTAAAACTTGACTGGACAAAATGCCAAACTTCTAACCTGAAATTAGGTTTCAAGCTTGAAATTAGGTTTTGAGCTTGAAATTCTTCAGGTTTTTCTGTTGAAATTCTAATGTGAAATTAGTCCTATTTTTAAAAAGCAAGAGGGTGAATGTATAATCACCCAAAACTACTTCTGACAACACTTGTCAAAGATTCTCCTCCTTTTAGTTGAAATCGGCTCAAAAATTTGAGAATTATAAGAGGAGACTAGTAGATAATCACACCTGCTTTGCCAAATTACTTGGAAGACTGCAGTATGTATGATCTAATATCCGGTAAAAGATCCAAAGTACAGAGTGCACATAGCTGAATAACTATTCATCCTGTGAACGACCATGCAGCTCTCATTGGATCTTCCAGAAATCATTATTATCAAAGACTTTAAAGGGTACATTCTGTAAAAGACTGTAAAAATGTCCTGGTTTACAATTTGTTAAATACGTCACATTTGATAATCTGATCACACTTCATAAATTGTGAGAAATTATTATATCTGAGAAATTAATTGCTTTCATCTTGTTCAGTATATGCTGTTTTCTGCAGGATAAAGGTAGATTACAGTATTCTCAGGGGTCAGGATTGATATTAATGAGCTATTCAGATTGCCATCAGAAAGCAAACAGACCTTATGCCTTTGACTTGCTCATTAGAAACAAACCAAGCCACTGGGGAATATGCTAGGAGCATTTTCATATTATTGTCAGACATTGTAGCTTGCAAATACAAAACAAACTACGCTATAGAAACAACTGTGTGATAACATACTAGTGGAAAACAGGTGACAGGATAAACATGTATCTGGAGAACAAATATACCATAAACTGTGTGAAGTTGTTGCTAATTAATTTTCTTCAAATATTTTACTGAACAGTAAGAATACCTTCTGTCACAGCATCTCTGCTACCTAATCAGTAGCATGTTGCAGCATATACAGAGGACAGCAAAGTATTTCACAGAGAGCAATCAGATATGAGGAAGTTAAGTGAAAGACTTGCCACAGAGGAAAAAGAATTCTTACAGTATTCAGAAAAAAGCGCCCTTTGATTTTTAGTTTCTCATTTCTACACCACAGATCTGCACTACTGAACTCAAATTCTGAGATCAGCGTTTACTGGTAGTATGTTGTTTTCTACTAAAAAAAAAAATCGTAAACTCACCTCCACATTTAGCTGCAAAAATACAAAATATACAAATCTGCAGTGAAACAGCATTGTTCATGCCATGAAAACAATCTTATATAAACACAGAAGTCATTCTTGTACATCAGCTAAAGTGCATGTGGCCATTTTCTCAGAGTAGCAAGAAAATCCTACATTGTTCCATGCTTGACTTCACACTCTTTGTTTTGGAATTAATGTATCTCAAGGATAAAGAAATGGAGTATTGTTTTACATAGTTTGTATATAATTTTAGATCAAGTATCCAGTTTGGAATTCCCCTGGCACAATTTGAGGCTATTTCGTCTTGTCCTATTACTTATTACCTGGGAGAAGAGACTGATCCCCATCTCACTACACTCTCCTTTTAGGTTATTGTAGAGAGTAACAAGGTCACACTGAGCCTCTTTTTCTCTAGGCTGAACAATTCCAGCTCCTTAAGCTGTTCATCACAACTTGTGTTCCAGACCTTTCACCAGCTCCAGTAGTTTTTTGGACACACTCCAGCACCACAATGGCATTCCTGTCATGAGAGACCCAGAACTGGGCAATACAGGATTCAAGGTGCAGCCTTGCCAATGGCAAGTGTAGGGGCTTAGTCGCTGCCCTGGTCCTGCTGGCCATACTTTTGCTGACACAGGCCAGGATGCCACTGACCTTCTTAGTCACCTGAGCATACTGCTGGGTCAGCATCCTCAGGTTCTTTTCCACTGGGCAGCTTCCCAGCTGCTCTGCTCAAGCTTGTAGTCCTGCATGGGGTTGTTGTGACCCAAGGACAGGACGCAGCACGTGGCCTTGTTGAACTTTAGTCCATCAATCCAGCTTGTCCAAACCCCTGTGCTGAGTTTTCTCACCCTCCAGCAGATCAACACTCCCACCCAACTTGGTGTCATCTGCAAACCAACTGAAGGGGCACATAATCCCACCATCCAGGTAATTGATAAAGTTATTAAGCCCATATGGTCCCAACACTGAGCCTTAGTGAACACCACTTGCGTCTGAGCCCCAGCTGGATATAACTCCATCCGCCACCACTCTCTGGGTCTGGCCATCCAGCCAGTTTTTAACACAGCAACCATCACTCCCAATCCAAGTTGCAAACAGCCAGTTTCTCCAGGAAAATGCTGTGGGAGACACTGTTAAAGACTCTACTGAAGTCCAAGATGACAATACCCAAAGCCTTTCTCATACACCCATGGGCCACCTTGTCTTAGTGGGAGATCATGTTGGTTAAGCAGGACCTGCCTTTCATAAAGCTGTGCTGGCTAAGCATGATACTTTGGCTATCCTGCATGTGTCATGTGATTGTACTCCAGAAAATTTGCTCCATGACCTTTCCCAGCACCAAGATCAAGCTGACAGGGCTTTAGTTCCATGAGTACTTCTCTCAACATTTCTTGTATTTGGGCTAGCTTCAAAGAAGGTTCAAATGTTTAAGGTGCAGGAACTAGGCTTTAGAAAGTGTTTTCCAATCACATTGCAAACCTGTATCTTACAAAAAGGTTTATTCTAACCTTTGAGTAAGAGAAACCATTTCAGTGAACTTGGATGAAGACAGAAGTTGTGCTCTTACTTTAGGGTTTGTTTGGGGTTTTTTTACCTCATCTTCCCTTTCACCTGTTTTCCTTCTGAAACAAGAAACACAAGAAATCACTTTCTGGTATAAGAAACCACAAAGTTGATGGATATATACCTATGTATATTTACTGACTCACAAAATTATGTCCAGACTTCCTACAGATGGAGCTATAATGCAGTTTGTAAGGGCCTGATTACTTTTACAGAAAAGAAAGGGATGGTATCCTCACAAATGGTCTTCTTGTTTAGACACCTTACATTGTGTTTCCAATTTACTTGCATTTCTAGAGTATTTTTCAGAAAAGATTAACTTAAAAGGTTAGTTGGTTAGTCAACTGCTAGGTTAAGTTTTATACAAAAATATCCCAAACTTCTGAGATTACTGAGCTTCATTTTCTAACTATTTAATGCTAATAGATTTAGCTTATTCCTTCTTTAAATCCTTTCTTCAACATGGCAGTTAATACAGAACGAAAAAATAATGAAGAGGATATTTGAAGAAAACAATGTTTTCATGCTGTATCGTTCTACTTTTCTTGCATGCTTTCTGACATTTTGCCTTTGCTGTTATCTACTGTATTGTAGACTTCTGGGACCAAAGCAACATCCTCCCTACATGGGGTTATATGGATAACATCCTTCAGCCTTTGTTTTAGAAAAAGGATGAATTTGCAGTTTGATTTTTCATGGAGTCATCCAGGGAGTTAGAGAGACATCTTGAACTGTGTCTTTCAGACTCTTCAGACACTTTTCCCCAAAGTATTCTTGTTTTCAGATCTTCTATTGTGCCTCTTACGTAGCAGAGAGAGTGTAAGAAAGTGCCTAGTCTGGCACCATGGACAGAGGCCCCCAGTGAAAAGGCTGGAGTAGTGGACAATATATTCCTGACAAATCTTTGTCAAGTGTGCAACTAAAATGCTTAAAATATTTAATTAGATCAACAGAATTAGCAGCATTAGCAGATTTGGGGTGTGGATACTTCTTCACTCAAAACTGGAGAGAGCAAACAATACCTTTTCTCTGAAATATCTGCAGTTTGAGGGAGTTTGGAACTGACTGGAGGCTGAAAGATTTGGCAGTGGAATTCCATTCTGCATAGTCTGAGAATAACAGCAAAGGCCATGACAAATCGATGATCTAATCTTAGAGCATACACTGACAGGCTGCTCTTTAGTAGTGGTCTTTTGCCCCCCAGTACATTTTTTGCTCCCTGCAGTGTTTTCCTTTGCTTATATCTGAGAAATACATAAAGCTCTAGCCCTAGGAAAATACAATCCAGCCACAAGGACTGTGGCATGTGGGGACTTCCATTTCTATTTTCATCCTGAGAGATAGATTGAAGATGAAAGATGTTTTCTGTCTGCAAAGGGTATTATACTTCAAACATAGCTTTTGGAATTTCAGCACTGCATTCTAATTAGCCATTCTGATTAAACAGAAAAACCCTAAAAATGAGAATGAGAGGGCTGTGTGGTATGTGCATCCTAAAATTATTCTTGTCATTTATTTAATGTTCAAGAGGTTGTCACACATTTACTGCTCCAGGCTCCTTGCTGATACACTGGGACTTCTTGGTCATGTACAGTCCTACATCAGCCACATCTGCAAGACTTAGCAAGTGGATTCTCAAGACTAGGTTGAGATGAGGTGTTCCTCAGGCCTGGAACAAAGCACTACATCCTGACATAGTGCCTCATGCCAGACCTTTTTGCCTACGAAGGTAGGCTCCTTTTGCTTAGTGCTGGCAAGTAGCCTTTGTTGGTTTATTAATCATATGCAAAATACAAGCAGAAAAATCCTTTGCCAGAGGCCCTAGGAGTCAATACCAGGAGGGACTGGTAATTTTGCCTAAAACATAAGGGCTGAGGATAGATACAGGATTGGAGAGGAGATTCTCTTACTGGTTAAGAATATAGGCAAGGGGCCTACCAGGGAGAATAATTTCTACTGGAATTTATGGTCCATAGTGGTGGTATAGTTGGGCTGCAGTCCCTAAATTGGGTTTTATGGTAAATGCTTGTCTTACTGCAGAAGATTATCTATTTGTGACCCATACCTATTCATCTGGCAGCCTTCAAAGAATGGAAATGTTCCTTGTCTGGTGAGGTAGGCCTCCAAAGTGTCCACTGTGAATAAAAGTAACAAAAATGATTCTCAGTGGGTCATATATGAACCAATTGGGTGTACTGACCTATTAGTTTTGTGCTCATGGAGCTAAACTCAGAAATAGTATGGAATATGAAATATGGAATATGGAATATGGAATATTTTCTTTCCAAACCAAGCTCTTAAAGAAGGGAATCATAAAAGAACTGAATCCCGAGTGTTCATTGGTTGAGAGATTCAGCTCATAGTTATTACTTTGTATAATGATAGCTTTGGAAGACTTTTAGTACTGAGAGGAAAAACCTCATTTTGTATATTCCATTCCATTCATAATGAGTTAAACCAGTTTTTCTTTTGACCATACACTTATGGCCAGCACCAGTGAGATTTCTCTGACAAATATTATCAGGAGTAAGAATCAAAGACAATTTAATGATAAGAAGAAAATGGAATTTTACTTCTTGAAAGGGAGATTTTGTCAATAATGCAGCCTTTTCTATGTAAACAATACTAAAAGTTTATCCTCCAGTGACATCCTCCTATTGTAAAACTGAGGGCACTTTCAAAAATTGATCTCTCAGCTAAAATGAAAGCTACCCAGAAAAATGTTTATGGTGCAACTGAGATGCTGTCATTAGAGTTCCATGTATTTTGATTAAGGAATACTCTCTTTTTTTCTGTTGCAGAAATTATTGAATATGATGAAGGAAAAACACTGTCTGCCTTTCCTTCCCCTGGCTGCCTGAGGCATTGTCATTTATCATTTCAGAGTACCTTCCAAATTCATAAGAAGGCCCTACAGTTCATATCTGAATATCTGCAAAAAATGCATTAATCACTCTAAGTTCCTACAACAGTGGATGAACACTGTGCAAGAGAGGATATTTAAACTGGTAAGACAAGAGTTGAAACTCAAGGAGCAGGTTGCATGTGGCTTCTATGTATTTTGTACACTTCTTTTTGCTTTGCCTGAGGACAAGCTACTGCCTTCATCAGGATCTAGACAGTGCTATGTGAGTCGTCTCTTAAGGGCACTTCTTGTGAAGTTTAAACTTCATATAAACTAGATGGAATGGTGATGTTCTGTAAAAGCACACTGCCACAAAAACAAAGTCAGAATATGGAGAAGGATGTGCTACGCCAGATTCAGCTGCAAAGATTAATTAGTTCCCTGTTTGCTAATGCCTCTAAAACCTAGCACATCTTTGGTCCCAGTAATCTACTGAAGAACTTGTTCACTCCTTAGTTAGACAGAACTAAAATGATTTCTATAGTAATTTAGCCGATTTACCACAGTCTAATTTAGTCAATTCTAACCACTGTAGTTTTTTGTGTCTCATTTTGCATCTTGTTCCCTAAAGTAATTTAGTCTAACAACCTCAACTCTATGCATATGGGTCCTAGACTAGAAGGCTTGAAGCTGGTCTGCAGTATTAAAATATAAAATTAAAAACAGCCTGAGAAGGTCTGGTAATTGATAACATTTGTTATCAGCATTGTTCCACTTCCTTACATCTTCCTCAGTAACTTGAGGAGTGTTCTTATCTGAAGATTTTTGGAAGTCCTAAGGCCATGTCCAACTGACCCCAGTTAGGTGTGTTTCTTTGTCAGGCCCGAGAACTGAGATTTATACACAGTATTGCCTTGGCTGTAGAAATTTGTGTGCCTTCAAGAATTACAAATCAAGATTTAAAGTTCAGTCATACAGTTTATTTCTGAATCAACCTATCTTTCATATTCAGTGCCACAAAGCCTCCAGAAGAATCCAACTCAGCAGCCAGAAGAAATCACTCTACACTTGCTTGATTCTTAACACCAACATCTGGGAGGCAGCCTAGGTGTCGAGTGAGAGTAACTGGCAACACCCTGCTTAGCTAGACTTCACCATCTGATCTTATGTCTCTTTTCTGCTTCTTGTCAAGCAAGTTCTCAGTTTTGGTTTGAAGTATGTGCTCCTTTTCCTTAGTAAACAACTCTCACTTGTAAAGTGGAGTGCTGAAGAACAAGCCTAAGTTCAATACAAAAGCCTTCCTATCCTCAGTGCATTAACATGGAGAGCATCTAAGTACAGGAAGATAAGGAGAAAAGACTCGAAAACAATCTGCCAATGGATCCATACCACATTAATCTTGTAAAAGAAACTTAGTGGTAAACAAAACATGAAAATGGGCAGAAAGGAAAAGTGGGAGCTAAAAAAGCTTTATCTGGAACAGAAGGTACATGCAGTGAAAGTTGGAGAGTTTGCTCAGACATGAATATTCCCTCAATCACTCTGCTTTTAAGTCTGACAAAGAAATAAGAGAAAGATATTTTTATATTAACCATATTTTAAACCAACAACCTGCAAATGCAGGGGGAATAAATCAAAGTATATTTGCATAACTCAAGTCGGATTTCCTTTTTTAATTTCTTTAGATAAAACTCCTGCTCTTGTCAGGGCTATAATTTTCATTTCAGTATGTTCTTCTGGTATTTTCTATTCCTGCCTACTTCGGGAGAATCCTCCACATTTAAAATATTTACTGATTTCAGACTGTTACAAAAAACTTTGGCAATTTTTATAATAACTGAACGTGCTGAAATATAGTCTCCTTGAAAAGGTGTGGGGTTTTTTACTCTGAAAAAATGACAGAAGACTTTAGTAGTGATGGAATAAAAACACTGGACTATTTTTAAGTAAACATTTTGTGAAAATATTTATCATCTTAGAAACAAAATTTACATTGATTTTATATAAAGTATATTAAGCATATGTACAAACTTACCTACAACTTAGTATATACTTATGAATGATGCTCTTAAGTATAGGATAACACTGTCAAAAGCACTGCTGTAGACTCCAAAAACTACAGCTTAAATGCCATTTGTATCTAACTCCAGTTCCAATAGTTTAAAAGCATAATTTTTTTATCTATACTTACCCATTAATTCTGCGGAAGAGAAGAGTTTGGTTCATTAGTTACATTATATTCATTTGTGGTATAATCCTTCATATATGCTGCAAATGGGGCACTGTTAGCCACAGAAAGCTTAGGAGGCTGAAGACAAGATCTGCTTCCAGGAGGGATGTATAAGTGAGAAAAAGAAAGGATAAACCTTTCTGGTTATCCTGGGTTATTTTGACATACCAGTTTTCAGGACCTCTCTTTGAAACACAGAAGGTAGAAACTTCTGAGAAATCCATTCAATACAATGTATGAACATCAGATCACAGAAAGCAGATTTCATATGCCTGTCTTTCCTTGATTGCACTTAGAACTTCTTTACTATAACTGTGTAGGTCTTCATTTTCATCTCTGGTAGAGACACCTTTCTCTTGTAGAAAAAAAGGTGTCTGATCATTATTTTTCTTGAGTTGGGCATTCCAGGTTTCAGACAACTTGTCCTAGGTTACAATGTAAAATTGTGCCCAAGGTATGTATTCTATCCCCATGAGCCGTTGGAGCCAAGGTGGGGCAGTGTTTTCCTTATCTTCTGTTAACGAGCCTAACAATGCCTTGCCACATGACTCATAGATAACTCCCTCTGGCAGAGGAGACAAGAGCTACCAGACGTTTTTACAGGGATCACTGCTTCGACAAGACCATCTCATCTGGACTGCCACTACCACCCTAACAGGGTGTCAGGTTGTATTCTGGCTCTGTCAGGTTTTTCTTGTACTATTACTTTTATTTTATTTTACTTTCCTTTATTTTCTTTTCATCTTATTAAATTGTGTTTCTGACTTGGAGTCCTTCACTGGTTTTGCTTTCAAACCAGCACACAACTCTAGCAGGATTTGTCAGAATTACATAAGAGACATATGGTGTATATTCCAAAAAGTCATAATTGACATTGGAGCAGCTTAAACAAATACTGAGCTTCTTTGAAAATTCAGAGAGAGAAGCCTAGCACTGGGGTTTGGTTTTGCTTGGTTTCAGGTTTTTTTGCTTTGAGAATGGAAGGAAAAAGTGGAGTTTTTAATCTTACTGTGGTTGTAAAAGCATTGGCTGAGTGCCAGAAACCAAACAAAATTGCTTCCAGTGGAAAGGTTGGTAGGAGATGATTACTTGTTCAGCTCTCAAAAAACAACTTAGGCTTGCCTGACCCTGGGCAGGATAGAGGCATTTGTAGAGTCTATCAGCAGTGAAGAGTCTAATGCAATTTTGCATCTAAAAGTGGTGGAAGAATGTGGGAGTTTATGCCTATTTTGGACTCAAGAGTATCCAAGAAGGCACAGACCTATATGATCCTGCAGGAGATACAGAGGTCTGATGTATAAGCTGACAGGTCAAGGAGAAAAAGGCTTTCATAGTGACATGCTAAGGGTTGAGAGTACAGAAAAACATTTGCAATCTTCAAAAACATTTTAGAGTTCTGTGCATACCTATCCCAGCTGTGGGTGAATGACATTTAATGAGAAGAATGATCAAGAGGATGGTTTCATTTTTCTTTCACTATACAGCTGTAATAAGCACAGAAGATATTTCTTTACCCTTAGGTAAAGAAATACAGCATGAAAAATTTGTCCTGTATATGCTATGTATACATCCACATTCTCAAATACACATTCCCAAATTCATTATCCTTTAAAAACTATAGATTTTTTACTTATTTGATTATCCAACAAGATGAGCAAAATACACTTCTGTAACTATTAGCACTGAAATCTTCCCCATCTATTAAAACCAACAGGAAATACAAAGATAGCTTTTCAATACTTTACAGGAGTAAAATTCTCCACTGTTAACTGAATATACATAGTTACCCTTTATATTGATCAAGAATGATGACTTGTCCTGAGCTTTCAATTTAATTTTTAAGTGTTTAATAATTATCAAACGTAGTGTTTCAATAATGTTCCTGGTGGATAATGCTATAATAGATTTCCAGTGCAATCCTTATTCAGATCTCCTGCCACTAAGTGAATTCTGTTTTTCACCTGCATTACTGATGTTAGTGGATTGAATTTGCTACCATTATACTTGTTCTACCTTTCTCCAAGGTAGTGGTACGTGTTTCCTGGGGTGGGGAAGTGGACAACTGTCCCTAAGTGCTCAATGCTTCAAGAAGGTTATATTGCCTAAAAACCCCTTATGTCTCCACAGCAGAAGAACTAAGGTTTTGAGAGCAAATGCCCCTTGAAACTAAGATGCAATTTCTAAAAGGTTAAGGTAAGGCACTGGAAAATATTGTGGGTGCCCAATACTTGGAGGTGTTTAAGGCCAGGTTGAATGAAGCTCTGACTTCCACTCATCTACTGGAAGGTGTCTCTGTCTGTGACTGGGGGGTTGGGTCTATATGATACTCTCTTTAAGGTTCCTTCAACTCAAGCCATTGTGTGATGCTATGCTCTGATACAGCCAAGGACTGCAATTTGATTCACATGGCATACAAAAGTGGCAGGGAAGTCAGTCTTAGTCATATAGTTAACATCGGAAGTAAAGCCAAAAGCGTATCTAAAAAATGTAAGTGCATGGGTAATGACATCTAAAAATAAGAAACATGTTGGGTGGTAATTTAGACTCCCAGCATGATGTCCTATGATTATTTTTAGTGTTTATACAAAAATTAGTTGGCCATCTTGAACAAGTTTTAATAATGTCAGAAACATAAACCATGCCTAATGAAAAATGAAGAAGACGTTATAAAAATATTAAAACCTGGTAAGAAGCAAAGCATATTATGTTCTGTATATAAAATCTGGTGTGTTTTTTAAACAGCAATGAAAATACAAGTCATATTTTTAATCAACAGTTATTTATCCTTTCTCTATGACTAGTATTTACTTTGTTTACAGAGTGTATATGAAAGATAGAGGAAATGTTATCGTGACTGTGCATACATAAAATATGTGCATTTTGAAAGCTGAATCTTTAATTGTAAGAAGTGTGATCTAGATTTTTAACAAGGAGAGGATATAGGTTTTATATTTTGGTTTTTACTGCTAAGTAGTGATAAGACTATAGTGAAATGAATGTTTATGTAAGTCCATTGGAGACAACATGAACTATTTAGTACTGCTGGGAATTTTGTAAATAACAGTGTCCTCTCTCCCAGTTTCCTGTCTGCAAATTCCTGAGGAGGTAACAGGAATAACATGAAAGGAGACTAAATTATTGTCTGAGATTCAAGTTATTCCATTAGATACTGATCTAAATATCTGCTAACACTAAATAAGGCTCTCAGGCCCTCCATTTCATATCAACAAAGTGTTCTTAGTTCCAAATTATATGGCTAAAAAACAACTATCTGAGAATACCTCTCAGAAAAGGTCATCTTTACTTCATTCAGTTTATCTGCCTCCAAAGGAAGGAGGAAATTATACTGATCTTCATTATCACTAAATTATTACAAGTTGAGGGATTTTTGCACTCCTAAAGTGGACTGAAGTCTTTTGACATGAGATATTATTATTCTATTAAAATCCTGCTTAGTCGTCTTCAGTTTATACAACCAAAATTTTTGACCTCGAAATCAATACTCAACTTGCCTTCATTAATATGAACAGGTTTTACACTGTTCCAAACTACTGGACATGTATAGCCCTACTGCTGATGAGGGAGAGCTTATCACTGATGACAATTCAAATTGCAAGGATTTAAATTAAATCTTGGTTTCTGCTGTAGTGAGAAGTTTTTGTATCACAGACAGTGTAAAGGTCACATTAGGCTTTATTAGCAAAATAGCTCCTTTTGTGTTAAACATTTCCAAAAAACCCCCCACCAAAAGTCAAGGTTAACTTTAATTTCATAGAAACAAAACTTAGACATGTTTGAACATCTCTAACACTGAACATCCAATTCCATTCTGAAGATATTTTCCACATTACAAGTTAAATGGGGCTAGACCTATTGTATCAAATATTCAACACATCATTAAAATATTGGAATGTTACTTGGGAAATACAATACTTTGGTTAATAAGACCTGAATAAATATTACAGTATGTGGTCTTATCTATAGTAGATAGGGTTTTTTTTAAATTACTTCATTTTTGCATGATAAAAGATGGAAGAGGAGAGAAGGACTCTGTGATAAACACCATGAAAACATAAAAGAAGGAGATTCAAGAAATACATTTGAGATCATTCAAGTTCCAGGTTTAATTTCAGTCCTGAAAGGCCTCTTCCTATTTGTTGTCTTCTAAGCAGACATGTATAATTAAAAGGATTAACGCATGTGATTTTATATTTGTGACATGAAGTCATGTTAATGACTAATGTTGCAGAAATTTATCCTCCCTTTTTGATGTGTGGAAAAGCTGCAAACTGCTGGTTCAATACAAATAATATCAGCACAGAGTCTTAGATACCCCGGGCTGCTGAAGGAGCAGCTGAAGATGTGGGTAGGGCTGTCCAGAAAAGGAGTATGACTAGGATGTCTAACAGAGGTGTTGGCTTGGAGTCTACTGTCAGCACAGCTCTCACAAAACACAGTCACAACCCCTCCACAGTGATGAATTGCCCCCTCTGGCACAGGCAGAGTGGCTGATATTTGGAAGTGCAAATTACATCTCCCTGTGGTAGCTTGCCTAAATCTGAACCTTTAATTGTAAATAAATGATGAATACATTCCCTTCATTTTTATTTTGTTTTGCTGGATTCAGCTCCGATAAAAGTGGCAGGTTAATTGCACTGGGGAATTAAGTAATTGAATATCATAGAATCATAGAATGGTTTGGGTTGGAAGGGACCCTAATGATCATCTGGTTCCACTCCCCCCTGCTGCAAGTAGGGGCTCCTTTCACTGAGCCAGGTTGCTCAGAATGTCATCCAACCTGGCCTTGAACATTCTTTTTATCCATGTTTTATCTAAAAATTGTTTCAGTTAGCTCTAGAGGGCTCAATTTAGTAACAGTAGAAGAATCTTTACCTTTTACCTGTGTTCAGATGCCTATACCACACCTTGAAGGGCTGGCTATTAGTGTGATACAGCTGGACAAAAGCCATGGTTTTGTCTATTCTCCATAGGATAAGCATTTCAGAACAGTCAGTCAGATGGTCACATGAAAATCTCTCTTGAAGATTCACAGGATTTTCTTGTTTTTAAAAAGAAAAGATAAAAATCTCAGACTGTTCACAAAATCAAATTGAAATGACTAGTGAGTATTGTTGAGGACACAGGTAGCCGGACTTGCAAGCTGCAGGAGATGCAGCTGTAATTGCAGATGGACCTCTGGGTAGAAGCCCAGGCAAGAGGCCGAGGTGAACTGACAACATTTGAGATAACCAAGGGCATGAAGATGAGTGACGCCAGTCAGGTGAATGGAATTTGAAAGACACAGCAGGAGCCTGGCATTGCTGACCTTTAGCCTAGCAAAGGAGATGAAGTGCAGTGATGCTGGCCAGCTAGGTGGATAGAGGGAGGGACAGGAGCTGATATGGTAGAAGAGTGAGACTTTCCATGCTTGGACTGTGAGAATAAAAAGGCCCAGGGGTTCTCTTTCTGTGGGTTGTCCTCGGAGGCACCAGCTCGAGCTGTTTCTGTGTTACTGCACTGTGAACAAATGGCTTTATGAATGAGACATCTGAGACTGCCATGGGAAACCTGGGCTCAAATAGGTAAGGAAACCTGGTCTGGTCTAATTGTGTGAGAGCGAGGTGTGCAGGCAGTCATGTGGGGCTCCTGTCGGGTCACTGGAGCTGCCTGCTCTGAAGGTGCTGCAATCTCTGCAGTGACAGTCTGTGGTGGTGGGACTGTGGTTGCCAGAGTGGCTCCTGAATGGGCAGGAAATTTCCTTAATGTATACCCATGTTGGTAGGGCTTTACTTGAACCAATAGTTGTGAATGGTATGGCAGAAAAATCCTTTCTACAGCCACTGGTAGTTTAAATTGCATTCCCCCAAAAGCTTGAAAAAAGTCTAGCAAAGAGCTGGTGGGCTCCTCTGGAATAAGAATATGGCATGCAGGATGCCATGCTGCCATTTGCTTATTGAGGATCATTAAAGGAAACTGCCATATTTTCATTGTTAGACTTTAACTTCTTATTGTATCTTTTGAGGGCTTCTCTGCTGCATAAACTGAGTAGAGCAGGAGACTAAGGACATGCAAGTGGATAAATCATTGCTTAGAAATTGTTGCAGGGCATCCTCTAGTTTACTACTATTACTCTACAGAGGTTGTCTTTGAAAAGGAGAACACATTTACATGCTAGGATAAACAATCTAGCAAATTGTACCAGAGCTGATAAATACAGTGATAGTTGTTTATACGTGTCCATTTTATTACACGTGTGTAATGTGTAGAGGAAGCTTTCTGCAATGAGGTGGGGATCTTCGTCACAAAAAGTAATGGTTCCTACCAAGCTAATGTTTTGTGTAATACAGAGTTGTAGTTCACCACCCAAAGTTTAGACAAGTGACAAAGGATCAAATCTTTTACAACCAGACATTTCTGCTGATGTGTATTTTCTATCTTGTCTACTCCATTTTTTTTAAGCAAGTTGTTTTTATTGGACTAGGAGTAGCAAATTCCTACAATTTTATAGCCATTTGACATTGTTGTCATTGCTTTTAGCACAGGAAATGGTACATCTGTTAGTATAGAGACCAAAAGTACTCTCCCATGAGTCACTAAAAACCATCTGCCAAAACTAATTAAACTGATGCCAAATATGACAAATCAGTTTAAAACCGGTAACAATTTATGGTACACTGACTTCACGGGAAAAGGTAGAATGTCGGGATGAATGTAGTGGGAGGTTAGGGTAAGGATCTGAAGTACAATATCACAGAGGTAAAGGTCTCTTATCTGATTTTTTTTTTCAATAATTCACCTATCTGTGTTGAACTCGTCCAAAACCCATTTTCAGATCTTTTGTTTTGCAGTTTTATCCATTTACCATTAAATTGCAGTTAACAAGAGAACTGTTCAGACTACTTGAACTCACATTTTAAATTTCTCAATGAAATTTTAAGTAGTATTCTAAGATGAGAGCTTGTTTAAAACAAAATTTAATGTATCCTTTTATGGACAGTTTGCTAGAATTTCAGGGGACTATCATGGCAATCTTCTAGAGAGATGTTTTGATCTTGATTTTTCTAAAAGAAATTCAGAATTAAATACAAGACCTTTTAAGAGTTAACTTAATGAATTAAGAAGAGCAATGTAAGTTTTGATAATAACGACTGTAGAAATGGACTTTATGCATTAGGCCTGTAAACCCACAACATTGCATGTCTAGCTGAGGCTTGTTGACTGATTTTAAGTTTAGAAGTACACATATATAATGCATCAAAAAAGCTGAAATATCAATAATGATCAACCTGATTTCCACAAGAAGTCATATATAATACTTAGAAGAATTCCTTCTTTTGAACTAGTTAAGTAGTTTGCTCATTGTATACGTAGAGTTTCTGAATTTTTTTTTTCCTATTTTTAGGAAATACAATTATTAAAGTGCATCTGTAAGAATACGGTAAAATTATTTCATCTAGGTGAGCCATTAAATTTGTTTTTATTCTTAATTGTATTATTGTATGTATTGTATTATTATTGTATTTTGTTATTCAGGGTTTGGACTATAATGCATTATGCAGACAACAAGGGACACAAGGAGTAGAGATGGCTTATCTAGAGAAAAGACCAAGGCCCTATCACTCTTGACATTTTTAGTTGACAAAGGACCCTCCAATGAAACTAGCTTGCTTCATCTGCTCCCTTGCCTTGTATCAGTACAGTGTGGAAAATTGAACTTCTGCTTTTATCTTATAATGCATTTGTCTCCAATGTTTTTTTACCTGCCAAAGTTTCTGTTGCTAGTGCTCTGAATGCTTTCCTCTCTCAGTCTCCTGTGACAAACATATTAATTTTAGTAATATTTTTATCTTGATTCAGCCCAATGGTCTACCACAAACAATCAGAAATCCCTTTACTACTAAGTACCTTGCTCCATTATTGTGACACTTCAGTGATTCTTGATCTTTATTTCAGAATAACTGTGTGTCCTCAGCCTTCCTGTTCACAGTCTGATAAGTTAAGTTGAGTGGGTCCAAACAGTTACTATGAACCAGTTTCTTCCATCTTTCCAGATTAAAAGTGAAGCAGGTCTTCCTGGTTTCATATCTGTGAGCTTGTACTTTTCACTTAAATGAGGATTTTGTGATGTCCAAAAAAACTATTTTCAGATAAAATATTTCCAAGCTCTCATCACCATTGCTGTGAGATGTTGATCCATCTTCAACATTAATCATTATAAACTTCTGGCAGAAGTGGTTGGCATTTGCATATGTGTCTCTAGCCACTTGTTTAATACTGAGTTTTCTGCAACTTCTCACCCTCTTGCAGATTGGTCCTGCACATAGATTTCCTGTTTATAAAGTGAACATCTTCTGATAATTTAGCATATTTACTGTTCCTAAATTAATACCTAATTCCATTATGTGGGAGGAAGTATGTCATCCTACTTTCATTAACTAAATCGAAACATCTGTGGCCCAAAGTTGCCTGGCATGGACTTAATGATCAAAATCCCCATAATCCTCTTGGTGGTTCATGAAATTTCTCTGATAGAAGCCCTGGTCCTAACATCTCCGGTATGGATTACTACAATTGTCTTAACTAGGAATAAATTATTGCATTCGTTTAAGAGATACAGTAGCTCAAAATACAGATTTTTTTTCCATGACATGCAAGCTACTTAGAAACCCCTAGGAATAAAGCTGCAGACATAAGTGTTCACATTCATATTAAGTTTACTGTATGAAGATTAGAAATTCTAACATTAGTTTCTAGCTATAATTGCTGAAGTTATTCTTGTTCCTTTTTCTAATGTCATAACTTGACCATGTGTTATACCTTGTTTCCAAAGGTAACTAATTTTTAGAACCATGATATACAGATCATTTATTCCCTGAATTTCTCCTGAAAGGTGTGATAAATAAGCTTGACTTTTATAGCAGTGGGAATCTGTCTCATAAGGAAAGTATAATCTTGCCTACTGCATTTCACCTGTAAATAAAAAAAGCCTACAGGGAATGAGAATAAGGAAGGTAACTAGAGATGCTGAAGCTCTGATACCAAGTGTTGCAAAAATAATACTTTTTGTTTGAGGATAAAAATCTACTATAGTAAGAGACAAAGTTATTTAAATAAGGAAATGCAGTATTTTCAGCATAAATAAAAGCATCCCTACTCTGTAAGTGGAAATGGAGAATAAATATTATTCTAGTCTGACACTGACAACTCTTGATTTATGTTTTTCTTATAAATAGAAGAGAACCACAAGATTTCCTTAGATAGCAGAGTAGATGTAGAAGACTGTCTTATCAACCATACCATATTTATAGCCAGTACAAAGTCAAAGGTTATGGCAGTCAGGCAAAGTCCCCAATAACCAGAAATTTTTTTAAAAAACCATTTGATTTATTTTTAAAAAGGGAAGAAAGGAGGACCCTGGGAGCTATTGACCAGTCATCCTTGCCTCTGTACCCAGTGGTACAGAAAATGAAGCAGATCTTCCTGGAAGTTTTGTCAAGGCATATGGATGACAGGTGAAGGGATGAAAGTGGCAAGCAACCCGGGTTCACATGGGGAAAATCATGCCTGACTGATCCAGTGCCCTTTTAGGATGGAATAACTACATTGGTGAATAAGGGAAAAGCCACGGGTTCTATTTTGAACTTCTCTGTAAAAACTACACCACACTGTCACTAAGTTGGAGAGATCTGACTTTGATGAAGGGACTATTTGATGGCTTAGGAGCTGTCTGAAGAGTTGCAATCAGTGGCTCAGTGTCCAAATAGAGATCAGTAACAAGTGGTATCCCTCAGAGGTCATTATTTGGCTCCTCAATATCTTTATTTATGACATAGGCAGTGGAATTAGGTGCACTCTCAGCAAGTTTTCAACTGACAGCAAGCTGTGTGGTGCAGTTCCACACATGAGCAAAGGGATACTGTCCAGAGGGGCCTTGACAGGCTTGAAGGTTGTGCCAAAGTAAGCCTTATGAAGTTAAACCAGGCAAAGTGCAAGGTCCTGGACCTTGGCCAAGGCAATCCCTGCTATTGATAAAGACTGAGGGTTGAATGGATTGAGAGCTGCCCTGCAGAGCAGAATTTAGGATATTGGTAGATGAAAAATTGCAATATGACCCAGCAATGTGCTCCTGTAGCCCAGAAAGCCAGTTGTATCCTGGGCTGCATCTAAAGCAGCATGGGCAGCAGAGCCAGGGAGGGGATTCTGCCACTCTGCTCTGCTCTGGTGCTCCCACCTGGAGCACTGCAGTCAGTACTCAGGTCTCCAACTGTGGAGTCTCCAGGTGAAGGTTGGAATGGGTCCAGAGGAAGATTGTCAGAGGGGTGGAGCATGTTTTATATGGAGACAGGCTGAGAGAGTTGGGGGTTGTTCAGCCTGGAGAAAAGAAGGCTCCAGGGAGACCTTACTGCACATTTTCAATACATAAAGGGGGTTTATAAGAAAGATGAGGGACTTACAGTGATAGAACAAGGGGCAATGGTTTTACACTGAAAGAGGATAGGTTTAGATTTGACATAAAAAAGAAATTCTTTACTCTAAGGGTGGGGAGACAGGTTGCTCAGAGAACCTGTGGATGCCCCATCCCTGGCAATGTTCAACATCAGTTTAGATGCGGTTCTGAGCAGCCTGGCCTAGTGGAAGGTGTCCCTCCCCATGGTAGGGGTGTTGGGACTGAACTACATGATCTTTGAAGGTCCCTTCCAACTCAAACCGTTCTGTGACTCTATGTTCCTAAATAGAAGTATAGCATAATATAGCAAGCAATTTTATGTGTTAAGACCTCAGTTAAGAAATTAAGGCTTTGCTACTGATTTTGCACAATATTAGGCAAAAATCAATTAGTAGTCAAAAAAACGGAGTAGTATTAGATATATGATGGTTTTTAGAAGTGAGATTTTTATTAAGGAGGAAGACAGTACCTTAGGAAATTATGGACGGCCTAGATGATTTTGTAAATATATGAAAGGTCTTTTAAATAGTTTTGTCAAAATCATAACCTTTTCAACAAAAGAATTATAAAATAAAGACTCAAATATAAGTCATGATTAGAGTCAGAGGAAAACTCAAACAGTTTCTTTGAAGAGCAAGACACTTCTATTTGTTACTCTTCAGTAGCCATAGATTAAGGTTTGCTCATTTTACCTAGATAAAGCTTTATAGGGCTTATATACATTAATACTTCAAATGTATACTCCTTGTTATGAATCATAAACACACATGGGTATAGCTTAGCCTGTTATACCTGTAAAACCAGAGAAAGTTAACTGACTTCACTGAAGGATTTTGGTACTATATCTTACATACATAAATACAGGTTTTGGATCAATGTGTTTTTCAAATTAAAAACCAATTCTATCTGTGTTAGAAGCCATGAAGGCTTGTGTAAAATCCCTTTCCACTTCTTTCAAATCAAAGCCTGCTAAATAAAATACTATAAAAATGCTTAGAATTAAAAGAAACATTTAAATTATTTTAAAAAGCAGAAGCTGTTTTCTCACTATCAGCTTTGAGAAAAAATCCCCAAAGAGCATTCTGAAGTGAATTAAATCTCCAGTGAATGCTCTACTTTGTTATAAGAAGAAAACAAAAAAATTACAAATCACATACCAACTTTCAAAATAAGGTTATAATTTAGCAGAACAAACCTAAAGTTTTTGGTATTGTATTTCTTTATTTGCTTTGGCACTGGCATAATTTTTTGATTGTGTGTCAAATACTCAGTTGTGCTGATCTATATTTCTTGCTTGTTTAGTCATGTTTGTAAAACAAGAAATATCTTGAAAACAGGCTTTGGATGAAGTTTACTAATAAATATAGCTGTCTGTGAAAACCAGCTATCAAACAGACATTAATCTGATCTATTTGTTCCTTGTCATGCTTGAAATAAACACAAAAACATGGAAGTTCAGAGGGTTTTTTACTCCAATTGCTCTGTTTCCTCTATTCCAGCAGTGTTTAAAGATTCTGAAGCCTCTATTGTGAAAAAAACAACACTCAAAAGAAACAGAAAAAGTGTAGGGGCTTCTACAACTGTGGTGTTACTGCGTCCAGAAGAGAGAGGTCTAATTCTACATCTTGTTCCATAAAGATTTATTTAATTCACCAAATGAAAAGACTGAAGTTCCTTAAACACTTGTAAATAGACCTTTTGACTGACATTGTCCTTGAACTTTTTTTTCAGATATGCTTAAATGTTAAAACTCTTGTGCTTTCTCTGGTGGGGATAACGAAGGGGTGTAGATTCATAAATGGAAAAGAGAGGCTTACTGGAATTTTCTTTGCAGAACTGTGGGATCGGAGAAATCAGCCATACATCCAACATGCTTGTTAAATTCTGCAGTGCATCATGACAAACTGTTGTTAGAAATCTCTGAAATCCTTAAATGTTACCTTGTCTTTGTTGCTGTGATTATAGGGAGAGAATCTTTTATTCTGTGGGAGACATTCAGACTTCTTTTTCCCCCCCCAGGAAAAGCATTTTCAAAGTACAATCATGTAGGCTATGTCACCAGCTAGAGAGGAGCAAAAGCCACACACACGTTCCTTTAAAAGCTGTTTTCTCCTCACAGAATCTTTTTGTTTTTAACAATAGTCAAAGAAAATAAAATCTCAATTGAAAACAGAAGTCAGAAGCCTCCCTGCTTTGACCAGCCAGAGGAGGGAAGAGAGAAAAAGACATCCATTCTCCAAAGCTCCCTACCTCCATTTTCTAATAAAAGCTCAGCTACAGAAGAGCCAGATTGCAGTTGATAAACAATTAGCTAATCAGAAAAAGTTCTGGTGAGTTAGAAACCATCAATTCAGAAAAAGCAGAGATGAGGAACACCTAGATCTGATTGATTTGTGAGGAGTGAGCAGGGCTGAAGATTAGCCAGTTGTTTACTCAAGGAATATTTCACATTCTGCCTCGTTTAGTGACACATTTCTGAGGTGGTCTCTTGTGAGAGCCTTGAAACCTTACCGTTGTGCCTGGGTCAAAGCTGTAGAACAAATGCAGGTCTGTGAGAAGAAAAATCTAATTCTAAAGAGACTGCGGTCATCAGACAGTGGGAACTTCCCACAAGGCACAAAAAGGGATTTGGATAATCAAATCCATGGGAGGATGCAGACATGTTCTGTGAGTCAAGCAAGGGAATAAATGAAAGCGTGCAAAACACTCAGAAATGAGGGAGTTTGAGGGTTATACTGAAAGTTACTGGTCTTTCTATAATGAAATATTTTGCACAGTAACCTTGCTGTCCATATATTGCTATAAAGTACCTTGTTAATGTGCTGGTATGTTAGTGTTAGAATTTGCCAAGAAAATCTGTCTGTATGTTTCATTACTAAGGAACCCAATAGGGTATATTTTCCAAGTCTATTATTTCAGCAAAATAGTTGCAAAGATCTATCTAATACTAGGATTGTAACATCTGAAAGTATGTTTTGCTTCTATTGCAAGCTTAGATCAACATCATATAAAACATTCAGTAAGCACTCCAGGAATAAAAAACCCTGGTACTAATAGAGTGTGTAGAATACTTACTGCAACATTTAATCACTTGTTTCTGTGCATCTACCTGTAAACTTACTGAGCAAGGTATATACAGAATCAAGAATATGAAAGAGCAAAAGCAGAGCTGAGATATACCAGGGATCTGGGATTATTCAAGGAAGAGAGATTGCCAAAGATTTTGAGTTCTGATTTTCTAATGCAACATACTTCTTTAAGCCCCATTGTGAGGAAGAATTATTGAAATAAAGCTGAATACTTTTAAAATAGCCCTCCATTGTGCTTTGCCAGTAAATTGCAGTGAGATAGATGTAAACATATCCAGAAAACAAAACTGTTTATTCTAGTTCACAGCATTAATTAGATGATTCATAGGAAGTCTTCTATAAGCTTCAGTTCAGAAAAAAGATTTCTGCATTCTGTGGTGTTTATTAAAGCAAATCTAATTTTTGAATCCTAAAGCATTCTGTACCCCCATGTTTAACTGTACTATCTGAAAATAGTATGTTAGCACACCTAAGATGTAGAGTGCAGCAGTTCAAATCCTATCTATATAGTAACTATAAGTGAAAACACACTATGTTAGGAACCTGCAGACCTGAAAGTTGACCTGGCATTCTGGAAAAGGACTGAAATTATGTAGATCAACTTGAAAAATCACCTTCTTATATAAGCACAAACCAAACAGCTTGTCTTTTTTTTGTTTTTTTGTTTTGCACTCCAGATTCTACATACTTGCAAAGTAAGCAAATATTTGATAACCAAAACAGTATAATTTTGAAGGACAATCAAAACAGGATTATTTCACATAATACTGAGTGTACAGAAATGTAACAAAGCTCAAAGAAGAGATCACCACTTAAGATTAACGAGGGCAATGACAGGCATTTGACATCACAGCCAATATCAAATGTGTCGAGAAGCCTGCTTCCCATGAAACAGTGATGCTGAGACAACTGATGACAAAAATCATTTTTCTCCTCAAATGATGATGTTGGAAAGTGTTGGCCCAAATTGGGGCACTTGTCTTTGTTCTGCACTGGGATGGAAACACTGGAGATGTATTTAAAACTGAACTATCGCTCATTATATGGTGACTTCATACAGAGACCTTTTGTTTAGCATCGAAGTGAGCATGCCAGCCAGGGAGTGTAACTGCCTGTGTCTGTCTGTGTATGAAAGACTATTGAGTCTCCTCTGGCTACAGCTGAAATACAGTCATATGTGGAATAGTGTGGAATACCAGCAATGTGAGTGAATATGCCACACAAGAGTCTGCTAGACTAAGGCTTACTATGCTGAGTTTATTCCTGAAGTCACACTGATATAAAAATGCTCATGAAACATTTATTTCAAAACATTCCTTCCACCTTGTTCTCTCTTCTGTGTTCCCTTCTCTTATCCCAGTTTTTTGTCATTGGCTCATGGGAAGCACAAGGGAGAGGAACTGCAATGATTGTGGTACCTGAGTTGTACTAATAAACAAGGAACATCTCATTAAAAAATCAGTAATTTTCAAATGTTACTGCAGAACAGGTACTAAACTTTCTGTTCTTCCAAAAAGTGACCTCTTGGGAGAGAAGAAATTCTAGTTAACAGATGTTAAATACATGACTGTACATTTTTCACTGCTGTGTTCATGCCATGGCTCCCATCCTCAAACTTGCCTAATTCCTGTGTCATGTTTGGGTTCTCTTCTGGATGTCATCTTCCTCCACTTTCTAGGGCAACAGCAAATACTATAACCTCCACAGGTATTAATGATGTTTTAGTCAACTAAAACAAATCATGATTTTTATCCTCAGAATGGATTTCCTAAAAGAATTACTTTCCTCTGAATGGCTTATTCAAGGACTTTCCCTTTAAGCATACCTCACTGTGTTTTCCTATTTAGTTAGTGTTTTCCACATCTTCCAGTCCTTCTGTTAATCATATATAATATAATTTCTGATATACCAACGTAAAAAAATGTCTTCTTCCATGAATCTGATAGATTAATTAAATCTATCAGCTTTTGTACATTGGAAAATCATGCTTTCTTCATTAAGAAGTAAATAGTGAGTTAATGTAGAATGGACTAAGTGTAAACTAATGCTAGTTAAGCTGGGTAGTTCTAAATGCAAACAACTGGGTCTGCTTGCTAGTTTGCAAAGCCCCTGTCTTCTGCAGTGCTTAGGTGTAGATTGAACAGCAAAAGTGGCGTCACAGATGNATGCATATAGGTTGTTGCCAATATCAGAACCAAGATCATGTGGGTGAAACTTCAATATGTGGACATTGACCCTGACCAAAAAAATCCCAAACAAGCAACACCAAAACAAAAAAACAAACAAGCAACCCCCTCAAAACAGAAACACAAAAAAAACCCTCAACACCACCCAAACCGTCCCCCCCCTCCACCCTGCCCCAACCTACTAAATTAACAGAGATGAATCTGTTTAAATGGCAAGTGAGAACATGAGAGGCCTATAGAACAATTCTAAGTGAGAAAGATCTAAGTTTCACTTAGATGTTTTAGGTTTTTAAAATACTCCTTTTTTTGTATCTGTCTCC